>JARHVA010004559.1:1332500-1516686 GCA_037957365.1 Torreya grandis | reverse complement strand
TTTAAATAAATTTTTAATTAAAAACACAACTATCTCTCAATGTTGCTTACTCAATAATGATAAAACTGTACAATATATCTTATTTTTCTCTCTTTGAAAACAAATACAAACCATCCACTCTCTTGCATATTAGAAATGGCTTCTCAAACCTTTATTTGTAGCATTCTAAATTACCTTTGGAATTCACCCTTTCTGACCCTTCAATCCTCATGGAAAATGGCACCAAGATCACATGACTCTTCATATCCATACAATTGAAAAGTCACATGGTGACTCTTCATAAGAAAATGCATCTTTTGTCTTTACCTTGATGATTTTTCATATTCTTCAAAGTGTCCCTTCATGAAAAATAGTGCCATACCCTCTTTTGTATTCATATGGTGACTCTTGGAATTCCTCAAGATGAATTTTCATGAGAAAATGCATTCCATTCCTCTTTTGTCTTTACCCCATGACCCCTCCTCTTGACTTCTCCATGGACCCTATTTTGACTTATATGCAAGAAAAAATATATTCATTAATATTAAATAAATATTAACACACATTAGCCAAGATATGAATATTAAAAACACCACTAAATGCAATGGGAATTTTATCACTAATAATAGACCTTTGAAAATCAATGATAATATTTCCAACAATTTCCCCCTTTTTTAATTGATGGGAATCTCAAAAACTAAAACTACCACATCCTAAAACCTGCACTACACATGCCAACCCACACATACTACTATCAAAAAAACATACAGTAACCTCCCCCTTACTATACAACCTAGACCTATTCCTTGTACCTTTTTTTGCACCTATACTTTTACCTATACCTATTTCTATTCTTCTCTCCCTTTGAAATCAATGGAAAAGTGCCTATCCTAGAGCTAACACTTAGCTCCCCCTCAACTAATGTTGATACTTAATGGGAAGAAGTAAAAAAAATTAATCCAAAATTTTGCCCATAGATATTAAAATGTGTCTTTTGCTATAGCCTTTGTGAAAATATCTAAAATATAATCTATAGTAATGATATATTCCATCTTAACCTATTGATCTGCAACATGCTCTCTTAAAAAGTGATATCTGATGGAAATATATTTTGTTCTTTAATTAATCACTAGATTATTCAAAATATTAATATCACTTGTGTTGTCACAAAAAATATAAATATTTTCATTCATATTTTACCTTGATATCTTCCAAAGTTCACTTCATCCAAAGCACTTGAGTACAATACAATACTTCTAAAATATATTCTGCTTCAACTATAGAAAGTGATACTGAATTCTACTTTTTACTTAGCCATAATACTAAGCTACCACTAAGAAATAAATATCCTCCACTTGTACTCTTTATATCATCCAAGAAACGTGCCCAATATAAATATATATAAGCAACCAAAGTGAAATCTCTACTTGTGGGATATCACAATCCATAATCAAATGTCCCATTGATATATCTAAATATTCTCTTCACCAACTGAACATGACTATCTTTTAGAGCTGACTGATATCTTTAAACCATACCTACTACATGGATGATGTTTGGCTTTGATGTTGTCAAATATAAAAGACTACAAATCATATATCTATACAAAGATTTATCTACAATAGGTAAATCTTCATCCTTTCTCACCTTATTTCTTGTATACATTGGTGTGCCAACTAGTACAAAATCCTCAAAACCAAATTTATTCAACATTTCCTTGGAATATTCACTTTGAGATATGAAAATTCCTTTATCTAACTGAAATATTTGAAATCCTAAGAAAAAATGACAATTTTCCAAGCATAGACATCTCAAATTATTTTTGCATATTATCAGAAAATTCTTTTATCATATTTTTAATGTTTCCTCAAAAATGATGTCATCAACATATACCATAATAATCAATTAATTCTCACCTTTTGTTTTGATGTAGAGATTATTTTCATCAAATCCTCTCTTGAAACCTTGATCCTATAGGTACTTATCAAGTCTTGCATACCAAGATCTGGGAGCTTGTTTCAATCCATATAGTGCTTTCTTTAATATGCATACATGGATACTAATATTTAAGAGAATAAATCCCTTAGGCTACTCAATGTAGACCTCTTCTTCTAGATTCCCATTTAGGAAGGTATATTTGACATCCATCTAAAACACTTTGAAATTTTTAAACACTACATATGCAAGAAACATTCTAATAGCCTTTAGCCTTGCCACTAGTGCAAAAGTTTTCTTCAAAATCTATTCCCTCAATTTGAGCATATCCTTTACATACTAATCTTGCTTTATTCCTGTTCACTTCTCCATTTTCATTCAATTTTTTTCTATAAACCCATTTTTTTTCCTATCACATTTTGATATTTTTGTCTAGGCACTAATTTTGAAGTATTATTATTTTCTATCTGATTTAATTCTTCATCCATTGCCTTAACCCAATGCTTATCATGTCTAGCTTTTAGAAAAAGTTCTAGGTTAAATTTTGGATAACAAAGAGAAATTAAACTTGCTTAGATTCACTTAACATCATTCTTCTAGTGTGAATTCCTTCATTTATTTACCCAATGATGTCACTTTCATTATCATTTCTCTAGACATATTTGGATGGATTTTTGATGTACTTTTTCTTCTTCTTCTCATCTTCATCTGATTCTTCAAAAATCTTCCTCTTCAATGATTTTAGGAATGTCTATTGGATCACTGATTCTTTGTGCTCCCTCTTGTTTTATTCTGACACTTGCACTTCTAACTATTTTCTTGTTTATTTTGTTATAACATTTATAATATATGCTTTTATAAAAATAACTAAGAAATATACCTTCATTTTCTCTAGATTCAAACTTACCTAGTTTTTTATTGTTTCTCTTTATGAAGCATCTGCTACCAAAAACTCTAAAATAATAAAACTATTACTAGTACTATCATAAAGAATCTTGTCACTATTGACTCTCAATAATGATTTATTCTAAATATGCACTACTATAGGAACTACCTCTCCTCCAATATTTATCTGGTATCCTGGATTCATTTAGCATTATCCTTGCGATCTCCTAAACTATTTTATTTCTCCATTCAACTACTCCATTTTGCTATGGAGTTCTGCTATCTGAATAATGTCTCTTTATTCCATGCTCTTCACAAAACTTAATAAACTAATCTAACATGAATTCTCCTCTTTGATTTGATCTTAGGTAGTTAATCCTTAAACTGGTTTCATTCTCAACTAATGCTTTGAAATGTTTAAAAGCTTCTAATTTTTTTCTTTAAAAACTTTACCCAAGTCATACATTAAAAACCTTCAATAAAAAAACATGAAAATATTTATCACCTTGAGTCCTTTGTGTTCTCATAGGTCCACACAAATTAGTGTGAACAAAATCTAACATCTGAGTGGTCAAGTACTCTTTTGTTTTGAATCACCTTCTGACATGCTTCCCTATACTAACAAGGTTCACAAAGCATGTCAGATCAATTTGTAATCTTTTGAAGATTTCTGACTGCTTGCTTCTTATTGATGTTGATAATTATTATAAAAATTTATGTCCCATTCTCCCATGCCATAGTGAACTTTCTTTAATTTGACTCAAACAACATATTTGACCTTTGATGTTTGATAACATATACACATTATTTCCTGATCTTTGAGCATCTATAACCAACACATCTAAATCTTTTCTCTCAATTTTATAACCTTTTGCATAAAACTTTAGTGTATGACCCCTGATCACATATTTGTCTTACACTCAAAAGATTATTATTAAGACCTTCTACATACAAAACATTTTCAATTTTAATTCTACCATTATCCAAACTTAGTGTACCTTTTTTGGACATTCTACCAATAGTATTATCTCCAAATTTCACTATACCAACATTGATCTTCTTCAAGGTTATGAACTTGTTCTTGTCTCCCATCATGTGCCTTAAACATCCACTATCAATGAACCATGTTTTTTCTTCATTTCTTGCATGCAAAACTATTTGTACCAACATAGTTTTTTAGGTTGTTTCTTCTACCATGAACCTGTCTAATATTTCTTCTTAATGATTGGAGCCTTAAAACTCCAAGTCCTTCTTGACTGACTTGAACATGATTCTATAATACTAGGATATGTGTCTAAATTTTTTTCACTTGTAAAATATTATGGCCTCTTCATTAAAGCCTAATAGAAGATCAAAAAGAGTTGTGGCTTCTACTTGACTTTGCATGAGTTTCCTTCTCCTTATTTTTGAAATTATTAGCCCTTTTTTGACATTCTATTTCCTTATGACCATATCCATTACAATAAAAATAGTAACCATAAAAATAAGATCTGTGTGTATATCTCTGACTTGATTTCCTTTTGTAGCTCTATTCTTTCTAGCCTTCCTTTATTTGAGATTTCTTCTATATTCTTAACTTCTTCCATTTTTATTTCCTCTTTTGTAAGAGCTTCAACATATCTCTTTCCTTTTTTTGTGATAACTTTGTATGTGAAAGTAGTGGCCTCCCCTTTCTCTTTTTCAAATCTAAATACCTATCTTATCTGACATTGATCTTTGACTTTCTAATATCTTATTCAACATATTAATTATATTCTTAAATTGTGAATCATTGGTTGATCTATCATTGATTACTTTATTTATTTTCTCAAGATCTACTTTCAAAGAAGCAATTTCAATAAACATACCTTTCATATTATTCACTTATATTTTGAAACTATGCCATTAGATATTTTTCATGTCTTCTTGGCATATTCAAAGTGTGCTTGTAGATCTTCAATTATTTTCTTTTACTCCTTTTCATTTTTCTTGATCTAGAGATTTAATCTTCAATTCTTATTCTCAAGAGATTTTCACTCTTCTAATGCACAAATGATTTTTCCTTCTATATTTACTTTGGCTTTATCTTGTTCTTCTTCTTGATCATCTATAATTTTGGTTATGGAGGCATTTTCATGTATGGCCATGAATAGAATCTCTTCTTCTTCTAAATCACTGACTCCACTATTTTTAACTGAGCTAGGATGTTTAGAATACAAAATCTTCTTCTCAAATCCCTTCTTGAATTTTCCTTTGAAATCATTTTGGTATCTAGACTTTCCTTCTTCATTGTCATCATTACCCTTATCTAGGAACACAGCTACAGAATGTCTGATCTTTCTACAATTAAAACATTTAAAAGGTAATTTTCCTTGATATTTGCCTATGCTATTTTTTGAATTTTGAATAAATAAATCTCTATTGTCATTTTCATCATCACTAGAACTATCACTTGATTCTTGAATCTTAGCATTCTCTTTCTTTGATGTCTTGAAATTAGCTTCTCTCTTTGAGGGTTTCTCTTATTCAGTCTACATCTCATATGTCATAATAATACCATGTATCTCATCCATCTTTAGCTTGGCTAAATTCTTCATCCCTTCAATTGCTAAAACTTTTGCATCATATCTCGATGGTAGAGATCTCAAAACTTTTTGTACCATAATTGATTCTTATAACTTTTCTCCAAGACCTTGAATCTAATTAACTATTTGATCAACTCACAAAAGATAGCTTTCTATATTTTCTTCCTCTTCCATATTTAAACTCTCAAACTATCTTTTGAAAGTTTGAAGCTTATCTTGCTGAACCTCTCCATCACCATTGTAAATATCTCAAGTTTTACCCAAGTTTCATGAGTAGATTTACATTTCATAACTTTAAAATTTTTTAATTCACATAAACCACATAAAATACCATTTAAATATTTATCATTATTTTCACTTTCCTTCTTTTTCACCAAAGTAGTTACAAGTGTTTGTGGCTCTTCATATTCCTCTACCATTTCTTGCCAAATGTCAAATCCAAGTGCCATCAAGTAAGTCTTCATCCTTATGATCCAAAAATAATAGTTTTTCCCATCAAACAAAGGTGCCTTTTCTGTTGAAAAACCTTCATGTGATCTAGCCATCATGCTTTCTTGATCTGCCTTTAAGCTATAAATGTTTTTCCAAAGGAACCTACTTTGAAACCAATTATTAAGCACACAAAATACTGAGATTGGTGGGGGGGGTGAATTAGTATATTATATATCTTTTACTTAATCTAATTTATTTTCTTTAACAAATTCATCACACATTCAAGATATGTAATAAAATTGAAAGAATAATATATGCCACACGAGAGAGAGAGAGAGAGAGAGAGAGAGAGAGAGAGAGAGAGAGAGAGAGAGAGAGAGAGAGAGAGAGAGAGAGAGAGAGAGAGAGAGAGAGAGAGAGAGAGAGAGAGAGAGAGAGAGAGAGAGAGAGAGAGAGAGAGAGAGAGAGAGAGACTCTAGATTTTTATGTACAAACCCAAAGTGAGAAAAATCACAAAAAATAATCTCAAGTTTATGAATGACCACCAACTAAAATTACAAACTTTGCAAGCATAAACTTGTAGAAACACTAACCCCTTTATCAAGCACCAACACAACAACTATTTGTGAGCACCAGCCCACAAGAGCACCAACCCCTTGCAAATATTTATGATCAACAACCCACAGGAGCACCAACCCCTCTTATGTATAAAACACAACTATCTCTCAATGTTACTTACTCAATAAATGATAGAATTCTAAAATATATCCTACTTTTATCTCTTTAAAAACAAATACAAACCATGAACTCTCTTAAATATTACAAATGGCTTCTCAAACCTTTATTTATAGCTTTCAAAATGACCTTTGGCATTCACCATTTATGACCATTCAATCCTCAAAGAAATGGCACCAAGCTTATAATACCCTTCATATCCTTGCATTCAGAAAGTCACATGGTGACTCTTCATAAGCAAATGCATCCTTTCCTCTTTTATCTTCATCTTGGTGACTTTTAATATTCCTCAAAGTGTCCCTTCATGGAAAAATGTGCCATACCCTCTTTTATCTTCACATGGTGACTCTTGGAATTCTTCAAGATGACTTTTCATGAGAAAATGCATCCCATTCCTCTTTTGTCTTTACCCTATGACTCTTTGAATTCTCCATGGGCCCTCTATGAACTTATATGCAACCAAAAATATATTAGTTAATATTAAAAAAATATTAACACACATTAGCCAAGATATGAATATTAAAAACACCATTAAATGAAATGGGCCCTTTATCACCAATAATAGACCTTTGACATCAATGACAATATTCCCAACAACTCAGTGGTGAATTCCATTTTAAATTTATCATATTCCTACATAAGTACTTAGTTATATCTTGAATAACTGTCCAATAGTGAATACCTTTATGTGCTTGTGCCTATTTTTAGAATTTACTCCATTGGCAAGAAGGGAAGTCATATCTGAAGGAGGTTTTGTTTAGGTCTTTAAAGTCTATGAATAATTAGATTTATCCATTATTATTATACATTAGGAATAGATTAGCCACCCATGTGGAATGTTCTATTATAAATTTTATGTTGGCCTCAATGAAATTTTAGAACTCCTTCCTAATTAAGGGATCAAGATTAGGGTTAAGTAACCTTTGCTTCAGCCTGAATGGCTTGGTATTGGGCCCAATATTGATAGTATGCATAGATAATCTTAGATCAAAGCTTCTAAGGTCTTGGTATCTCCATGAAAATATATCATCACATCTTCTACTTATCTTAATGAATTATTCAATATCAGACGGGCAATATACCTTATCAACTTTTAGGAAATTGTCATAAGAGATATCCATCGACTTAAATGTTTACTCATTTACCATCATGTTTCTCCTCTCGCCCTTTAAATGTTCATCATAATTGAATATGATTTCAAGCATGACTATCCCTTTAGGAAAATTGTTTCCCTTTAATTGAATGATATTCTCCTCACCTTGAGTTTGTAAACATGGTTTATTATTGGTATAGAACTCAACTTCATCCTATAAAGAGTTTAAAATTTTATCCTCACTTTAAAACACTTAAAATTTTCTTGAGTTATCTAGGACTATTGGTTTGAATACAAGTTTTACAAATTGATCAGACTCATTATTTATATTACATAGGTGGTTATACTATGAACCCATAGTTACAAATTATGCCCTTGGAATTGAATGCATATTAAAATCTTTAGAGTCATTGATTATGTCTTATGCCCTATGTTTTTAAGCTCTCATTAGAATATTTATGGACATTTTATGTACTATTACCTAGCTTACCACCAATTTGTTGTCTCTAAAATCTTACAACACCTTGAATTATTTATTATGCACCAATTAGAGACCCTATATTTGTGCCTCATATTCAATATTTTTTTTTGTGGAGATAAACTATAATATGAACACATGAAAATATTTCTCCTTCTAAGGGGAGACCATTACAAAACTAGCCCATGTGCTATTTTTGATTTGGGAGACATCAAAATATGAATACCATATGCCTTTAATGTCTTTTTTTACTTTTATATGGTTATACAATGTGTCCTCATTAATAATGTAGTATGTGCCTATCCCTATTTAGTTTGTATTGTCATATAGGTCAAACTTGTAATGATCACATGCCCATTCATCAAGTAGTTATCTAGAATTACCTAAAGAGGCATGGTGGTCTTATGAAGAATTGAATTCTCCTCTTAGTCAAACAAGGTGAATTTTATATCAATAAAGCTAGGAGTGTATGGCTCTATGTGATTTTTCAAAATTGTCTTGGCCTTGATGGTCACCTTAGTCCCATATCTAGTCTTAAGTAGCATGTATGACTAATTAAAGGAAAAATATCCACTCAACTTCATAGTAAAGTCCTAGAAGAGGCATATAGCAAAGTAAGGGGGTAAGTAATTGGTTGTGATTTCCTATGCAATATAAAGTCTCAAACATGTGTTTAGAGTGATATTCAAATCCTTGATGATTCTCCTAATTTTGACCATTGTTTCATCCAATTAGACGACCCATTTTGATATAGGAGGATATGTTATGCCTAGCATGTCTACAATTTTATTTGACATCACTTAACTTCTCATGCCTAAATATATAATAAAATTATGTATGAGATGATTATTAATAATGAGAGAGATGTAAAATGGGGGTAGTTTGTTATTTTTTACACATGTTCCTTAGGTTGACATAGGTTTGTTAGTTCAGTAGGCATAGTTTGTGGTGGATCATGATATTAGAATCTCCTTAGGTCATCCTATAACAAATTCCTTTGGGAAGGAATAGCAATAGCATCCCACATGGTCATGTTCAGTCCAATCTTATTCATGTAATCAATTTTTTTAAAGGGGATTTGAGTCCCTTTATTTTGTGCCTACTTCCTCTTTCCCTTTTTGACCAAATTGGTGCTAACTCTCTTTTTTCATGAACATTTTTTTGTGTGCATGAAAAATTCTTGTAGGTGTTCTACCATGTGTATCTTCATGTATAACTTGTGGTATAAAGGTTGAGGGTGTTGAAGGAGATAATAACTCTCTCTTTAGTGCTCTATTTCTAAATATTGTGTTAAAAACAATTGGTTTACTTCCTACAATATTTACTTAGTTATAATTCACATAATTTAAGTCACCCTCTTACCAATATAGGAGGATGGATCCACTATACTCTTTCATTCATGCCTATGGTTCATCCTTTGGTTGATATGAAGTAGATGGAGAATCTAAAGGCGGTCGCACATTTTACATAATAGGTGCTTCATTAATCATCCCATTTACACACATCACTTGATCATGTGGTTGATCATAAAGGAAACACCATATATAGTCTTTTTCCATATTATTATTCACAAGTGAAAGAGCTCTAAAGGTACTTGTTGTGTTAGAACTTAATGCATAGCATGGTTCATTGTATGTGATATGGTTTTGATCCTACATAAAATGTTCGTAGAGAGTCTTATTTGATTTATATTATTGATTAAATGGTTTATAAGGATTGTACTATTGTACATTCTAATTTTTAGCACTACTAACTCATTTGTAAATCTCTTGAATGAATACTTAACTTCATCTAGCTCACTCAAGATGCAGAAGTTCATAGAATTTATGAGCTGACAAAAATAGGAATGGGGGATAGAGTTGGAATTGGGGTTAAGGTAGGTGAAATTATCTATGATGGATAAGGATAAAAGGTCATAATGGGTCTAGATATAATTTCCCCACTTGGATCAAGTATTTTTATACATACACGATAACTTCATCTGCATCTAGTAATACTACACCTCCCATAGGTTGGATCATTATGGGCACATCATTACTAAGTGATCTATAAAATATAAGAACATAGTGTTAGGATTTGGCCTTACCAAGAGTGAAAATTAACTCCAAGTCCTCTATAAACTAAAGTTTAAATTGACCATCCACTCAAGTGCATCCCTTTTTATGGTTATGAGGTTATTCATTAATAATAGGTGGTCACTCTTTTCTTCAAACTGTATGTAGAGTGCCACACCTAACTCATCCAAATTTCAAATAATACTAAAAAACTAAGGTACCAATAGAGTTTTATCCATTTACATGAAGAGATAAGAAATTGTACTAAATTTTTTTCTTTGATCATTTTTAGATGGAGAAAATGTTTGTAATATCATTTATGTTCTCTATTTGGCTAGTAGAATTTTCTACATTAAAGTAAGTGGTGATCTTAAGATAATCTATGGGAATATCATCATAATAAGGGAGGATAAATGGGTTACATCCATTAAAGTAATAAAAAGTTGTTTATATGAGTATGCATGAATAGGATGGCGAATAGTCTTCTTTTGTGCATAAGTAATCTACAAAATTGGGTTGTAGATCAAGCTCTAGAATAAGCTTGTCTTATGTCGTTAGCCCTCCTAATAGGGGATGAGGATGCTCTAAATATTCTTATTATATAGATTAAATGTAACACAATGAAACTAAGGTCAATAAATCTTGTAAATTATCTCATTCATCTTATCATAAATATGAGGGATTGATCTTTATAAACCAAAAATGTTTAGAGTCACTAGGTGCTCTATAGAGTGTCTTTAACATTATTGACTAAAAATAACACAAAATTATTAGTTAAATATTAGATTTGGTTTGAATGAGTGTTATAAAAACTATTATTACTCAAAACATGAACTCTTATATGAAAGGCTCTTGCATGCACTGGTGCACGACATTTACGTACCTAGTGCCTTAGAATTATATGTCGAATAGTGATTCACTGTCCCATTATAATAAAGGGATTATCCCTTAAGGTGTGAGACATAACTAATTGAGATCAATCTCCAAAGTAGGTTGTATTAATTCTATTCTACATTTATCTAGTTTAAGACCAATACATAGATTTATAAAGAGTAAAATATAATATTCAACTAGTGCTAAACCTAAACTTGTCAAAGAGGAAAGAGAGAGAAAAAATAAGAGGATTTTTGGAATGTAAAAGGTGATGAACCAAGAATAGAGTGATCACCTCACCTATTTAATGATAAAATAAAACTAATAGACTAGATAAAAAATATTTAAATGGTATCAATGTATTAGTGTTGTGATTAAGGAATCCAAGAAGGGTGGTTAGATCATGTGTTAGAACATGTAAGAAAACTTGAATAAAAACACACTAACATGAATAATATTTAATTTCATAGATCATATGGGAGCTTAGTGAACTAAATAAATTATAATAACAATTAAAATTTAAAGAATACCAAATTCTTTAACTTCCTTGATTATTCCAAATGATGTGTTCATTTGGCTTGTTTGACTTGTGCTCAATAATTTTGTGGCAATGAAGCTTGTCTATCTCCTTCTCTCCTTATCACCATGGATTATATCTTGATTTTGTATTTGAATTGTGATTTTATCACTATAAAATTATATATTTAAATCATCTACCAAAGTCTACATTATAACTTTACTATGTTCCAAGCTATCTAAATGAAGAGGTATATGCTTGTATTTATAAGTTTATAAACTAACCCCAACCCAAGGTGAGTTAGAGTATAGTTAGAGATTGAAATGGATTAAAACCTAGCCTAAGTGATTTAACTAACCATAGTAGAGTTAAAAGGTGTCAAAACCTCATGATTAGTAATGAATAGGCATGTTTGAGATATTTTGAGATATTTGACAACTCACAAAAAGGTAATTATGAATTAATAGAATATTCTTGGTTTTTGAATTTCCTTTTTTAAAATTTCATTAATTTATCATGGATAATTCAAATAGGCATTTAGTTAGGCTTAGCATTTTAATTATTTCTATTTATGAATTTTAGCATTATCAAGATTTGATTTAATTTTATGTATGTATTTGTCTTATTTAATAGTTCTATAGGCCAAATTTCATGTTGTCAATGTTGCATAATGATTAATGATGAATACATGAGAGGTTTTTATTGCTTATGGTAGGATATCCCAATTAGGTATGTCTTAACATGATTTTGAGATTTGATAAATGACGCACAAGCAAATTTGGAATGTTTAGTGATTTCTAGGCTTAATTTGCAATGGTTGGCAGAAATCAATATGATGTATAGTATGAAGCCATTAGTGGTCAATTTTAGTTTTCTACAATTTTCACCTATTTTGGAAGGTATTTCAATCTATAATCATAGTAACATCTTCTCAAATAAAGAAAAGGTCATGTATTCTTACAATTTAATGATAATGGATGAACTATAGGTGGCCCCTTGAAGGAGTGGTTACCAAAGGGGTCAACAATATATCCCTAAAAAGAAGGGAATGTGTGATCCAAATGGATTAAATGGGGTGGAAGGTTTTGGTTTACCCATAGGAAATTATAATCATCGTCATATGGAGTTACCCTAGTTAGGGTAGACAAATAAGATGATTTGCCCATAGATGGTTATAATCATCAGCATATGTAAGATAAAAAAGGTAATAATTTTCCCAAAGGTAGTTATAATCATCAAAAAAGGCTTAGGGTAAAAATAGACTAATTTTAATAAAGGTGGCTATAATCAGTAAAAGAGAAAATAATGATTTGCCCACAAGTGCTCATAATCATAGGGTGGATCAAAACATGCCCCAATTGGGTAGATAGAGATAATTATTTTCCCAAGGAAGGTTATAATCATTATCTCAATGAAAAATTTCCCCATTTGGGTAGAATAAATAGAATTATTTGCCCAAAGGAAGTTATAATAATCAACCTTAAATCAATGGAAACACAATGATTTGCCCAAAGATGGTTAGAATCATTGGTAAAGCAAGTGGGATGGTATAGAATGACTTGCCCAAAGGTGGTTATAATCATTATAACCTAGTTATGGAAAACATGATATGGAATATGATGGCAAATTGGAACAAAGGAAAAAGATGAATTTGGACAACCTACTAGTAGGGAGATGCATGTCTAAACTAGCAAGGAGAAAAATTATTTCATTATTTAATTACTTTGTTTAGGATATGATTTGGATTAGATCAATAATTTGATTGGTTATAAGGAGATATATCTTTATTGCATTTCCATGTAAACACCCTAAAGTTAATTTTTGTTGTAGCATGTGATGGTAGGCACCATGATAACTTGGCTAAAATATGCATAAGGATTGATACATGATCCAATACTCAATTACAAACAATACATCAATGATAAAAATCATGATGAAAATTTAGATTCATGAATATGGATGGATTTAAAAACAATATGCAAGGAATAACCTAATAAATGTAGATATATTGAATCAAGGCACAACAAGAAATTAAAAAAAATAGGCAAACAAACAAATAAACAAAACACTAATAAAAATGAAAGAAACAAAGAATACAATGGTTAATTATAATGTTAGTACAAAAAACATGACATAAATAAGATGACAAACATTTCCCCTAGAAAATAAGTGATAATGTAAAAAACCCATTTAATATGGGAATAGAATAAAAGGAAGGGGGTGGCCAAGATGTCTCTAGATTTACTAGGCAAGTGGACACTACCTACATAGTTCTATGGACTTAACATATAACAAAAACTTTATTCTAAATGTAGTTCTCTCAAGAAATAAGATAGAAGAAAATGATGATAAAACGAAAAAATGATAGATGTTATAGAAGAATTAGAGAATGAACTTGAAAAATGGAAAGTGGGTGGAATAAGAGGGATAATAAGGATGGGGAAACTAAATGACAAGTGCTTTCTTGTGATTTATTAAAGGATCCTATAATCCTTAAGGCAAAGAAGTGGTCCATGGTTTTGGTTTTTCTAAATTGATTTTACAAAAGATTTTAGAAATTTTTAGAGCATCTAAACTTGATCAAGAATGATGAGATACTAAATGGTCCAGTCTTATAGAATGATGAGAGCCTTTAAACTTAAATTTCTCACAAAATTATGAGAGCATGGATAAATGGTGACTAAGTTAAACTCAATAAGTATCAAGGACTACCTACATAGTCCTAGGATAGAACCTCAAGTCATTACAGTTCTACCTTATAGTGGAGGAATCTGACTAGTGTAGAAACCATTTCAAATAAAATAGGAAAAATTGGTAATTGGCACAATATGTCATAAGCATGGAAAAGTAGTAATTTCAAGCATAATAAATAAGTGTTGATCTTAATTTTCCCATAGGTATTTATAATTAGGAAATAATGACATAATTCAATGATCCTAATTTTCATATAGGCAGTTGTAATCAGTACCAAAATGGTGGGACACAGAGTTTCCCAAAGGTAGTTATAATCAGACACACTTCGTATAGAATGGAACAAGAAATAAATGATATAAATAACAAACCTATATCATACTACTCCAAAAGATGGCCTCTATCTAGAATACTAAAAATAACTATTGAAACTTGATATAAATATTCATACTAAAAGTGGCCTTGTAACCAATGGATTAGAACCAAGGTTAAATAGGTTAGGTAAAGAGGGTCAAAATAACTTGGTCAATAGAAAAGGTAAGATAGAATGAAATGGTAGACTAGAAAAGTGATATAATGGTATAGTATAAATAATAAATTAGATATTATGGTATAGCTTGAAATAGTCCTCAGATAATACACCAAGTCACTTAAGCAAAGTCATGCTTGAGGTGTATAATGTTCATTGACTCATCAAGTTCATCCCCATCTGGTGTGGTGAGCCTATACACTCCAATGCCATAGTTTACAAAGATGATAAAAGGACCTACCTAGTTGGGTTTTAACTCGCCTTTATGTTTATTCCCAGCTATGATATTTTTTTGGTTTTCTTTAATAAAAAGATCATCGAGATCAAATTATCTATGTTTTACATGCTGATTATAGTGGCCACAAAGTTGGTTCTGATATGCTTGAAGGTTATTTAATCCATCCATACATATCACATCAAGTAACTCTAGTTCTTTCAAGTGAGCTACTTGATAGTCTTCATTATTCAAGACATGCTTTAAAGAGATACATAATGAAGGTAAATCAACCTCAATCGGAAGAATGGCCTCAGTACCATAAAAAAGTGAGTATGGAGTGGCTCTTATTGGAGTAAGGTGATTGGTGTAGTATGCCTAGAGGGAACAAAATATTTTAAGGTGTTAATCACTTCGAACATCATTGATAATATTTTTAAGGATGTTAACAATGGTTTTATTTGATGTTTTAGATAGGCCATTACCTTGGGGTTAATATGTTATGGAAAATGTTGTTTAATCTTGTAATCAACATATATATATTCAACATCCTTGTTCTTGATTGATCCACCATTATCAGATATAATGTTAGAGGGGATATTATAATGGTAGATGATATGGTTGAAGATGAATTTTTAAATCTGCTTTCCAGTCATATAAGTGAGGGGTATAGATTCAACCCACTTAGTAAAATACTTTATGGCTATAAGGATATGTTTATGGCCATCAGATGAGGTGGGTTTTATCTTCCTAATGATATTGAGAACCCATGTATAGAATGGACATGGTGTAATCATTGGTTTCAAAGTCTTAGTTGGGGCATGAATTAGATTAGCATCTCATTAACATTTATCACATTTTCTTACATAGGCAACTATATCTATGTCTATCATTGGCTAATAGTACCTAGTATGCAAGAGATTTTTGGATAGTAATACCCCATTGGTGTGGGATACACATATTCCTTCATGAACTTCCCATAATGATAATGCATATTATTTTAAAGTTAAAAAAATGAATAAGATTTCCATCAAAACCATAGTGGTATAGGGTTGGTCTGAGTAAGCTATAATGTGCAACATGGTGGACAAAGGCTTTTGATTGTTTTTAGGATAGGTCTGGTGGTATATTTTGATCATGGAGGTATATGTATAGGTTTAAATACCATGTATAACTAGGAACAATAATATCATAGATCATTATGATGATTGATGGTTCATGAGCCAACACTAGCAGATCTTCAATGAGTAACTAGTATTCTTTGACCATATCGGTATGTTGAATCAATGATCCAATAGTGGCCATGGTATCTATTGTTCTATTATTTTCCCTTGGTATATGTTTAAATTGGATATCAATATTCTATTTCTTGAATGTGTCCATCATGGCCTTATATGGGACCAACTTCAAATCTTTGGTCTGAAAATGGTCTATAACCTAATTAATCATTAATTGAGAATCACCATAAACCTTTACATGATGTATGTTTCATTATAATACCCATCTAAGCCTTACAACAAATTATTAATATTTGACCATATTTTTGTTACAAGGAAAGTTGTTTCTAAATGATTTAGGGATTAAATCCCACTATGGTGTAATGAACAAAAGGCCTACCACTGATCTATTTGTTATGAATGATCCATCAAAATATAGCTTGCAATGTTATTCCTCAAGAGGTGTTTCAATGATGCCCATTATGGATTCATTTAGGAATTATAATGTTATTGATTTTGTATCTATAAGGGGTACTTTAATAGGCTGATCTATAAGAACTTACCCCT
Source organism: Torreya grandis (assembly GCA_037957365.1). Lineage (NCBI taxonomy): Eukaryota > Viridiplantae > Streptophyta > Pinopsida > Cupressales > Taxaceae > Torreya > Torreya grandis. The sequence continues at coordinate 1,499,923 of JARHVA010004559.1, read as the reverse complement.
TGATGGATTTTGGTTGACATACTCTATCTCAAACTCACTAAGAAGCATGATCCATTTGGCCATATATCCTTGTAAAGATATTTTAGATAGTAGATACTTCAATAGATATACTTTTGAAATGATCATGGTATTATTGATTAACATGTAATGACATAGTTTCTAAGTTGTGAATACCATAGCTAAATAGGCCTTTTGAATGGGTGTATAATTATGCTCATATGTGACTAGTGTATGACTTGTATAGTACACAACGTGTTTATTTCCATTATCATCATGTTAATCCATAAGTAACCCTAGGGATTTATCACTAGCTAATATATATTGGAAGAATGTTTTTCCTGACATTAGAGGAAATAAAATAGGTAGATTTTATAAGTAGTCTTTCAAATGCTAAAAATATTTCTATTAGTCATCATCCCAATGAAATGTTCCACCTTTCTTCAAGAGATGTGAAAATGAGTGGCACTTGTAAGCAAATTAAGATATGAATCATTTGATAGACTATATTTACCCTAAAAATTACATAGTTGCTTCAAATTTGTTAGTAGTGCCATTTGAGTTATGGCTATTACTTTGGATGGATCGAATTCAATGCCTCAATGAGAAATAATAATTCCAAGAAATTTTCCAAAATTAATTCCCTAAAACATACTTCTTTGGGTTGAGCCTAACTTTGTAGTCACTTAAATATCCTCCTTAGTACCACTAGATGATCGGCCCTAGTCTTTAATTTAATAAGTATGTCATTACTATAGTATTCAACAATGTCATGAATCATATCATGAAATATGATAGTCATGGCTCTTTTATAGCTATGTTTTTGAGACCAAATGGCATAACTTGATAATAGAATGTTCCCCATAGAGTGGTGAATTCTATTTTGTGTTGGTATTTTGGTGTGATTTGGATCTAGTTATAGCCTAAGAATCCATATATCAGTGAAATAATTTCATAACCCACTATGGAGTTGATAATCATGTCAATTTTTGGTAGAGGAAATTCATCCTTAGGGAAAGATTTTTTTGTCTCTAAAATTAGTGTAGAGCTTGATTCCTTCTGGCTTTTTACTGACTGGCATAGCATTGGAAATCCATTTAAAATAGTTGATTGGCCTAATACATCTTTCTTCGAAAAGCTTTTCCAATTCTTTATTTACTAATATAATAATACGAGGATGAATATTTCATAATGTTTTTTCTAAAAGTTTTCCATTAGGATGCATAACAAGGTGGTGTACAACCAAGGTGGGGTCTAAATCTAACATGTTAGAGTAGGCCCATGTAAATATATCTAAAAATTCCCTCTGATGGGTTATAAAGACTTCACATTCCTCCTTATTAAGGGAAGCCCCTAATTTGATCCATTTCAGGTCATCTAGAGTCCCAATATCAACCTTTATTGTGTCTTCCACTAAAAGCATTGAACTATCTTCTAGAATAGTTAGTAAAGATTGGAATTGGCCTAGAATAGTAGATTACTCTATTAAGACTGGCTCTTCAAGTTCTCCTAGGCATGATGAATCACAATTCCCAAAGATTAGAGATGGACATGTGACAAATATTATTAGAAACTCCTGGATGATGTGATCAAAACTTTGTGGTTCTTCAAGATTGAACTTGGATCCATAGACAAATTTGTTGTTTGTGGTCTCCTAGATGATTGGATTAAAATATTATTATTCTTCAAGACTAAACATAGACCTATAGATAAGTTCATCATTAGTGGTCTCTTATTTTATGTTTCGGTAAGGTTGAACACCCCCATCTAATGGCACCTAAAACAAGTTTTCACCACTAGACTGGTCTTTCTCTTTATTGTTTCCCTAGTCCAAAATTACCTCAAAGAGGTTTTCACTTTAGGACCTCAATGTTTTATTTAATTATTTTTGGCTAAGGGTGTTCACCTGATCTCCAAAATAGGCTTCAAGGTCCAACTTGATTCAAAACCCTTATTTGTGGTCTCCTAATAGAACATTGTTCCTAAGGCCTAAAAAATTATAGAAGACCTCATCATTATGAAACTCATCAAATGGCATGTTTGATTCTTGTCAAACCCAATTTATTAGTTGGGGATAATATAATGGAAATGGATTATGGTGAATAATTGGTCAAAGGGTATAAATGGCATTAGTGTCAAATAAATTGGTATTGTATAGGTCCTCAAAATGGCTATGATCAGACTCTACTTCACTATTAGCATCATCACCACTAGTCATTTGTGATGGAACTCAAATAACATATGTGGGGTCAACTATATGTAGTTTAAATCCATGATCATAGGTTAATTTATAATGAGTCATATAAATTAGCTCAAGTGTTCCCTATTGATTTGTCCTGAGGCCTCCTCCTTCATAGGCTTCATTTTCCATGATTTGATTAGGAATGGGACATTTTTAATTTTTGTAACAATCAACTAATTTATCATTATAAAACCATGATTAATCATTTGTAAGAGGGTCCTATTCTTGGCTAGAGGCCAGTATGAAAGTGACAAGTGTTGGATTATTTAGTTCATGTTTGCCCTTTATTAGCCACTCTGTATAAGGTGGTTTAGATTTTCATCTTCCAAGGGACTTTGGGTTATGTGGAAGCTTGGCAATGTGGAATGTAAGTTGGGTCAAATATTATCTTAGGCCATTATCTAAGATAGTATAATGATTAGATATTTCAAGAGGTGGCATATGGGAAAGTGAATCAAGGGTATCAGGGTCAATACAATTGGCTTATAGTGAATCAACAAGTATTTCTTTTCCCTTATCCTTATTGACAATGATATTCATGCCAAAACAATAGTTATAGCTTTAGAACACATCCTATAGTTGCTTACAATGCTCATATGGATGTAAATATCCTAGAATAGTAACCTCTATACATTAATGGGAGAACTTGATACACTGGTGCAATGTTGATAGGATTGTACAAATCTCATATATCCAAGGTCTACCCAAAATCATATTATATGACAAATCAAGATCTAAACATGACATAGCATATCATGGGTCAAAGGCCCAATGATAAATGGTAAGTTGATGGTGCCTTTTGATTATTGTTATTCATTATCATAGGCTTTGGTGGTGATTGTTTATTCTTAGATATATATTGTTGTGTACCTAAAAAGCTTGATGAGCTTTATAGACACAATATTTAGACCTAATCTATTGTCTATGAGGACATGCTTCACTTTGTGTCACATTATGAAAACTTTGATAGACAATGTATTTTTATGAAATGGGATAAGGGATGACATATCACTTTGGTTGAAGGTTAATTTTTAGCCTATAAATAGATGTATAACCAAAGCTTGAAATTTGTCTAGAGATATGTGATTAGGAAAATGGGATTAGCCAAGGAACTCAGTCAAGATGTTCTTGTGGATAGTGGAGGTATGAAATAAATCCAAAATGGATATTTGTGCATGCATATTTTAGAATTGTTCCACAATATCAAATGTATTTTCTTACACAATGGTATATGGATTGTTCCTAGCTAAAAGAGGTGGTTGTATGATGGGTGAGGTGGCAAATGGTTGTGGGCTTGGTATGGTAATATTAGACCACTAAGTTGTGATTATATAGTTAAGATTAGGTACAAGACCATTGTTCTTAAAAATTATGATGGAGGGGGACTAGATAGCATAAGTATTAGTTGTAAGTATACTTGTGCATAGTCATGGCATAACGATGAGTTATTGATATAAGGTCCAAAAGTGGGAATCCCTACTCATTAGTTTGCTTGTATGTGGTCCTAGGTTAAGGAAGGATTATTGACATGGTTTGGTTCATTAGGAAGGATTAGCAATGGTCTTTTTTTATTGTAACTTGGTCTTGGATTGATGGAAATAGTGTTAACTCAACCTCCTACAATATGGCCTATAACCTTGTTTTAGTCATGTGAAACTACATGGTATGCATATTTGTTATTGGCATCATTTTGGACTTAGTTCTACCCATTATTTTGATGTTGTTTATTTTGATACTAATTTAATTGGTTCTATCTTAGATGTTGATATATTTTTTTGTTATTTTCCTAGTCTTTGTTATTAATTTTACTATTTTTTATGTTGGGGAAAGGGATTATGATAAATTCTAAGCTTCTGATTAGATGTGGAAGCTCCATGATCCAATGTGATCTATCTATTTTTCAACATATTCAAAATAAAATTTTTGATTTTCACATAATAGTGAAAATTATGATGATTAACCCAATGATACTTTCAAAATTAATTTTATATGTACCAATCTAGATGGTCAACACCTTTAAGATAGTGATTTGGAATAAGCTAGTTAATCAGATTAGCTATAGAAATATTGTACAACATAGATTCAATGGATTATTCAAGGTTAATAAATATGCAATGAGTAAGCACAATTCTTCTTAGAGGAGGGTTTTACAAATGCATAGGTTGTTGCATTTGTTACACTAGTCTAGGTTGGTGTGTTTATTGTGCTTGTTGCATTTGATGAAGAAGTTGTTAGTTAGGAGTTATGTGAAAATGAAATGTAGGCTATAAAAATGGTGTTTATACTAGTTTGTCATGTCATGAATCAATTAATCCATTTCCTACAACATTCTTATTAAAATTACAATACTTGAGTTTGTCATAGTTATTAGGTTGGGCTTGTTGTGACACTTATGCTTGGATTCGATTTCGATTTTGGCCATTTTTTTTATTTGGTTTTGGCTCTAATTTTATGATGTAAGTTTAATGGTCCCTTTGTTAATAAGGCCTCTTTTGATCAACAAACCTTTATCAATGATCTCGTTGAAGATGTGTTCACATTGCAGCTCTAGATAGTAAGATATCTCATTATGTAGATTTTGGTAAACACAACAGTTGATTGCTTTTATAGTAAACTATGGGTGAATTAGCTTACAAGGGTTCTCCATCACTATAGATAGATTTTGGAGCTTTCCCTGACCTTCTACTTAGCCTATGTCAAATCCACCAATGAAATCTCATGTTTGATATTTTAAGAGAAGTGGTACATAAACTTGTCCAAAAGATAGTCAATATTAGATATAGAATTCTTGGGTAATTTTAGGAACCATTCTAATGCTTGCCCTACTAGGCTCCTTAAAAATAATAGTAAAATCTATATTTCTCTATAGGCCACTATCTATCACACAATAAATAATTACATCAAATGGACCTTGGGGTCACCTTTTCCTTTGTATTTATTAAACTTTGGTGGTTTGTACCCTAGAAGAAATGGTATTTGTAAGTACTCCATGTTGAAATTATAAGAAGACACATCATCCAAATTAAACTAATTAGTCTAATTTCTAGCTTTAATAAGGGTAATTGTATCCTTCATTTATTATATATCTTATGTAAGGAATTAGTGGGATAATTTGCTTGAGGTGGAGGTTAGGCAGTCATAAGTGGATTACATTGACTAGGGTATAATGGAGGAATTTATTGGGGAATGTTGAACTGGTTAGGGAAAGGAATAGGAATATACAAGCATGAATTAGGGTGTGATTATTGAAATCACATGTGTTTTAGTATGATATTCTAATTGGGATTAGGTATATAGGCTTGGTTTTAGGAATATTGTGGTTGGGATAGAGGGATATGTTTGTACTATACCTATTGAGGTTGAATATGGACATGTTGAATAGTCATACCTTGCTAATTGAGGGAAACTTATGAACCAATACCCTATCATTAAACTTGTATTAAATTTATCATGAAAGGTAATTTTATCCTAATTGGTACTTATGTAATATTGGAACCTCTTATTTGCATGAATCCCTATTGGCAAGTAGATGCATGTTGAATATTCAACATTTGTCACTAACCAATACTTTTACACTATTGGTTAGACATCATTTATTTTTAGATTGGCATGTTAGTTTGTGACTAAATAAGTATGTTTAATGCTACGTAATGAGGTGAAACATTGGTTATCCCCTATTGAGGTCACAATATGTTTTACCTCTACTACATTGGTATGTTATATGGTGCTTGTTATTGTGGAATGTTATTCATGACCTATTGGGGTGTAATAAGATTCATCACATTTTGTTGTGGTATGGCATTGGTCATTTCTTGACTACTTATTACTTGATGTAGTGTGCTTGAACAAGCTGCTTGTTGTAGATTAGAGGTATTCATTTGAGTTTGGAAGGTATAAAATCCTACTCCTTGAGTTTCTAAACCACTCATAGTGTTATTTAAAGGCACATTTTATTTTTTACTATTTATTTGTGTGTTAACACCACTTTGGTTTAAATTGGATGTTACTTATTTATTGTCCACTATGTTTAGCTCACTATTCTACATAGAAGAAAAAGACACTTCCTTAATAGGTAGGGGTATTGAACATGTTTTCTAATGAGATGATTTGCATAACTAGGTTTAAACCCTAATTTTATTGGCTAGTCAACTCAATTAAGACTCCTACTGAAGGAGATAACTTAATAAAAAGAGAGTTTGACTTGGTCATATTATTAAAGTTATAGACTAGGTTAAAATATGTTTGGTATGTTGTCTACATTTGAATTAAGTGGTTCTCCATGTGACCCATTTGTGTGACAAATATATAAGGATATTGATAGAACATTGGTACTATATCATGAGGTTTTCTAAAAGAAGCTTGTTCAGACATGTTGTAAGGCCCTCTTACTAGACTTGGAATTTTTTCATGAGGAAAGTCTACCAAAAACTTATCCCTACCTCTATGACTCTATTTAAAACCTCATCCTTACTCACTATCAAGTGATGATTAATTAGATAAGGGTCATAACCCGATGTCATTATAATGTATTTAGGTTATTGTTAAACTTGTTTTACAACTAAAGGTACACTAACCAAATATTAGACTATTTATTCTTGGTCTTGCTCTAAGTATGGAAGTGTATTAACCAAATAATGGGCCAAATAGTCTTGAATTTGATCCCATATTTGAGTGTTGTAATGTGGATAAGGATCCATCTCATAAATAACATCATCCCCATAAGGGTCTTGAATAAATTCCTCTTGCATGACAACATTTATATACCCTAGATTATACATGACACCACTATGTGTATAGTGAGACATGGTCAAATTTATGGTGAATTCTTAGTGAAAAATGTATGAGAGTTCTACAAACTCTAAAGAATAATGTATAAAAAGATAAAAGGTTCAAACTAGGTCTAACTTGGTCAAAGGGATGGAGTTGTATCTCAAAAAATGGTTTATGACAAAATTTGGTATCGAAAAATATAAACTCAAATGTGTAATGTTAAATGTCTCACACAAACAAGGACAAGTAAATGAAGTAAAAATAAGATGCCAAACTCTAGGTATAAATATGTTCTAAATAGGTCTAAACTAGGAAAGGCAAAAGTTACTAGGTATTTTGGCCAAACACAGCATCAAAAGATAAGATAAAATAAGGCATGTGATAGGACTCTTGTCCAAATGTGGTTTCCAAATATAGAATTTAAAAAAAATGATGATTTAATCTAAAAAACTTGGAACACTTTGGTAAAGATGAGGCACTTTACTTTAGACATAAATTTGATCAAATTAGTATTAGGAACTAAATAAAAGGCACTTGGAGATAAACTAATTCTCCAAAATAAGGGCACAAATAATATAGTTTTCAATTTTGGGTAATGAATTAACCTAAGTTACACAACCCAAAATATAAATATATGTGTCTAAGGCCCAATTAAGCAAGGCATAAATAAAAATCAATCAATGTTTGAAATTGAACTTTGGCAAGGTTAATTAAAAACTCAACATTAGGAAAACTAGGATTTTTTACCAAACAAGCTATAAAAATTTGAATGACATAACAACACTAAAAAAATGTCTCACAAGACACATGTGATTGGTTTTAAATAATGGTAACTTAGACATAAGACAAGACAAGTCTATGAAATAATTTTGAGTAGTGTAATGGTGTTAGCACTCTCAAGAGGTATCAACAATGTTCTATTTCAAAGAATTTTAAGGCTAAAAACTTTATTTAATTTGGGTAGTGTAATGATACCCATCTAAATCAAGTGACACACACAATGTATTTGACTTAAAGAGTTTAAGTTAAATCAAGGTGTAAAATGGATGACATAATGCCTCCTCAAATAATGGAGTAGTGTGGATAAATAACTTGTTTTGAGATGGACACAAACAAACAAATTTTTAGTTTCAAAATATGAATAAATAAAGGAAAAAGACCAAATAAAATTAAGTAAATCATCTTAAGCCCTAGACTAAGAAGGTATGGAAAGTAGGGTTGACTAAAACTATAGATTTTGAATGTCTAGATTGATCCCAAGTGTGGCTAAAACAAGAGAATCATCAAATCAATTGAGTTCTTACCAATTAACTTAATATGCAAGGGTCTATTACTTTTCATAATGATTCCATCTACAAACTACTTACTAGAATCCCCTAGTTAACTAGACCTAACTCAAGCCTTCATTATGAAAGGAGAGGTTATCTAATCAATCCCTTGGCTCTTTTAATATGCATACCTTTATTTTTATACACCACCATGGAGTGAGTTTGAAACACTGCTCAGAGATAAAGCCCCAGGTTAATGATTCAGTAAAGAACTCATAAAGAGGAAATGACCTCCCCTTCATAAACTAAATTTCATGAAAATAAAACTAAGTGGAAAGACATTATGGTGTATTTCAGATCACCCAAAGCATGTGGGTTTTAGGGAGAGCCTAGATAACTTTATTTCCATGCCTTGGACTAGGAAAAAATTGCAGGTGAAAAGGCATTGTTGGTCACCCAAGTTCCCTATAAGGAATGAGGGGATAGCATAAATGCACTCTTAATTTTATGAAAACAAACAAACAAGTTCCAATAAAAAATTTCAATGAATTTGAAATCTAAGTGAATGTCAATTTGTGCACCAATTGAAAAGTTTGATCAAGTTATTTACCAGGACCCTTGGCTTAGATTTGTAAAAGATTGAAAGAATTATCACAAAAAAAAAATTCAACACAAATCACCTAGGCTCATTTTAAACCCTAAAATATAAATGTTCATGATTTATGCTAATTAATTTTTAAACATCAAAATGAAGTGTTCAATATTTAAGCACCAAAAATGAAGTGCTTAAAAGCATTATAAATTCTAGGTTCCTTTTAAACACTAAAGTTAAATGTTCAATATTTAACAAATTCATTATTCACCAAAATGTAGTGTGAATGACTTAGCTTAATTATTTTTAGGTACCTAAAATAAAGTGTGCATTAGTCTAAACTTGTAAATTTATATTTTATCCTACCTTATACCTATAAGGTTTAGAGAGTTTCTCCCTGCTTAGAAGCACTTTCAATGGTGAGTAAACAAAATTTCAAAACATATCTCTCGGGTTTTTATTTTAAAAACATAGAGACCTACATCAGTCAAAATTTATCAACACTAGTTATAAGGTGATTGATGTTGATCGATCTCATATAAGACTGATGGGAGTTGGTGATAACTGATATCGATTGATAAAGACCAAGACTGGTTGCATGTGAACCTTAAGGAAAAACTAACATGAGATAAAAAAAATAGTTAGTCAATGGTTAGCTAAAAAATATCAAAACCTATAAGGAGATGATTAAACAAAGAGTATGAAATATAATGAAACCAATAAATCATAATTAAGAATTCTAAAAATATTCAAAATAAAAATATATATATATATTTTTTCCCTTGCAACCTGACCGATGTCAGTCACCCAAAATTGAGATCAATTAGGTAAAACTAATGACAGTTTAGAAGAACTGATGCCAATTATGCCTAAGCTAAAATTAAAATAATTAAGATATTAAATAATACATTTGATTATTTATGGATCATATCTTTATCTCCTTTCTATGTGGGGTTCTTAGGGCCCCATCAAGCATAACATTTATGATAAAGGAATTGAAGAAGGGTGGTTATATCATGTGTTAGAACAAATAAGAAAATTTCAATAAAAACACACTAACATACATAACACTTAATTTCCTAGATCATAGGGGGAGCTTAATAAACAAAATCAATTATAAAAATAACTAAAATCCAAATAATACCAAATTCCTTACCTTCCCTAAATTCTCCAAATGATGTATTCATTTGGCTTGCTTGGATTTTACTCAAGAAGTTTGTGGCAATGGAGCTTGGATATCTCTTTCTCTCCTTGGCACCACGGCCTATAGCTTGATGTTTGATTTGACTTGTGATTTTTTAATTATAAAACTATAGATTTCAATATTTCACCAAAACCTACATTATAAATTTACTATGTTCTAATTTCTATAAATGAAGAGGTCTAGGCTTGTATTTATAGGTTTAGAAACTAACCCCAACTCAAGGTGAGTTAGAGTGTATTTAGAGCTTGGAATGGGTTCAAACATAACTTAAGTGAGTTAATTAACCCCATTAGAGTTAAAAGGTTTCAAAACCTCATGATTATCAATGAATAGGCACGTTTGAGATATTTGACAACTCACAAAAAGGTAATTATGAATTCCTAAGATATTATTGATTTTTAAATTTATTTTTTTAAAATTTCATTAATTAATCATGGATAATTCAACTAGGCATTTAATAAATTTTATAATTTTAATTAATAATGTTTAATATTTTTAAAATTTTCAAGACTTGATTTAAATTTATGTGTGCATTTGCCTAATTTAATAATTCTATAGGCCAAATTACATGTTGTAAATATCACATGATGATTAGAGATGAATCCATGAGGATTTTTTATTTATTATGGTAATATACCCCAATTAGGGATATCTCATCATGATTTTGGGCTTTGACAAACTATGCACAAGCAAATTTGGGATGTTTAGTGATTTTTAGGCTTAATTTGGAATTATTGGTAGAAATCAATCTAAAGTTCAGTATGAAGCCATTAGTGGCCAATTTTAGGTGTCTACAAGTGTGTAACATGGAGGTAAGGGAACACAATTAAATTTTAGGATGGGAAAAAAATGTTACATTGATAATATCTATATAAAACTTTGTATACATAGTGTGTGACTAGTAAAGATTTCTAGTTCTATGTATATGTTTGAAGGGAGGATGGCAATGAGAGGTATAAACATACAAAAATAAGGATGAATAAATATGAATGAAAATAGAACATAGAGAATGAATAAATTAAATAGATTATTATTAATCTCAAGGTCTAAGGTAATATTACAAATTCAAATGGATAGATCTTTGTTATGGTAGAAGAGGACTTTTGGATGGAAATTTTTCATAGTATTACAATACCTATAAATCTCGACCATTTTACAATAAAAAGTATGGCTTGTATAGCACTAGAAAGGATATACATAATAAATTTTAAAATATAGGTGGTAGGTGGGAATTTAAATTTTAAAATGGCACATAGATCCAAAGGCCAATTAAGAACACCAAAACCTTTAAAATAATTATTATAGGCCATGGTTATTAGATTTAGGTATAACACTTTGATCATGGAAGTAGTTGTAAGGACACTCATTGATATACATGTGTATTTGAGAATTAATGGAATTTAATTAAAAAAGATAGGTATGTGTCCATCCTTCTAATGCTTATATAGACACCATTACATTAAAGTCTATTAGGACTAGGCTCCATCGACATCTAATCAGACTCATATAATATAATTATTCTTGGTTTCCACTTCTCAATCCACCTAGAATATGCCACTAACATAGAATTGTGTAGGCATATAATTTGGGCTCTACCATGTCATCTAACATGTGTTGTCATTTGAATTTATTTTATGTAAATGGTGCATACTAAAGGTTGCACAAAGAGCTAGTTATGAAGTGAAGCTATTAAATTATGAAAGGAACTGAGGGAAATATTTTATGGAAATTCACAAGGCCCTAACTCCTAATATGTCTAGTTTATTTTAATGGTATTCACATTATGTGACTTCTATTCATAATGTATGTCAGTCTGTAAAGGATATGGTGTGCAAACTAAATCATAGTCTACATTTTACAAGGGTACAAATGTGAAACCTTATGATTTGGCATGGGATGTAACCATTTAGTCACATGGAGGCCTTTAAATATAAGAGTGAAACAATATTGGATATACTGATCCATATCTTCATGATTTAGAATGACTTTATGTGCACTTATTTCTTTCATTACTTTAAGTTTAGGAGACTCATGCACTTTGATTTTGCACTATATTGGTACAATGAAGGATATTTACATAGGGAATGCAATTAGAAATCATCATAGTCACAAATAAAAACTTATTTGATGTTTGAACCTACATAGAATATTGAGTGAGGGTGTGGATGGGAAATGTGTATAGATGGACTTGTTTCTAGGGAACTCAACACTCTACAATCATGTAACCTAATGTGCAATCCTTACGAGTTTAGGACTTATTGTGGGGGGTGACTTGGAGAGTAAAAAATTACTATAGTGGGAGAATATAAAAGCTAATATCTCCTAATTTTGGTCAATTTTTAAGATCCTAATTTCATGGTAGTATGATAGTTATTATGATCATATGCAAGATACAACATATGAAAAATTATGTAAAATAAATTTCAATCCTATCGATCTAAATGAGTACTTGTCTCATAACATGTTCACATGTAATGGTTAGGGAGAGTATTTGTATAATTCATATATAAATAATGTTAAGGTTTTTACTCAATAACATTGTAAAATGGATAAATAAAAGGCCATATTTCATTATAATAAACATAATCAAAGTAAAAACACTTATTTTAATATTAGTTAAAAAATAAAGTGTGTTACTATTAGTTACACCTTTCCTTCCCCACTATAGAATTTTTGTCCTCAAAAACATTCATCCCAGACATGGGATCCAAAATATAATATACCTATGGATAATGGTTCAATCAGTTTATATGATGTTAATAATAATCAAAATACTATTCTTAGATATATTCTCTTAAACTATTTAATCATTTTTCCTCATTTGTATCCCATAAATAAATACAAATACTATTATTATTATCATATATTTCATGGACACATACATATAGTTATTATGCATTATTAGAAAAAATTCAATGTTAATTCATGATTAAATTAATTCAATCACCAATCAAACATGAAAAAAATAGGGATAATAAAATGGACTAGTGAAGGAAGTTCATAGTAGTTGATTCTAAACCCATATGTAGACACCCCAATTAGTTTAAATATAGCTTCTTCATGTCTTTTTACTTATTATACCCATTCTTATATATTTACACACATACATATGCACTTTAATAAAAAATTATTCTTAATTAACCCTTTTATAGATAAGGGTAAGGAGAATAGCCTAATAAAAAAAGGAATAAACTATTCTAAAAGTAGTCCAATAAAATAATTTAGATTGATAATATATTTTGTCATAGTGTTGAGTTATGAAATGATGCTAACTATAGAAAGTATAATGAAAAATAGTAGTTTGATTACTTAATAATGAATAATGAATAGTAATTACCTTTTTCATTAATGTGAAAGTATATCTAAGAAATTTCGCTATGGAAAAAATTAAAATTAGGCTCAATTATTCTTCATCAAATTTTACAAATAAACTCTCTTTTAGGATGAACACTACCATTAAAGTAAGGACACTAAATTTGACTCTTATAAATAAAATTTTAAACTAATATCCTACATATAATACATGTCCTTTTATATAAATTCCATGTGCACCTATTATGTCATACTATCACCTTGTATATTCTCTATTAAAATCACATGCATAAATTATCGATATGTGTTTGTAGCTTAAAACCCTAGATCCTCTAATTAGGGAATGCCACCTTGAAAAACATGGGTTAGTGGGATTGAGTGAATTTTAAATGACCTATAACACTTATGTTAGTGAGTGTATCCTACATATCCAATACTCCAAAGAGGGCCTCATACTGATGTAATTATCCCCCTTATGTGGGTTTGTCTATAAATAATTGTGAAATATTTTGTATGTGAGTGTATGTATTGATATATCTTGTAACTTGATAAATAATGCTCATGGTCTAATCTTTAAATGATCTATACCTATAATAAGATTGATCCTATGACTAATTTGGAAATATGAATGCATAAGGTAGTGGACCTTAATTGTGAAAATGATTTAGTGTATTTGATAGGTGGTTATTTTGTAATTTCTAGGTGATCATAATGTGTGGTATTTATTTTGTATCTATACCACACCTTTTGATATTATCTCAATGAATGGTTAATTAATACAAATAGGTTGACCCATACATGAATCTTTTTTGTAAATTTGATTGTTTTTATGGGAAAAACATCAGCATCAAACCTACGACACTAGTGTAGAAGATCATGTCCTAGTCTAGATGATAGGGTCACAGAGGATAGATAATTTATAAAGATTTTTTATTTATAATGTGAGCTATATATCAATTTTTAAGCATATTTTGGGTTGTAGGTGATCTAGGTAATCATAATATCAGATTCAGACATAATGAGATGGAAAATGTGACACTTTCTATGGTGGAAAGGTTAAAAACTAAAGGTCTAATCCATAAGTTATATTTTCTAAGTGTGCACAACTAATTTATAATGTATAATATATATTTAACATCTAAATTTCATGCCTCACCTTTAATGTAGTAACGCATAAGGATTTAATTACTAGGTTAAAGTAAAATAAATGTGTAGCATGGTCTTACAACACACCTTACTTTTATTTGAACCTTGTTTGAATTTGTTCTTTGTGTATTACCTAAAACCAAGAGCACGTTATATTTTAGTTAGTGCATATAATTTTAAAAATTGAGTAACTTAAATACTTAAAATAAAATAGATCAAGTAATGAGTACATATATGTGTCAATGAAACCATGTTTCCCCTTGGTAGTTTTACTTTGATAGTGATGCTTTCTTGTTGAAGCATTGGAAAGAGGTTCACAACTAAACCTTGGAGATGTGAATAGGAAATTTAGAGGGTTATCATTACCCTAATATTGTGTAAAAGGGTGTTTTTTCCAAGGCCATCAATTCCATTGAATCAAAATTACACAACTCAAATGTATACATAATCTAACCAATATAGCCAATCTCATATAGGTTAAATGGTACAACCATATCAACATAAAAAATAGATTTTTTACAAGGCCATCAATGGAACTGAGTATTAGTCATACTAATTGAGGGATTCAAATGATGTATATAGATAAAAGGCACAATAATTAAATCTTGGTATGTTCAATGTATTAATGTGTACACAATCTAAATATGTATCTATGATTTAGTGCATTTGCATCGAATATGTACCTATAATATGTATCAATTTGAAATATATATCAATGTGTAATGTTTAATCTATAAAATTTGTATAATATATGTCATAAATATGAAAAATTTATCTCAAATCTATGAAAATTGGTGCCAAATACATAATATTTTATCCCAAACATATATTTTATTCATGCAAATTGTATAAAACTATGTTATTTCTACCAACTATGTGTATGTGGAATCATGCCTATATGACATGCCCCCACTAATATGACCCCATTTTCTAGGTGAGGGTAATTTTATCTTATAGTCACCTTATCTCAAAAATGATAATATAACCATGCTATATTTATATGAAGCATATAATAAACAAGCATATAGTGGAATCATGTTTAAGTATATGTATTAATGAATCTCATAGTATCTAAACATAATAATCCCTAAGATACATGATATGGATCATGGAAACATATTAAAGTAACAAACACAAGCTCATAAAATAATCAAATACACACATAATACCACCCAATGTCATGTAAAGCGAGTCTAAGGAGATTGGAAATAAGGGGCATGTTTAAATGTCACACACTCAAGGGAGAGGACATGCTCAAATGTCTGCACATCTAAGAAATATAACTTAGTGGCATTGGGGCCATCAACAAGGAACATGTTAAAATTTTACTTAGTCAATAGAAGATAATAAACAATAAGTACTCTCAAGAAATCCATGTGATAGTATGAAAAGGTGAAATATAAGCAACTAGCATAAACATATCATATTAGTCCATGCATATATGTGATGGAAAAAGGTCTTGTAACATAGCATAATTGGCACACTTTTTAATATTTAAGAATAAGTATATAGATGTGTAATAATTAATATATAAGCTCAACCAAATAATGTGAAATCATCATAAAATAATAAAACATATATCAATCATGATAAAGTAGAATAAATACTCTCCCAATGTAATGCATCATGCAGGATGAGGAAAGGTCCAACATTTACATGCTAATTTATCATCAATATAGTGAATGATTATATCACACTCAAGTACATGTGTAATGTATGTGTGTATAGAAAATAAATTATATGCTATCTAATACCATAAAATAAACAACATATGCAAAACCTAGTAAACATGTAAATTAGAAGTATTTTAGTATTTTTGATTTATTTAAATGTTTTTAATTTTTAATTTTTTTGAATTTTAATCAAAATATTTTATTTAATAATTCATCACAATTTAAAGGTCTAGGGATTCTTGGTGGTGATATCAACTTCTATCCTTGCCACCATTGTTTCTACTGAGTCATTGCCACCTCTTCATTATTCTCTTAGAGTTAGTTTTATGTGCCCATTTTTATTGGTTTATAATTGTATACATAATTATAAATGATAATATATTTACCTTAAAAATTAATGATGGGGTGCATTCTCGTAATATACACCATCATAGTCATATGGACCAGCCACTATTGTCCAAAATTAAATGTCAAATGTGACTTTTGGTGCATTAGACATATGACTATATGGAACACTTTTGGTCTAAATAATATGGGTAAGATAATTTATCCAAGAAATTCTAGAAAGAGTGAACCAAGTTGTAACTCCTTTATAGTATCTCCTAGCTATTGTAAACATGGAACATTATAAAATGTGTTCCAATTTTTTTTATCAAAATTGAGATTCTCATAATGGTCCTCATTAATATTTTCAATAATATTTATATCCTCTTATTTTTTGTGATTTATAATAAACCACCTTGTACTTTATACATTTTAAATATTAGATATTAATTATCTTTTTTATTGTTCTTTCATAATCTGTGTATGCCCTTGTTTTTTTAATTTCTAAATTATTTTTTGTAATGTCTCATAATTGTTGTTCCATAACACACACACCACATTTTAAAATACAAATAGGGACCCAATATTGATTTAATATCTTAATTTTTGGTCTTGTGAACCAAAAGTATAGATGTGGAATTTGAAATCAATTAACTTAAATTCATTTCAAAATTTTACAATATGTTTAAAATTTATAGGAGAATCTAATATATGAATAAGACATATTCTATGATTCACTTTTTGCCTTTAATTTTCATTTAATATAGTATTTATGTGCATATTTATTTATGATTTAACAGATAACTAGGTTGACAAGTTATTCTTTTTAGTTGGTTCTTTGCCTATGTTTGATCATAAATAGGTTAGTATGTGCTCAAGTGTCTCTTAAGACATCCTAAATCTCATATAAATTTTCCACATAACTTTATACTACTAAAATAGAACCTAAATCAAGAACATAATTCACCTAGGAAAACATATCATCGAGATTCATCCATGTGTCATCATCTCTTTCACTTGGAGGTGATGTCATTAGAGTCCCTCCTATGGATATATTAGATATTAATATTATCAAGATCCATCCATGTGTCATCATCCCTCTCACTGGAGGTGACATTAGTATATTCCCTCATATAGATATCTTGTGCAAGCAAATTAGTGAGAGATATCCAAATGTAATCATCTCAATCACCTAGAGATGAAATCAATATAATACCTCATATTATATATATATATATATATATATATATATATATATATATCATATGAAATTGGATCATATATATTAATATACGAATCATCATCCCACTCATTTATATTTGATATCATTAGAATATTTTGTATGAATTATCCCATGTGAGCAGAGCAACAAGATCTATCCATGTGTCATCATCCAACTAATGTTTAGATAAAATAAAAAAGTAATTAGGCCATAGATAAATTAAGTGTGGATTATAGATACACAAAAATGTGTCCTTAAACCACATAAGTAGATATTAGATACATTAATACCAAACCTAAAAGTGCATAAAATAAACATCTATCACATTATGTTGACTAGGCACCTGGGATTAGGTATAAGAAGCCATATCATATTAAAATCTATAAAAAAATTGGTGTTATGAAACTAAAATGGAAATAATAGATAAGGGATATATTTAAAGTCATTATTTATATTAATTTTTATGAAATATAACATTAATACATTCAATTCCCAAAGTTATCATATCTAAATAAATATAATTCAAGTTTCCATTTCCAATATAATTACACTACCTTCTAGATATCAAGTGCGCATTATGAATCAATATTTATATTTCAACCAAAATATTAAAAAATATTAATAGAATGTGTATGTTCCTTATAGAGTATCAATGGTCTCCTCATCTCTCACTCCACTTCCTTCGACATATTCAATTATAGTACTAAGTACATTGATATAACGTTTGACTCAACAACTCTCAACCATTACTTCAAACATTAATATTATATTTGGGATGAGGTTAAATTAGTTGATACATATAAGGTTGAGGACTAGATTTAAATTTTCACACAAAGGTATAGAGATGACTTGATGGAAATAAAAGTAGTCAGTTTACATAACATTGCATCCAAACCAAAGGTAATACACTAAATTGACCTATTATTTGATTTATTTGTGAATGATAAAATTTATTGAAAGGTATTAAATTTTAGAATTATCTACACTTCATAGTCATACATAAGTGGAAATGATTTTGAAATATACTATAGGCTCCCTCTATTATAAATGTTCTATAGGTAAGATATGGTGAGTTGATAGCTTCCAACAAACAACATCTATAACAATTTGTAAGAATGGGATGATAACCCAAGTAACTTTGAGATTTAGGGTCCTAATCTTAGTATGCCCATTACTATATTTATACTAGGGGTAAGGATTTTGATGGCCCTACTAAACATAATATATGGTTTCTTAACCATTTCTTATGTCAATGAGATATGGGTCCTATTGTTGGATATTATCCTAACCTCCAACAAAACCATAGCCTTGGGATAGATAATTAGATCTAATTTTATTATATGAATCACAAATATTAGATGTTTAGTAGATTATAAATTTTATAACATGTCTCATTTGGTAGATGTTGTGACTATAACTATACATTAAACATATGAATAACCCTAGAAACCATCCATAAAACACCCAAATAACATGATTTATGATGAAATCAATGTCCTCCATGTGCACATATTTAGAAATAAAATCAAAGGGTTGGCATAAACATTTTACCTTATGGTATAAAATACTATATACAAAAACATGCCTAGATTAACTGATCTTATAAATAAGATTATCTGAAAAATGGGTGACTATTTGTTTTATCTTAAATGCACTATAATTAGGATAGAAGGTACCAAGGCACACCCTTTGTAATTTACAAAAATGATGCCTAATAAATAGTTTGAGTAGGAAATTATTACTCAATTAGATAAAAATATTGATTTTTATTTATAAATGGCTAAGCAAACATCCATCCACCCAACCTCTCTAAACATTGGTCAAATGTAGTATACAAGGTGGGAGTAATTCAAGTTTGTTGGAAGAATGAAGATGCATTATGGATTGAAATAAGAACCATTTAGGCATTGGGACCTATTAGCCAATTTTTTCTACCATAGGTGAGTTTAATTAAAAAATTGTTATTTTTTTCATGTTTAAATTTTTTGATAGCCTTAAAGGTGATTATCTTGTTCATATCTTGTTTTGTAATGGTAAGGTGTGGTGTGGTTAATAGTGGTGATCAAGGTCTCCTAGGGTGTCATAGCTAAACTATGAGGTCATGGTACTAAAAGTGACTAATAAATTTTTATAAATTGACCCTTCAGTAGGTTTTAGTAGAGTTTAAGGTGTTGAAAAGATTAAGGTAATTATTCACTTTGTCTTGTGCTTCTTATAACCTATCTATGTCAAATTCAAGTTGGTCTAAGGGTGATAAAGGTAAAATATGTATTTTGAGGTCATTTCATACATTCCAAAATCAAATTTTTATCTTTTTTTTGTTTTTACAACCAATAAAATGAAGCATAAGTCACTTTTCTAATGTTATAAGACATTTGAAGTGTTTTTTTCTCATTTTATAACATCCAAGGAAATAATATTGTAATAAATGATAGGTAAATGGATTTGATATTTTTTATCACATTAATACACATTTTTATAGTCTTGAATAGACTCCATGAATAACTATTCTTTAGCTCCAATAGAGTTATAAGAAAAATATCGATATTTTCATTATTAAAAAGGGATTTATTGAGGCATTGTTGTAGGTTTTCCAGGTTAAGATGGTCTCAAAGAATCTAAATTGATTAATAAATTATTTTAATGTCATATATAGTCATTTTAAATAGTTATAGGTCAAAAAATGGTATAAAAATTATCCACTCCTCCATTGAGCTCCTTGAAAGCAAAAGAAGGTAATTCTTAAATGTTTGGTTCATGAAGAATTAAAAAAAGTTGGATCTAATGATACTATGGGAATATATGGGACCATATTCTATAAATATTACATGAATTATTGTTAGGTTATTTTGGTTTAACTTTATGAACCATCATTAACAATACAAGTGCTCCAAAACCCTCTCAAAATCCCACTAGCTCCATTTTAAGAGATTTTCTTGCATTTCAAAACTCCTTGATTAGAATGAAGGATTGTTTGAAGTATTTAATATATCTATTTGTGTTAAATAATAATATATATAATTAATTTTTCAAGTGTGAACACTTAATGGACATAAAATTTTGTGTTTAATTGTTCTTGGGAGTGCCAGATAGGGTTGTTAGAGATAAAAGATGTTTTCTACATAAGTGAGTTTGAAAAAAGTATAATAAATATATGGATTATTAAATAATTTAATTAAATAATTAACATAATCTCCAATCCAAAACTTATGTATATGAAAGAGTGAAATACTCATGTATAGCTTAGTAGGTTTTGAATCCATTACTTTTAAGATAAGACCTCTAGTGTTGAAGAGTTTATTATAGTCTAATATTTGAGGGATGGTATTAAATATATTTAAATTTTTTTGAAATTGATTATAAATTAAAAATAAAACTCCAAACCCACAACTTGACCATGCATGATAAATATATAACTAGAGGGATTATCATGTTGCCTACAACATTATCTTCAAAATGAATTCTTGTGATGAACATGAGGTTTAAAAGAAGTTTAAAGTGTGATAAACCTTGTAAAATAATATTAAATTAATAAAATATTTAATTAATACCTTTATATAAGGAAAAAATCCTATTATATGAGCTAAAAAATCATATATAGTCAAAATGCAAAAAGGTAGTGTCATCTAGATAGATCATGTGAAGAAGAAACAATTATTTTACATTGAACAAAGGTGTATGGGTTTAAATTAAGTATGAAGTATCAATAATATTATTTTATAGTTTAAAATTTCCTCTTAAAATTTTAAATCCATATCAATAATGGATTGGGAGCAATGGAAGGTTGGAAAATATAAACCTATAGGTCTGCCTACAAAATGACTCTTAAAACATGCAATCCTACCATTGGTCTAGAATTATGAAAGTTATGTAGGGTAATAAGGACCCATTATGTAATTTTTAATATAATATTAACCATTTAAATACTAATTAAATGTTAATAAACATTGGTTATGGTCAAAACAAGAGGAAATGTCTAAAACCCTAAACCTAAGTTTATTAGACTCCAAAGCTAAATGATGTTTAAGGCATATAATAAAGCTACTTGAATAATTTTAAAATTATTTCCAAGACATATTTTATATTTATGAATCAAATTATAACATAAATATGAATTTATTTATCTAAATAACTCTAACTAGGTCCAAAATTATAGGGTACAAACTTAAGGTGCATATGCCTAATGTTACAACTAGAGCTAGTTTTTGGAGATAATTTTAATTGTTTTAATGTCAATAATGATATTATTAAATATAATAAATTATAAATATAATTAAAAAAGTATTAATAATACCATTAATAAAATTTTAAATGGTTTAACTTGAGAGGAATATATACCTATGAGTTTGTTGATCTGTAGGTCCATATTCCCAATCAAGAGGAGAAAACCTTGCATGAGCATGGTGTTTGAAATAGAATTAAAGAATTTAAATAAATTATTAAAATTTCATAATTTATGTTTAGGGTTTTAAAATAAAAATAATTTAAGTAAAACCATTCCTAAACTAAACAAACATCAAAAGTAATGAGGATAAACAAGCATGTTAAAAGTCCCTTTTTCTAGGTCTATTTTCAAGTTGAGAAGAAAGTATGCAATGATTTGTGTTGAATTTTGGAGTTTTTATGTACAAATATGTGTGTAATATGTGTTAATTATCATTTTAAACTTTTAATAATATCATATAATTTTTTAAAATACCAAAAAAAATCTACAACCAGGACATAGTCCTAAAAATGCATGCAAAACCTTGAGACATGGTTGCTTTGAGAGTTTTGAGGATTTATAAAGGGAAAACAATGGTTTGACATGATGGGATATTTTTGGGTAGACCCAAAATAGGTTTTCTTCCCATTAAATTACATGTAACTCACCCAATGTAATTTTCTCTGCTCTCAACTTCCTTAGGCCTGTACAAGTCCACTAAATGCTAGAAATCTTATTTTAGGCCTAACTAGAGTTATAACCCATGGAACGACATGAAAATTTTCCATATCACCATATTTAATGTTAAAAATAATATTTATAAGGTTATGTTTCAGTATTTTATGTATTTTTATGATCTTTATTATTGTGGGCTTGTTTTAGGCCTAATTAAGACTAATTAGGAAATATGGGGGTTTATAAAGTGGGTCATCCTTAGGAGTTAGATCATAAAATTTTGGGTGAATATGTAAGGGAAAAATGGGTACCAAAATATACATTTATTTTCCCTATAATTTTTGTGTACCTCTCAAATGAAGGATATTTGTGTCTAAAAAGGGTTATAAGGAATATGCCTTCCTAGAGAGAAAATATGAGAATGATGAATGAAATTACAAAATGTGTAAAAATAATTGTATGGGGGAATTAAAAAAATTTACAATTAAATTAAATAAGTTAGTTTTAAAGAGTATGACTTGGCACTTCGTAATGACTCATAATGGGTAGTTTCAATAAGGATGGATGAGTCATGAAAGATAATGATGATCTCCTACACTACCTTTATGAAGTTTCATGACTATACTTTATAAATTTTATTTATTTTAACTTACCTATTCATGTTGAGACACTTTTCATAGACCTCTCTTAAGCCCATATTCTCTCTCCTCTATATTTTTTTCTATATTTATGGCATGATTTGGATTTAAATGGTTCCTTCCACTAGTATTATGGTGTAACCTTTCTATTTTTTACAAATATTGATCAATAATATTATGTTTTACCTCTTATGGCTATTTATAGTGTGAATTTTGGAATGGTTTATCTAGCAAGATTTGACTCAACTCACCTTATTTTATTGTCTTATTCTTCTTTCCTTCTTGAATCTTAGTTGTCTATTATAGGTTGTGAAGAGTGTCATCAGGGGTTATATGTGAATTAGAACTGGAAAAGACATTCCATTCTATTATCACATTGCATTACCTCTTTGTAAAGCATTAATGTGATAGATTCTTCTTAGTAGAAGTGTATACTTATGGAAATATTATAGGTCTTAGTGCACACTCAAATCAATGGTAGGTATCACAATGTTTAGTACATCACCTTCCTAGTTTATTTTGATTTTAATTTACCTCTCCATTTTCCTTTTCAAGTATTAGCTTAATTTTTAGTTCTTAAGTGATGCATCAAGTGAGATATCCCTATCTATAGGTTCAATACATTTTTTAGGTCACTGATAACGTAGGATTATTCACATGTTATAACTTAAGTGAGGATGCTTGAACACCCTCCTCAAGGGTGAAAATTTTGATGATAATAGTTTTGACATGAATGGTCAGACAAGAGACTTCATCCATTGAAGACTTATTGGTGTTTCTCTTTAATGAAACAACATTTTTAGGTATGAACACAAGTAAAAATGGAAACATAGATCACATTAAGTAGGTTTTATAATCCCATGTATTATTTGGAGCAAGTAATCTCTCTATTTTTCCTTTCTCAAGAATTTTTATGGATGAGTTTAGAGTGGATTACTATTTTACTCAAGAGAGTGAGCCACATCATTCCTATGTTGATCATTATCACTAGCATGTTAATCCTTATTAGTATCCTAATGAGTCATATCAACCCTATTTTCATCCATATAACCCATAAAATGACCCTAATTACCTTCTATACCAATCTAGCTATCAATATGACCATCCTTGATATCAAGAGTGCTACTCTTCCTCCTCTCCTCATCATCCTTATCAATTTTATTAGCTTTCATATTATTCATATCAATATTTCCATAATCAAGAGTTAAGATATAAGGTAGAGTGTATAGATATGAAAAGTCAAGATAAGATAGAGCAATATGCTCAACTAATCTTTAGGATGTTAAAGAATGAAATAATAATGGTAAATATAGATAGATTTGTATAACTTATCCAATTTGTTCTTATTAATCTCATTAAAATGTTAAGGGACTCATTATGGTTTTCAAGGAGTGTGTGGGAAGATTTTTAGGAATTAAAATATCATGTCCTAACCAATGAAATGGTGGAAATAAGATTTTTATATCAATTCATAGAGGATAGGTTAATAATAAGGGAGAAACAAGAAGTCAAATACCATCAACCTTAATTAATTTTTACTACTCCACATCAACCTTAATATACTCCTAACTTGATCTAAATTGAAATATGACATCCAAAAATGATTGATTCTATGAAATCCTCACCCATTATTCCTCAAGATCCACCTACTCTACCTAAATAACCTTCTCCCATCCTCATCTAATATTAAAACATTGATGCCAAGCCAAGGCAATTTGTAAGATTCCTAAACCCTTCATACAACTCCCAAGTTGTAACATGCCATCGAGAGGAATATCTTAAGTTCAAGGTTGCAAGATGGATGTAATTTGTAGATTCATAGGGAAAAAAAGATGAAAAATGCCTAGATTCGGAAATTGCATATAAAGAGGAACTTGTGCCCATTCAATCCCCACCTACCCTCCTCAATAACCTATAAATTTCCCATAATATAAGTATATCCAAGAAGGAATCCAAAACAAGAGAGAAGTCCTAAGCTTTAAGAGTGCCTACCAAATCCCCAAGTCAATTCATGAACCTATTCAAGCCCCACCCATCCCTCCTCAAGAACCTAAAATTTTCCCATCATTAATGTCAATTCAAGAAAGCATCCAAATGAATATAGACATACTTTTTGAGAAGGTTTAAGACCAAGTAATACTAAGGTTTGAAGTATCGATTGGTGAATGGATGGAAAAAATGATAAGATCATGGATCTAAGAAGTTCAAAGTTTGTTAATGAGTTTGATCAGCCCATCCTTGAAAAGGAACACATTCTATGGGAGTCTAATGAAGAAGGTAAGGTTGTAGGTGTAATTAGCCTCAAGAATGATATGAAGAGGATATGATGAATAGGTCATCATTAAAACAACTATTGGTGAAGATAGAAGAAAATCAACCTTAAAATATGAAAGGAAAGGTGATCTTGATGAAGTGGTAGTATAATTTAAAGGAGAGACACTCTTGAAGGTGATAAAATATCAATTGAGATATTTGCAGTAGTTGCCTAGTTAGTTAGTTATCTCAATGAGGTCATGGATGATCAAGAATAATAGTTATTAGATCCTCTTGATAAATTGAAATATCTAGATATAGTAGAGATGCATTTTTTATATCTTCTAAGATGTCTCAAGTGCCAAACAGAAGGTAAAATCTTGTTTTTAACTCTCTCTTTTGATTGAAAATGATGGCCTTATCTATTGTTGTAAAGAAGAATTTATTGATTTGGTAATAGAAGAATCTCAAGGAAGAATTTACCTTGATAGTCTTAATGAAAAGGTTTTAGTTGGTCTTCAAGTGGAAAACCTCTCAAGTGGATAAAATGAAGTCTTTAATGGGATGGAAATGGCATCTAAAGAGTAAGAAACAATAATTGAAAGAGAAGAATTTTATCTACATCATGACCATATGAAAGAGTTTGAATCTTTTGATAGTCTTTTGTCTCCTACAGATAAATGTTAAGATGTAGTTTGGGTTGTATATCCTCAAGAGGATATTCAAGAAGATGATTAGAACTTGTGGAAATAATATTTGGAAATTTTCAATGAGTTTGAGACTATTAAGGGGTTTGCATATCCTATAGGGAAGACTGAAGATGATTTTAAGGTTCCTCTCTTCCCTAAATAACAATTTGAGAATTATCAAGAGGTCATTCAAGACAAAAAACACCATGTCATAGATATAATAGAAGATAAAATTGATGCTTCTCCTATGAGTCAAAATATTGTCACTTCTAAGGATAGTTCAATAATCAAGGAGAAACATGAAGTGATTTTTGGGTCATAATATGAGTATGTTTTCATATGAGACATGTTTGTTGATGATAAATCAATTGAAAGTATTCCAATGGTGTTAGAAAGAAACAGGTTTACTCCATCAAATACCATGATGAAAATCCAACATGTTCTACATCATTGTCCATCTCATAGAGGAAATATTTGGAGAAATATTCCTTTTGATCTAGGAGGAATATATATTAGGTTAGTTGTATTTAGTAGGGTTATTATATTTTTCTTTCCTTAAGTGCTTTGTAGCACATGTGTGTGTGTCTTGATTCAGTGTGTTGTTCTTGTTTTTTTTTTGTGTGTCTTAGAGGTATATCACTTTTATTTCCTTGTTCAAATATTTTAAAATAAGATTCAAGGTCCGATAAAGTCTAAATTTGAAGGATATGTGACTCCATAGCCTAATGGATATACTAGGAAATAGATCTAAGGTACATAACAATCATTTAATCTCAAAAGGTCCCAAAAAATGTTATTAAAATTTGGATATCATAGATGAGTCTAATTAAAAACCTAATATTTATCTCATGTTTAACTTTTTTGATATCCTTGAAGGTGTTTGTCTTGTTCATATCATGTCTTATCATGATAAGGTGTGGTGTGGTTCCTAGTGGTAATTAAGGTTTCCTAGGGTAGCATATCCAAATTATGAGTTCATGGTCCTAAAATTGACTAATAAATGTTTATAACTTGACCCTTCATAAGTTTTAATTAGATTTTAAGGTAATTTGTACAAGATTAAGGTATTTGTTGACTTTGTCTTATGCTTGTTATAACCTCTCCATGTCAAATTCAAATTGGTATAAGGGCGATAAAGGTAAAATAGGTGTTTTTAGGACATGTGATACATGTAAAAATCATATTTGTACTATTTTTGGTATGTAAAACAAATAAAATGAAGCATAACTCACTTTTCTAATAATATAAGTTATTTGAAGTGTTTTCTTGATCATTTAAAATGTACAAGGAAGGAATATTATAAGATATTGAAATAAAATAGCTTGAATATTTTCTTGGAATGTTTTTACACCTTTTTAAAGGCTTGAAGAAACTCCATGAACACTTGTACCTTAACTCCAATAGAGTTCCAAGCAAAACATGGTAGTTTTCATTACTAAAAAGGGGTTTATTGATGCATTATTGTAGTTTTTTCAATTTCATATGGTATTAAATAACATAAATTGATTCCTATATAATTTTCATGTCATATCCATGTATTTTTAAAAGTTATATATCTAAAAATGGTAGAAAACTTATTCCCTCCTTCATTAAGTTCCTTGCAAGCAAAAGAAGGCAATTTTCAAATTCTTGGTTCATGAAAGAGAAAAAAAAGGTGGATAAATTCATATTATTGGAATATATGGGTCCATAGTCCCTCAAAATTATATTCATTATTTTTAGGTTACAAGGCTTTAACTTTATGAACCATCATTAACAAAAAAAAGTGCTCTAAAACCCTTTCAAAACCCCACTAAATTAGTTTTAGGATATTTCATTGTATTTAAAAACTCATTAATTATAATTAATGGTGTTTTTAAATATTTAAACTCCCTAATTTTCTTTAAAAATAGTTTATATCATTCATTTGTCACATGTGGGAACTTAATGTCATGAAAATGTTGTGTTTTGCTATTATTGATAGTGGAAAATATGGTTGCTTAAGATAAAAGATGTTTTCTACATAAGTGAGCTTGAATACAAGTATGAACAATGTAAAGAGTATTAAATTAGTTTAATTACATACTTAACACCATATAAAATCCAAAACTCATGTATATGAAGGAGTGAAATACTCATGTACGTTTGAGGAGGTTTAGTATCCATTAATTTTAAGAGAAGACCTCTAGTGTTGAAGAGTTTATTGCAGTATGATGTTTGATGGATGGTCTTAAATACATTTATAAGGTGTTTAAATTTATTCTCAACTCCAAATCAACCTTTAAACCCCCTACTTGACCATTCATGATAAAAATAGTAGTAGAGGGACTGTCATGTTGTCTACAACACTATCTTTAGAATGCATTCTTATGATGAACATGAGGTTTAAAGGAATTTTAAAGTGTGAGAATCCTTAATAAATAATATTCAACACTTCCAATATCCAAATAATACATTTATATAAGGTTCACCTCCTTTTATCTAATCTATACAAATCATATATAGTCAAAATGTAAAAAAGGTAGTGTCATATAAATAGACTATGTGAAAAATAAGAAGAAATTATTTTACATTAAATATAGGCATATGGTTTTAAATAAGTTTGGAGTATCAATAATAAGATTTTAAATATTAAAATTTCCTTTGAAATTTTATGATTCATCTCAATAATGGCTTTGGATCAATGGAAGGTTGGAAAACACATACCTATAGTTCTATCTACAAAAGGACATTGAAAACATGTACTCCTACCATTTGTCTATATGTATAAGACTTGTGTAGGAAAATAAGTACCCATGATATAATTTTGAAGATAATTTTAACCTTTTAAATACTAAGGAAACATTAAACAATAGTGTCTAGGTTCAAAAGAAGAGGAAATGTCTAGAACCCTAAGCTCAAGTTTATCAGACTCCAAAGTTAAATGAAGTTCAAGGCCTATAAGAAAACCACTTGAATACATGAAAAAGGATGTAGAAGAAATATTTTATATTTTTAAATTAAATGAGATCATAAATGTGACTCTATTTTTTGAAATAACTCCTACTAGGTCCAAAATTGTATAGTACAAACTTAAGGTACATATGCCTAGTGTTGCAAGTAAAACTATGTTTTAGAGACAATTTGAAGTGTTTAAATGTGAATATTGATATTATGAACTGGAATAAAATCTAATGAAAATGAAAAATTACGTAATAATACCAAGAGGAACATTTTCAATGGTTTAACTTGAGAGGAATATAAACCTACAAGTTTGTAGACCTTTAGGTCCATATTTTCATTCAAGAGAACTTTGAATGAGCATGGTATTTGAAAGATAAATGAATAATTTAATACCATGATTGAGATGTTTATAATTTATATTTAGGATGGTAAAATAAAAATCAATTAATTAAAACCATTTCTTGAGCTAAATAAACATCAAAACCAATGTGGATAAACAAGCTCGTTTAAAGTCCCTTTTCTAGGCCTATTTTTAGGTTGAGAAGAAAGTATGCAATGATTTGTCTTGAATTTTGGAGTTTTAATGGATATAAGAGTGTGTGATAGGTATTAATGATCATGTAAAAAATTTATTAGGATCATATAATGTCTTAAAAGACCAAACAAAACCTACAAGCATGACATAGTCCTAAAAATGCATGCAAAACCTTGAGACTTGGTAGATTTATAAGTTTTGATGATTGATCAAGGTAAAAAAATGGATGGAGGAGATGAAGTATGTTTAGGAATATCCCAAAAAAAAAAAAAAATCCCTTAAATTCCATGGAACTCTCCCAATGAAATTTTCTCTAGTCTCAATGTCCTCAGGCATGTGCAAGACCACATAGTGCTAGAAATCTTGTTTTGGGCATAAATAGAGTTCTAACTAATGGAATGACATGAAAATTTGTCATGTCACCATATTTATAATTATAATAAATATTCAGGAGGTTTTAGGTAGTAATATATGTGTTTTTATGCTCTCTAGTATTGTGGGCTTATTTTAGGCGTAATTAAGCCTAATTGGAAAAGATGGAGGTTTAGAAAGTGGGTCATACTTGGGATTTAGATCATGAAATTTGGCATGAAGATGTAAGGTAATAATGGGTACCCAAATATACATTTATTATCCATATAAGTTTTATGTCTTATCAAAAAAAGGATCTTTGTGTCTAAGCACACTTATAAAGAATAGGCCTTCCTACAGAGAAAATATTAGAATGATGAATAGAATTTAGAAATGAAGGTGTGAAAATGATTAGATAGAGGAATTAAATTTTTTTTAAATTAAATTCAATAATTTAATTTCCAATAGTATGACTTGTCACTTCATAATGATTCCTAATGGATAGTTTCAAGATGGATGGATGAATTATGAAGGGTAATGATGATCTCCTATGTCACCTTGATGGAGAAGAAGATCATTATAAGATGACAAAAGTTGAGGGGAGTTTAATGACTATCCTTTGGCATTTTATTTATTTTAACTTACCTTTTCATTATGAAATAATTGTCATAAACTTCTCTTATGCCCATCTTTTCTCTCCTCATTATTTTATATATGTATGGCCAGAATTGGCTTGAAAATGGATCTTTCCACTAGGAGTATGGAATAAACCTTCTATTTTATATTCCTACTAATCAATAATATGGTTTCTTACCTCCTTCTATGGTTTTTTAAAGTTTGAGGTTTGTAATGATTGATCCAAGAAAGTGTAGAGTTAGTTCTCTTTGTTTTGTTATTCTATTCTTCTTGTCTTCTTCAAACCTTTTTATATATTATAAGTTGTTAATGTTGTCATCATGGGTTATAAGTGGATTATAAGTGGAAAACACATTCTCTTCTATTCTCACATTACCTTACACCTCTTTGAAAATCATTGATGTGATATATTCTTCTTGGGATAATTGTAAGCTTATGGTAGTCCTATAAGTCTTAGTGCACATCCAAATCAATTGTAGTTGTCACAAAAATTAGTGTATCACATCCCTAGTTTATTTTTCTTTCAATTTCTCTCTCTCTTTTATTTTTTAAGTACTACTTTAGTTTGTATCTATTAAGTTATGTGTCAAGGGATCTATCCATATTTAAAATTTCAATCCATTTTTTATGTCACCCACAACCTAATATTGTTCCCATGCTATCACTTAAGTGAGGATGATTGAATACCCTCCTAAATGGTGAATTTTTTTATGATAACAAGACCCCAAAAATAATATCATGGAGCACATCAAGAGATATTAATGAAAAGTGAGAATAATCTATCATCACTGGTCTTATTATCATTATAATGTGTTTATGAATGCATTATATGACATTGAGATTGGTATTAGGATGTGCAAGGTAAAAATGTAAATTATTTTAGCACAGATGAGTTAATATAATCCCACAATTACTAAGTAAGATACCAAGTAGATCAAAAAGTCACAATGGGTTTCTAAACCTAATTGTGGACCTCCTCCTCAAATATAAGTAGACATAAAAGAACAAGTTATCCCACATGGGGAAGTATATGTTTATGGAATAAATAAGACTAATCCAACCTCCCCTACATATTTAGTTGTTGTTACTATTCCTCAATACATAACTGATGTGGAGAGACCTTCATGTCATACTACAACAAATGGGATATTTTTAATGTTATGATTGCCTCTATTAGTTATAACATAATAAGTATTACTTATTTTTTATCTCATGTTTCTAATTTTTTACTCCTAAGTACCCCTTATTATGATAATACCACTAGTAGTAATGCCTTAGTATATTAGGAAACTATCTTCACTTCCCATAATTTATATAGTGGTCACTATTCCTCCCATTTCATTACCACTTATTACCAATAAAATTCCTTCATCTCCCACTCCAGCTTTTATGTGACCATCCCCTATCAATTATAAACCACCAATTACCTAAACATTGAATTCCAAGACTCCTCCCATATCACTTCAAAAGGTGGAAGTAGAGTGGAAATAAGTATTAGTTCCTAGGGAAATAAAGGTTGGAATAAAGGGTAGAAAAGATTAGACCCTATTCAAATTTATCACAGTGAATAAGAATACAAAATATGGGTTACTGAAGATGAATGGGTGTTTAAGATAGATACTGAAAACATATATTCATTTAATGAGACAATTAAAATAGATGAAGAGGATGAATGGATGAATAAATAAAGTACTTAGTTTGAAGGAACTAATATATTAGGTGAATCTGAGGAGGTTGACCAATGAAATGTTATTTTAGTGGCCACCAAGTTATTGTTTGATAAATAAGGATATGTATAAAGGGATGCAAATTCAAAAATATGAACCTTAATATAAGGGCCATCATCAACTACACCCCCATGCTCTCCATCTCAAGATACAATGGTCATAGTTTCAAAAACCATTGCCTCAGCCATCCCCTCTCAAATTGTAAGTAAAAAAAACCAACATTCTTTCATAACTTTCTCAATTACTATTTATACAATTAGTGTGGTAGGTAATATTCATTCTATGCATTGTTTAATCCAAACAAATAATATTCAGGTTATTACCCTACAAATTTTATCAACTATATCCAAATTTTATACTATGGGTCCTTTTAATACTGATATTAATACTAGGATTACATATACATCATTTATAATTTACTTGAAAAATATACTTATTACCCTAATGACCTATTAATTCTTTAGGGGAGCTATTCCCTATCCCTCAAGCCATTAGTAGGAGTAAATTTGAAATCATGGTGTTAACCTCTATTTTTATTACATAGGTGACACCCTCAGGTTATCCACACAATTATGAATTCCAATTAGCCAAGATAATTATGTATATTCCCCAAAATTTTCATTACATAGGATAGTTAACAAGACTAAATACATCAGTGATACACAAACACAGAAGCATGTCATTGGATGGAGGAAGGTTATACCTCATTTTCTTGAATTAGGTACATCTTCCCCCATAATTATTCATCTTCCATGGAAATATCCTTATCCCATTCCTTTAGTTATAGATAAATAATATCGATAAGTTGTATTGAGCATTCCTCCATGGATTAAATAGTTGTATTTTATAAGTAAAGCAAGACCTAGTATTTTATAAATAACCATCATTCAAGTTATGTTTTGATAGACAAATGAATACCTTGAGGAAGGTTAAAATAAATACTATGGTTTTTGAGGGAGAATAGGTTGGTTTGGAATATAGAAAAGACATATTATCTCTAACAAAGAGAAGAAAATTAAATCCTTCTAACTTGTATAGATACGTGGAGGATCCTTATAATTTTTTGGATGATAATAAAGGAGTAATCTAATAAATATTTTAAATATATGACTAATCTATTAATAGGTCACAAGTGAGGATAACCATTTAGTATCTTAAG
This sequence comes from Torreya grandis, assembly GCA_037957365.1. Classification (NCBI taxonomy): domain Eukaryota; kingdom Viridiplantae; phylum Streptophyta; class Pinopsida; order Cupressales; family Taxaceae; genus Torreya; species Torreya grandis. Next base: position 1,466,384 of record JARHVA010004559.1, on the reverse strand, counting down.
GATATAATAAATAACTTACAAGGGGTAGCCAAAAAGTTGTATGGAACCATTCATTTAATAAGGTCTACTAAGACTACATCCCAACCTAAGTGGGGCAATATGCATCATTTATTAAATAAAATAAACTATATAGATGGTAAGCTTTAATTTTTAATATATGTAAAAAAAAATAAGGAATATTCCCATATAAATCTAATAAAAATAATAGAATTTGCATAGGCTTTGAATTATGTCATTTCCAAGAGGGTTGGCTTGCTTGATTAACATCACCAGATGTGAAATCTGGTGCAACAATTTAAAAATAAATAGGGAGAATCAATATTTATTTTGAAATATATGAGAGTCACCAAGGTGGCACTCCTTTTGGGTAGTTATTTAAAAATCCCTTTTTTTATAATCTCATTCTAACTATAGCTGATAGCTTTTGAGATGAAATTGAAGGAAAAATATATAGAAGCAATGATGAAATTATGAAAGTAGTGAATTTTTCTAGGGATATGATTATATTAACTAAGAAACTTCATGTCAAGGTCAAATATGAATTAGTCACACATAATAAATTTATATATAGTCTCTCATAGTTATTCAATAGATCTTTGTTTGACTTTGAAACTATAAGATTGACTTCTAGGATAGCCATGCATTATATCTACAAATGGAGGTAGAAAAAAAATCAACTTTAGTATTAGTGGAACCACTATCACCACTTAAAGGTACTTATTATACTATATATAAATTAATTCAAATGTAGATAGGGCCAACATATGTGTGCCACTTCTAATAATCACTACAACAACTACATTGGCAACCACTTATGACATATCTATAGTGATAGTGTTTATTCCAACTATAATTAAAGTGACTATTGACTAATTTAACCATAAGTAAAATTATCTCAACCCCCTATAGTTTAAAACTTGTTATATAAGCATAATATTGTTTGAATTACATTCCATGGTCTTTAAAAGGGTCATATAATGTGCTTTATCCTTGTCATTAGTCCTTAGTGTCATTTTATGTCTTATAAGGTCACTTTTGAGTCATTAAATGGACTTGTATGGGTTTCCAATGGAATAAAGAGGTGTAAAAGTGTAATTTAATGTCCCATGTGTTAGTATATGTTAAATATGTTGTTTCCTAATTGAAAATTTGTAGGGTTCCATGTTGAAAATAAGAAATTAGTTGAAAAGGAAGAGTTTTGGGTTGTTGTATAGTTTGAAAACAATCCTAACACATGTGGAAGACTTTAGAGTGCCTCTCAAAATCCCATCAACTCACTTAAATGCGTATTAATTTTTAAAAAGCTCAAAAATGGTAAAAAACATCTCATTTCTCCTATCGATTTCCTTTACAAACAAAAATGGTCAACCAGTCTTTGTATGATATAGACACGAGGAGGTGAGTTAGATCAATTGCCTTTGGTGGATGATAAAGCTATTTGCCTACTACAAATCCACTGAAATATTTGAAGCTTTAATGTACCATGCTCTATGAAACATTTCCAATAGTGTTAAATCATCTTTTTTACTTACACATCCCCATGGTTTTCAATTTTCTCATCTACTTAGATTATTCTATGTAATTCAAGTTATGTATAGGTTCTATAAGGGCATGAATATTATTCTCATAAATTTCTAAATTTGGATGCCTATGTTGAAGTGAAATAATTGGCATGAATTATTTCAATTTTCTAGGAGGAATCTATTGACAATCTATAGATAATGTTTTAATTCCTGCAAAGCTTACCTCCATGTAGTGGCTTCAAAACAAAGATGCAATGTTATTTCCACTCTCATATTTCATGGTAACTAGTTCTCCTTCTACAAGTGTTTTCTAAGGAGTATTCCAAGTGTAGTCAAGAGACCAATACATACACATAGTCAGTTATCCTGAATATTCACCTATAGTTAGGGGAAAATGAATCTTGAACAATCATGGTAGTAATACAAGAAGCTTTAAAAGTGTTGAGATGATTATGAAGATAAAATAATATGATTGAGCCTTTCAAATAACTAAATATCGGTTATGAGAAGTAATATACCACACACAATCTTATATATCTACACCTATAGATAATCTTCAATAATGACACCTACAATAATCTCTAACAAAGGTCTAAGAGTGTTGTATGAAGATGTTTGAAAGAATTTGAGGTCTTCAACCATGTCTGAGGATGAAAAAAGCATATTGTAACAATAGTGAGGTATTTTCATGAATTCAAATTTGAATCCTATGCCCACAAGTAGATAAAGTTGCAAAAGGGATATTTTACCTTAATATCTCTAAATGAGGATTCTACCATACATTTATTGATTCCATAGTAGAATGTCTTGAGGTTTAGACAGGTCTGATTATTTCCATCATGAAGCCCAAGCTTAAGGGAAATGTTTTGAATATGAAAAGTCAGTTACTTGATCAATATGGAAGGTTTTTGAGTGGTTTATAACTTAGGTAGGTTTTGGCCTGTGACACTCACAAAACACTATGTTAAGATGACTGTAAGTAACCAACTTACATTGGTGAGTGAGACTATGGTCTCTAGACATGAAAATGAGATCAATTTACTTTCAAATCACCTCAATGACCTCAAGAGGATTATAAATTATGAAATAATATGTCAAGGAGTACATCACCACTTATAGGGGTCCCTTTTATCTCAAAATTTCACCTATAGTTTGATTGTAGACTAACAGTGCATTGGGAGTAGTTAGTTTGAGTGAAAACATAACCCTGAAACAATATTTGAGTTCAAAAATTTGTGAGATGATATCAAAAACTTTAAGTATGACCTAGGTCATGTAACACATGGGTAAAACATGCACTTTCACCTATAGGATACCCCAATTTCTACTAATATAAGTACTTATAGTCTACTATAGTAGATAAAATAGGCTAGGCAAGTAGACGAAATAGTTTGAGGTTTGAAGAGATGTGTAATGTTGATCTTGATAATAAAACTATCATAGTGATAGGTCTAATTTCATATGTGATTGGAATGAGGGAAATAGAATAAGGATATGTCCTAACTTGTTACTCAGTCTAGGATTCTTAAAACCCTACATAGTCACTTATCCCATACATCTGTCTAGGAGAATTAGAATGTTGATAACCTTGTAAAAGTGATTTATAATTTTAATTTGGTAAAGAAGGTCATTAATACCTACTATAAACTCCATGTTCCCATTTTGTCCTTACAAATAGGGGATATGACCTTTATTTTGTCTTAAATAGAGGCCACTCTAGGAATTGAATTAACTATAGGTTTGGCATGAAGATGGTAAGAGGGTGTGATGGTAAGTCTTGAATAATTGAATAAATGTGTGCTAAGTTTAATTAAAGGTGAAAAAGTGTGAATCAACACTCATAGTCCTAAGAGACCACTTATAAGTGGTTATAGGCCATGAAATATAGTCAAGCCTATTAGGCCTAGGGCTAGGTCTAAACCTTATAGGGTTCTAAACTCACTTATAATGGAAGATTAACTATATATTAAATTTTATGACCTTTAGGGGAAGTTAGAGAGTCTCCAAGATCCATTGGTTTACAAAAGAACTAAATAGAGAGGTCATTTTTGGCTAAAACTCATTTTAGGGTGCCCAAAATGCATTCTAAAGCTTGATAGGACGTCTTTTCTTTCTCACACCTATAAGGACACAAATCATAGTGACACAAGGAGTTGGGTATGGTTGAAGGGGCTCCATAAATTATTCTTAGTTAAATTTTTTTTGGGTTTGAAATTCTAAGTTATATGAACTATCACTAAGAACTAAAATTTACTAAAACCCTCATAAAACCCTATCTTTGAACCAATGGATAAAAAATTGATAGAGAGGAATTCATAATTTCTTAAATTTCCTTGAAATTATTTTTGGCTTATATAGGATTCTCTGATGCTTCATCACATCAAGATTGGTATGTACCCTACTTATACAAACAAGCTAAAAATAGGATTTCTTGTAGGTCTTTACATGTTTTATAGGTCTAAAGTAGAATGAATAGATGAGAATAATTTGGGGAGGTCAAGTGGGAATTTTTATAAATCCTTACTTCCATTTATCACAATATAAAATCATAGAAACACCTATGTTGAGTCATTCATTTTAGAGACTTTGATAGATACAAAACATGAAGAGTGACTGCCTAGTGACAAGAGGCTAAGTTTATCCATGGATAATTTTAAGGTCTAAATAATGGATTAAAATATATATGGGCATTTAATAGGTGTCATAACACCTCTTCCATATATTTAGTTGAGAAACTAAAGACCACTCTAGTGACAAATGTGAAGAATGAGGCTAAGAGAGCTAATGAATGACTATAGGTGGTGAGTACAAGTGTCTAGAAGATGAATAACAATTAGGGATGCATATTATGACTATTATGGCATGTTTAAAAAAACCCTAAGATAGTGTACATGGGTCAAGTATTCCTATTCTAGTTTTGAGCAATCAAGAGATGCCTCATCATGAAGGTAGTTTTCAAGAAGGCCATTTGAAGACCCTATGCTAGTTTGGGGAGTTTTTTATGCTTCAGATGGACACATGTCCATGAAGATCTTATAGAAATCTATTTTTCACTTCATTATTATAAAATTTAACTAGTCTTTACCACTTAACACTTGATCTTTGATCTTTGAGCTCCACTTCTTTTCTTTCTTCTCCCAAGCTCTATAAATATAAGCCATTTTGGATTTTATAAGGGAATCCACACCTAGTATGGTTAAGCCATGATAATTTTATACTATATTTTTCCTTTTAAATAAGATATTAAATATGGTTTTGAGTTTACAAACTATCTTTCCTAAGTATGTGAAGTGATGTATAGTGAAATATTAAGTGATTGATATCTATCCATGCTTTCTCTCAATCCTTTCATGTTTGATGCAAGTTTTTTCCACTCTAAATGGTCAAATGAAGTGTTATAAAGTATATTTATCTATATTAAAGTGTAAGGAGTAGCCTTAGTATCTTCAAATGACCTTTGGTTCACTCACCTTGAGTAGTTCTATGAATATCACCTCCATGTTTGAAATAATAATGTTATATCAATTCAATATTTTGAGAAAAGTGTTCTAGGTAATGTTTCATAGTGAAATTATATGGTAGTATAGTGTATATATTTCTAGTGTATCACCTTAGTATAGTATTTTATTTTCCATGTTACTTATATCCCTTTTCATCCAAGTAAATAATTAGTGTAGGTGATAAGCAATCAAAGAGCAATCTAGGGACTGAGACCTTAAACCTAGAGGTATAAAATTGGAAGTAGATAATAAGAGGGGGGAGTGTCAATCAGTTTAATAAAAATTCATATTCAATTCAAAACACCATTCCATGAATCATACATAAGAGATCAATGCATAAGTAAACTATCACATAAGTACATCACAAGATAACATAAGATATTATTTGGAAAACCCTCTTAGTGGATAAAACCCACTAAAAAACACACATGGAATACTATAATATAATTATAAGATTAAAAATTTAATGATGCACCCACTTCAAAAGGATCTCTAATGCCTACCTAGTTGAGCACCCACACAACTAGTCTTCTACAAGCTCTAACTTGCAAGGAGGATCCAACCTCCTAGGAAACCAAGTAAAAACTTATATGTCTTGAATATATAATAATATTGAACACTTTTTTATAACTCTTCAACTGATAATTATATCCTTTATTTTTACTCTTTCCTCTTCACTATCACTCAAATAGCCTATAGGGCTGACTCACTCAATATGCCTCTTTTAGGCTCATTAGGTCCAATGACCTATTTATCCCCATAAATAAAATATATTATATATTTAAAAATAATATTATTCACCCTATAATTTTCCTCAATGATCTATATCTTCTTTTTTATTGATCTCTTTTCTTTGCTTTAGTCCTCTTCCACTCAACTAGTCCAAATAGGCTTATTACGCCTTGCTTTTATACCTCATACTTCATCTAACACATCTTTATCAGCCAAGATACTTAAACCAATTAGATAACACTCAAAATATTTCCATAAATATGTTATATATGATTAAAAAACATTCCATAGGTTGGTTATAGCCCATAGAGGATAAAACTCAAATAGGCCTAATAGAGACCTAATGGAATTATCCCTTCACATCCACATGTTACAATCGTGACCTTTTGGACCAAATTTTTCCTTAAATTTTTTATTAAATACATAAAAAATTACTTAAATATACCCTTATCACTCCCTCATATGTCTATAACACATGTAACTCTAACTCACCACTTGAACCAAGTCATTTAGCCCACTTACCATTAGGACTTGTAATTACCTTAAAGTTTGTCATATAGAATTGAAGCATAAAATAAATTTTATAAATAAAAACCTTGAAAAAATAAATTAATAGATAATTAATAACTTCATAAACATATCCATTTCCATTGGAATCCTTCACTTAGGCTCAAATCATCCAAAATAACTTTTGTAGTAAGCTCACCTAGTTCTAGTCAAACATAGTCAAAGTACAATCAATCATATTGACTATCTAAACTTGAATATGAACACAATAGTACTTAAAATTACTTATAATTAACATTTTATACCTCCTTGACATCATAAAACTCATTTTTTCCCTCAAATTAGGTCAAACAACTTCAAATTAACCACTCAGATTCCCTGTAGCCTTCAAAAGTATAGCCATGAACAATTTGTCATTTGCACTTGAAAGAACACTTTCATAACATATAATACACATCAATTATGCCTATGAAGTCTCAATATAATTATCCATCAGTTATATATCTTGTCTTGGCATCAATCATTTGTCTAATTGACCAATCTCTCAAACCACTATCATATTGAGCATACATAGTTAAACAAGCCTTTTTGGCTTTGACAATTCAACTCCTAAAAGTGTCTCTCTACCTTAAATAAGTATTTTATATTTAATTTAGGTATAAAAATATAACACAATATAAATTTTATACATCACCTATTTCCATAAATACTCAAACACATCACTTACCTTAGCACACTTGGAAATGACAAATCACCTCAAAAACATAGTCATAATGAACATGACTCCTAACACCTATAGCATCACTTAATTGAACTAAAAATGTAATTAAAAGTTCCTTTAACATACTTATAACATCTTATAACACTAATACATATATGTTATTTGTAAAATATAGAATATATAGGTCAATCATTGACCCTTACTCAATAATTATCTCTACTTATACATACAAGTCACTTTGAGGGCATCTTCATGATTATGTATGAGTAATATAAACACTTTAAAATGAAGGGAACATGAGGCATAGGTATTTAAAAAAATCCCCAAATCATTTGATCCATCTCTAGTCACATATAAATCATTCCTAAGTAGGTTCTCACTCAAGCCTGGTTTCCTTAATTATTTTCACTATCTGACATATTAGCGATATGTCAAATTAATTGGCCAAAATGATTAACATAGAGAAAATATATTTCCAAACTAAATCCATATGTATAAATAACAATACTTTACATTCAACCTCTAATTATTTTCATGCATTGACTCAGTCAACCCTACCTATAATAATAAATTATTTAGAAACAAGTAGTTTCTTATACCTTCTACTGACTACCCTAACACACCACTACCACTTTAAGGTGCTTAGAGGATTACTATACAACATAAAATCATAAAAATTGATTAAAAAATTAATTTTTGGCCAAAATGGTTCACATATTTCTAATTGATCCACTATGAGGGTTTGCAAAGACACACCCTCGTTACCTTCTTAAAATTTGTTCATAAAGCTAGGGACTTGGTTTCTCTACAAAATTATTCTAAAATATTCTTAAGATCCTTCCAAAAATACTTCAAATGGATCAGGTCACTAAGCAAAGTCTACACATGACAATGAACATCTCAACTTCTTTATCAATCTTGGAAACTTTCATTTTGCATACATAGGAGACCTTCCAACATGATATATTGATTTATCTTTCTCCTCAGGACCTAAAAATTAGTCCAAAACTTTGAATCAACTAGTAAAACATTAATAAATGATTACATGTGATCTATCATATTAACAACTCACTATAACACTTCATTTAAACCTCACTAACTATCTTGACATATTAGGCCTTCAACTATAAGTCATCTTAGGTCTGGAGTATAACCTCACCACTATATATTATCTTAATACCTCATCCAAATCTTAAATGAATGTATTCCATACTTCTCAATCCTCCATCTAATTTCACACAAGTCACATGCTTCTTTCTTCAACAAACTACCAAGCTTGTTCCTTCTTGTACCAAAATAGACATTCCATGCTCAAAGCCTTCTTTTCACTTCCTAATATCATATTTCATCAATGAAATCACCAAATTTTCATTACCTTTGACATAAATGACAACATTTTTTCCAAAAATCTCCCCCTTTGTTATTGATTGCATCCTTTTTTTGTCCTTCCCCCTATTACATTAATGACAAAGAGGATTGAACATCAAAAAAGCTACCTTATCATCATACATGCATTAAAATATACTTTAGGTGATCAATATATTCACCTACCTTTCATTCACATGGATTATAAATTGATCCCACTTTTACATACACATCTTGATCATCTTTTTCATGTACCAAACATGTACCTTATTTTTCTTTTACTGGTGTACTTGTCTTTGGATTCTAACTCACTCTTGCTTACCTAATCCTTGGACTTTCTTAATTACATATATCATAACTTACCTTTTCTCATGTTTGAATATTAAATAAACTTTCAAAATTATGATTTGGCTTTATGAAGTCATCATATCAAATTTTTGTGACTTGTCTCTTGAGTTCACATCTGTAGTAGACTTCTCCATACCTCCATCATGACTGAACATCTCACATATTATCCCCTTTTGTTCAATAATTATTATTTTAAATATTCTCAATCCATCTTAGTTAGCTCTCCCTATCTCCATAATCCACCCAAAACACTTTTTTTGAAACCACAAATAAACTTATTTACAATATATATAAGACTCATTTGCTTAGCTTATAAAAGATCCACAGTCCTTAATTAAACTCCTCAAGTTATTAGAGCTTGACATAATTCATGGAATATTTAATAGATCACCTCATATAACTAGGTATGTAAAAAAATACATACACTTCACATATCATCAATCAACTTCTCTTCTATCTTCATAATCCATCATGGCTCAAACCATTATAAAACACCTTCATGACTATCATCTAGTCCAAATAGATCTGTGAGACCTTATTCACTTTCAAAATATTATAATACTAATTTTAATCCTTCATGATATGTAAAAATTAACCAAATAACATATAACTTGATCATATATGACCTTAAGGCCATCTTCATACACAAAGGTTACCAAATCTTCTCATAGAACTCTTTCAGGAACAACTCTTAAAACAATGTCTATACACAATTAATACCTTATTATGAAACACACAAGCCTTCAATCACCTTCAAACCTCTAAATATATTCATGGCACTTCCAAAAAAATAACTTTTCCTTTTATGACCTTATGAGGTCACCATAACATCAAATAACCAAAACAAATCAAGACACATCCTTAATGAATACCTCTGCAAACTTATCTTCAATATCAAAAGAAACATGCGATGTTATATGACAAATGATTAATTTTAAAATATATGATATCACTTACAAGGAATGAAAAATAATCCATCTCACTCATTGAAACATCACACAAACTTTATCAACCATCACTCACTTCTTTGCATGATGAAAGCCTCTATGAAGCTTAGATAGAGACACCTTCACCTATGTAGGTTTCAAAAAAATGTGAAACCTAGAGACCCCTAGTCCTCCAATTATTATTTTATCCTTTTTATCATATTATTGATTTTAAACTCTCTATACTTTGTATCCTCCTTTGATTCAACGTCTTCCTTCTTCTCTTCTATCTGAGCAGAATCGTAGACCTTTTTCATAATCTTCTAGGAATTGATAACATATGTAGGTAAAATAGTTTCTTGACATAATATAGCAAACATATAATCTTGTCTCTTAGGTTCATCCTGATTAAGCTTAACTATACTAGGTATCCATACCTAGGTTACCCTTTTCCCATACAATCTAGGAGCTCCAGGTAGGCAAAATCTATAAATATGACCAGTATTAAGACAACTTTAGAAAATAGTATTCCTTCTTCCATGTTTCAAAGCCAACTTATTTCTTGAGGTCTTTCTATAATCCTTTGATCTATGACCAAACCTATGGCACTCAAAGTAATGAACATGAAATTAATTTCCATACCTTATATTTTTAGGATGCTTGATATATTTCTTCATGTTTCCCTGTTTGTTTCCATCCTCCTCAATTTTAACTATCTATTTGCCTTTCAAAAACTTGCTCAAATTGACTATAATCTACTCATGATCAATCATCAAATCACTTAACTCAATCTTAAAATTATAACACTCTTCCTCTTTTGAACTGATATTTATCTTTATATCCTCTAGTTGACACTTAAGATCCTTGATGATTTTATTGTCTTCTTTGGCTATTTCAATCATTTATTTAATCTTGGTTTGAAGATGACTTATCTTTTCTACATGTTCCATGGATGACTTAGCCTATTATTTAAGCTTCATAAGAATAATCTCATTCTCATCACCCTTGGATTTATAATTAATCCTTATTCTCTCAATATTACTAATCTATTATTTAATACCTTTGATCATTTACCTCAAATCCATATTCTCTTTCCTCCACTACTTAGCCATCTTGTGCTACTTAGGATCACCTTCAATTTATTAAGCTTACTCCCATGGAATTGATCTGATACAAATTATTTTATGTATCTATTGATAGGGTAGGTGAATTAAATTCATAAAAATGCATATTCAATTCCAAACACCATTCCATGAAGCATATATTATAGATTAATGCATAAGCAAATAATCACACAAGTAAATCACAAGATAAACAAGATATTATGTGGAAGAAATTATTTGGGGATAAAATCCATAGAACCATACACATGGAATACTATCATATAATGACAATATTAAACATTTAGTGAAGTACCCACTTCATAAGGAGCTCCAACCCCTACCTAGTTGAGTACCCACCCAACTAGTCTTCTGTAGGCTCCAACTTGCAAGGAAGATCCAAACCCATAGATAAAAAAACACCAAATAAAATACCTTGAATAAATTATCATCTTAATAAAAAAAATTTAACTCTTCAACTGATTATTACCTCCTTTTTTTTCACTCTTTCCTCTTAACTCTCACTCAAGTAGCCTCTAGGTCTCAATCGCTTAATATGCCTCTTCTAAGCTCATTAGGTCCAATGACCTGGTTGTACACATACATAAAATTGATTATATATTCATTAATATTATTATTATCCATATTATTTTCCTTGATGACCTACCTCTACTCCTTGATTGATCTCTTTTCTTTGCTTTAGTCTTTTTCCCCTCAACTAGTCCAAATAGGCTTATTAGGCCTTACCTTTATACCACATACTTCATCTAACCCATCTTATTCAAAAAATATCCTTCATAAGCCTGAATATAAATTAAAACAGGTCCATAAATACGTTACATATGAGAATAAAAAACTTCATATGTCGATAATAACCCATAGAGGCTAAAACTCAAATAGGCCTAATAGATACCTAATGGAATTAGCCTTTCACACCCACACGTTATACTTATGACCTATTAGATGACCTTTTTACTTCAAAAAAATATTAAACACATCAAAAATACCTTAAATATACACTTTATCACTCCCACATAGTTGCATACCACCTATAACTCCAATTCAACCCTAGAACCAAGTCATTTAGCCTACTCATAATTAGAACTTGTAATTGCCTAAAAGTGTGTCATATAGAATTGAAGAATGCAATAATTTTTTTCTCAAAAAACTCTCTTTAAAAAAAAAATTAATAGATAATTCATGACTTCATAAATTTATACATTTACATTTTAATCCTTCACTTAGGATTCAATCATCCAAAATCATCTCTATAATAGGCTCACTTAGTTCTAGCCAAACATAGTCTAAGTATAGTGAAGCAACATGAACCTCTAAACTTGAATATAAAAAAAATAGGATTTAAAATGCCTTATAATGAACCTTTTAGAATTAAAAAAAATCTTAAAACATATGTTTTTCCTCAACTCAGGTCAAACAACTTCAAATTCACTTTTTCAAACTAACCACTCAACTTACTTGTAATGTCAAAAAGTAGAGTCATGAACAGCTTATTATTTGCACTCTAAAGAACAATTTGATAACATATAATAAAAATAAATGGTTCATATAAGGTGTATATATATAATTATCCATTATTTATATATCTTTTATTCTCATCAATCATCTAACATACCAATCTCTTAGATGACTCTTACACTCTGCATACACAGCTAGACAAGCTTTTTTGGCTTTGACAATTCAACTCCTAAAACAATGTCTCCACATTACAAAGGGATTTTATAGTTAATTTAGGTATAAAAACATAAAAAAATAAATTTTATGAATCACCTCTTTCCATAAGGACTAAAACATGTCACTTACCTTAGCACACTTGGAAATGTCAACTTGGCTCAAAAACATAGTCATAGTGAACTTGATTCTTAACACCCATATGATCACTTGAATTAATTAAAAAAGTATTAAAAAGTTCCTTTAACATAATTATCACATCCTAAATCAATAATACATAGATTTTATGATGAAAATTTAAAACATATAGGTGAATACTTGACCCTTATTCATTCATTTTCTTTACTCATATAGACATGTTACTTTTAGTAAATCTTATTTCTTGTGTATCAGTACTATCAAAACATACCAACCAAGGTAACATGAGGCATATGTATTAAAAAATAACACCAAATAATTTAATCCATCCCTATTCACCTATAACTCATCCATAAAGAGGTTCTCACTCAAGCCTAGTTTCCTTCACTATTTTCACTATCTGCCATATTAGCAATAGGTCAACTTGGTTAACCAAAATGATTGGCATAGAGAAAATACATTGACAAAATAAATTCATAGGTATCAGTAAAAAGCTATAAAATTAAACCTATAATTATTTTCATGCATTGACTTAGTCAACCCTACCTATAGTACCAAATTATTTAAAAATAAGTAGTTTCATGTACCTTCTACTCACTACAATTGAACATCTCAACTTCTTTCTCAAGCTTGGAAACCTTCATTATGAATACATAGGAGACATTAAAATTTGATATCTTGATTTATCTTTCTCTTTAGGACATAAAAATTGGTCCGCACCTTTGAATCACCTAGTCAAACCTTATTCCATTCTTATATGTGCTCTACCATCTTGACAACTTCCTTTGACAATTCATTTGAACCTCACTAGGTGTCTTGGCATAAAGAGCCTTAAAATACAAGTCAACTTAGGTCTAGAGTATAAAATCATCACCACTGTATATGCTCTCAACAATTCATACACATTTCAAATACACTTATGTCATGCTTCTCAAGTTACCATCTAAGTTCACACAGGTCACATGCTTCTTGCCTCAACAAGCTACCAAGCATGTTCTTTATTGTACTATAATATACATTACATGCTCAAATACTTATTTTCACTTCATGATACCATCCTTCATCAATGAAAATAATAATTTTTCATTACCTTTGACATCAATTACAACATGTTTTCCAACAATCTCCCCCTTTGTTATTGATGGCAATCTCTTTTTCTCCTCTTCCCCCTTTTACATTAATGACAAAGTGGATTAAACATTAAAAAAATACCTTATCATCATGAATGCATTAAAATATACATTATGTGTGAAATATAATCACCTAAATTTCATTCACATGGATGAACAATTAATCCCCCTTTGACATACACATCTTGATCATCTTCTTCATATACCAAACCAATACCTTCTTGTTATTTTATTGGGAAACTTATCTTTGGATTCTAACTCACTCTATCTTACCTGATCCTTAGACCTATTTACTTATAGATCTCACTATCTCCCTTTTCTCATTCATGAATATTTAATACATTTTCAAAATTATGACTTGGTTTGATCAAGTCATCATATCAATTTTTTGTGACTTGCCTCTTGAGTTCACATTTGGAGTAGACTTTTCCATATCTCCATCATGATTGAACATCTCACATATGGTCCCATTTTTTCAATCATGATTCTTTTCAATATTTTCAATCCATCTAAGTTATCTCTCCCTATCTCCATACTCTACTTGGATCACTTTTTATAAAACCAGAAATCAACTTATTTATAATATATATAAATAAGTCTCATTTTCTTACCTTATAAAATATCCACAGTCCTATATTAGACTCCTCAAGTTCCTAGAGATTTACATAGTTCATGGCATCTTCAATAGATCACCTAATATAACTATATCTACGAAAAATAAAAATACTTCTCATATTATAAAATAGCTTCTCTTTTATCTTCACAATCCATCATAGCTCAAAGCATTATGAGACACCTTCTTAGACATCATACAGTAAAAATAGGTATGTGAGACCTTATTCACTTTTATAATATTATGATAATCTCTTTAATCCTTCATTATATGCAAACAAGAACCAAAAAACATATAATTTGATCATATATGACCTAAAGGTCATCTTCATGCAAAAAGGTTAGCAAAGCTTCTCATAAAACACTTAAATGAATAACTCTTCAAACATTATTTATACACAATAAATAACCTATTATGAAACACACAAACCTTTAATCACCATCAGACCTCTAAATATCTTCATGGATCTTTCAACAAGTCAAGTTCCAATTTTATGACATTATGAGGTCACCATAACATCAAATAACCAAATCAAATCAAGACACATCCCTAATGAATACCTTTTCAAACTTCTCTTCAAGATCACAATAAACTTGTGATTCTATAGGAAAAATGATTAGTTTTATAACATTTGAGATCACTTACAAGGTACAAAAACTAATCCATCTCACTTATTGAAACATCACAAAACCTTGATCAAACATCACTCTCTTCCTTGCATGATGAATGCCTTTATGAAGCTTAAATATAGACACCTTCAGCTATGTAGATTTCAAAAAAATGTGAAACTAGGAGACCCCTAGTCCTCCACTTATTATTTAAACCTCTTGATCCTATTCTTGTATTGAAACTCTCTATACATGGTATCCTCTTTGGATTTAAAATCTTCCTTTTTCTCTTCTATCTGAGCATAACCATATACATTTTATATAATCTTCTAGGAAATGACAACATATGCAGGAAAAAGATTTTATTGACATACAATCTTATCTCTTAGGTTCATCATGATAAATATTAACTCTATTAGGTATCCCTACCTAGGTTATACTTTTCCCATGCATTATAGGAGCTTCAATTTGGTAGAATCTAGAAATATGACCAGTCTTAAGACAACTCTAGAAAATATTATTCCTTCTTTCATGTTCCAAAGATAAATTATTTATTAAGGTCTTTCTGTAATCCTTTTCCCTATGATAAAACCTATGGCACTAAAATAAATGACCATGAAATTAAATTCCATAGCTTATAGCATTGGGCTGCTTGATAGATTTATTCATGTTGACCTTTATGTTTGTATCCTCCTTGGTTGTATCTATCTCTTTACATTTATAAAACTTATTCAAATTTACTATAACCTATTCATACTCAATCTTTAAATCACTTAACTCAGTATTCAAATTAGAAAATTCTTCCTCTTTTGAACTAATATTTGTCTTTATATCCTGTCATAGACACTTATTATCATTGATGATTTTCTTATCTTCTTTTGTTATTTCAATTATTTCTTTATTCTTGGTTTGAAGATGACTTATCTTTTATTCATGTTCCATAGATGTCTTAGCCTATTATTTAATATTCTTAAGAATTATCTCATGTTTATCACCCTTGGATTTATAATTACTCCTTATATCAATATGATTAATATATTCTTTAAGACCATTTGTAGACATCAAAAATCTACACACAATGGTTTCAAATGTCACAACTCCCTTAGACCACCTTAGCACCCCCTTGGACCCAAATTTGATATTTCATACATAAACCAAACCTAACCCAAGTTATATTGACCTAATATCTAAAGCCACCTTTTAAACCCAACTTAGCTTTGACCCTCAACTACCAATAATAACCTTAACCATCGATGGTCACCCTAACTGCTGATGTTCAATTCCCCACCATCTGAACCACCTAACCAAATCCACCTTTTTAACCCAACTTAGCTTTGACCCTCAACTACTAATAGTAACCTTAACCATCGACGGTCACCCTAACTATTGATGTTCAATTTCCCACCATCTGAACCACTTAACTACCACATCACTATGACTTGATTTTATATAATTAGATTGTATAATTTGTGTGAGAATCCATTCATGTTAAATTTAAAATTAGATATCAAGTTGGATTTCTTCTTAACATCTCATTGTACATTTCCTTCCTTACCTATATGAAAAGAGGAGGAGGTGAAAAAGTGACCTAGAAAAAATCATCCATCCACAAATATCAAGAGGTTTTTTATCCAAATTTTCTTTGAAAGTGTTCTTATAGTGATCCAATAATCCAACCATCAAGATAGAGAACGAAATTACTATCACCCATTAGCCAAAAACTAAGTACCATTACTCTACCAAAATTGATCTAGACTCCACCACCTCAACCATTTACCTGATCAATCGATGGCAAGATAAGTATTTATTTATAATTATTTAATCACATTATCTAAATTTTTAAATCAACCAACCCAAGCTAATCTCTCAAAATATTATTCTTAACTTCATCAATCAACTTTTTATTACCTAGACCCAACCTGTAGTAATCATCGATGGTCACCCTAATCGTCAATGGTCTGTCCCAACTACTGATGGTTACCTAGACCACTGACAGTCACCTCAACCACCAATGGTCACACTAACCACTGATGATCACTATGGGATAAAATAACAAGATATTTTCATCCATTTACCCTCAACCAAATCCAAATTTATTTATCTCTATCTATTCACAGAGCCCCAACCTAATTTTTGAAGCACACCTAAAATATTTAGCATTAGTATTGACCTAATTATTTCTATAATTAGTAAATTTATTTATCAAGAATTTACTAAATCTCTTCATCATATTATTTATTTTAAATTATATATACTTAGTATCCTCTTTGGATTCAACATATTCCTTCTTCTCTTCTATCTAAGTAGATTATAGACCTTTTACATAATCTTCTAGGAATTGAAAACATATGTAGGCAAAAGAGTTTCTTGATATACTTTAGAAAAAATACCATATTGTATATTAGGTTCATATTGATAAATATTTACTATATTAGGTATCCATACCAAGGTTATCCTTTTCCCATGCATTCTAGGAGATATAGTTGGGTAGAATCTAGCAATACTACTAGTCTTAAGACAACTATAATAAATAGTTTTTCTTCTTCCATGTTCCAAAGAAAAATTATTTATTGATGTCTTTCTTCAATAATTTATTCTATGACAAAACCTATGTCACTCAAATCAATGACCATGAAATGAATTTCCATACCTTATATCATTAGGCTACTTGATAGATTTCTTTAGGTTGCCCTTTATGTTTGCATCCTCCTTGGCTATAGCTAACTCTTTCCCTTTCTAAAACTTGATCAAATTGAATATAAAATTATAATTATCAATCAATGAAGAACATAACTAAGTCTTCAAATTAGAACATTCTTCCTCTTTTTAACTAAGATTTTTATTTATATCCTTTAGTTAAAACTTAAAGATCCTTGATGATTGTCTTATCTTCTTTTATTATTTCAATCATTTATTTAATCTTGGTTTAAATATTACTTATATTTTATTCATGTTTCATGTATTACTTATCCTACTCTTTAAGCTTCTTAATAATCATCTCATTTTCATCACCCTTGCAGTTATAATTACTCCTCCTTATCTCAATATGACTAATCTATTCTTTAAGACCTTTGACCCTTGGAGTTATAATTGCCCATCTTGGTTAGAAAACATACTTAACCCATTTAAATCACACTTAAAATATCTTCATACATATTTTACATATTATAACCAAACACTCCATAGGTTGGTTATAACCCACAAAGGCTAAAACTTAAATAGGCCTAATAAAGACCTAACGGAATTAGCCTTTCACACCCACATGTTACACATGTGACTTATTGGACTACATTTTTCCTTAAAAAATAGGTTAAAAACATTAAAATTTTCTTAAATATATTATTTATCACTCATTCATAGGTTCATACCACCTATAACTCCAAATCACCACTAGAACCATGCCATTTAGCCTACTTGCTATTAGGACTTGTAACTACCTGAAAGTCTATAATATATAACTGAATAATAGAATCAATTTAATTGAAAAAAATTATTAAAAAAAAAATATAATTAATTAATTCATAAACATCTCTATGTCCATTTTAATCCTTAAATTAGGCTCCAATCATCCAAAATCCCTCTATAATGGCTCACTTAGTTCTAGTCAAACATAGTCAAGCATCTTGACTTTATAAACTTGACTATGAACATAAAAAGACTTAAAATTACTTATATTGAATATTATATAACTAATTGACATATTAAAACTCATTTTTTTCCTCAAATTAGGTCAAACAACTTCAAACTGACTTCTTCAAACTGATCACTCAGACTGCTTGTAGCCTCAAAAAGTACAATCATGAATAACTTATTATTTTCACTCTAAATAACAATTTAATTATATATAATCTAAATATATGGTTAATATTATGTCTATATATCATTATAAGTCATTTATATCTCTTTTTTATCATCAATAATTTTTATAATAGACTAATCTCTTAGACCACTCTCACACTATGCATACACAACTAGACAAGCATTTTTGGCTTTGAAAGTTCAAATCCTCAAACTATATTTTTACTTTCCATAATTATTTTATATTTAATTTAGGTATAAAACCATAAAAATATATAATTTATTCATCACCTCTTTCCATAAGGACTCAAACACATCACTTACCTTAGCACACATGGAACTATTAACTTGGCTCAAAAACATAGTCATAGTGAACATGACTCCTAACACATTTAGGATCACTTTCTTGACTTAAAAATGTATTTAAAAGGTAATTTAACATCCTTATCACATCATAAAATAATAATACATATATGTTATGATGAAAATGTAAAACATATATGCCAATATTTGACCCTTACTCACTCATTATCTTTACTCATACAAATAGGTCACTTTGAGGGCATCTTATTGCTTGTGTATGATTACTGTAAACACTTAAAAACCAATGAAACATGATTAATAGGTATTAAATAAAGATCCCAAATCATTTTATCCATACCTAGTCACCTACAACTCATCCCTAAGAAGGTTCTCACTCAAGCCTGGTTTTCTTCACTATTTTCACTATCTAGCATATTAGCTGTAGGTCAACTTGATTAAACAAAATTATTGACACAAATAATGTATATTTCCAAAATAACTCCATATATCTCAATAACAAGTCTTGAAATTTAACCTCCAATGGTTTTCATGCATTGACTTAGTCAACCCTACCTGTAGCACCAAATTCTTCAAAATTAAGAAATTTATTATACCTTTTGCTCACTACCCTGACACAATATTAACACAAGATTCAAAATTTAGTGAATAACCCACTTCACAAGGAGATCAAACCCCTATGTATTTAAGAACCCACCCAACTAGTCTTATACAAGATACAACTTGTAAGGTGGCTCCAACCCCTTAGGAAACCAAGCACCAACTTAGTTACCTTGAATCTATAATAATATTTAACACCTATTGCTAAATATTAAATTAATGATGACCTCATTTATTTTCAGTCTTTCCTCTTCACTCCCACTCAAACATCCTCTAGGGATCACTCAATCAATATGCCTCTTTTAGGCTCATTAATTCTAATGACATAGTTATCCACTTGCATTAAGTTGATTAGCTATGCGTGAATAATATTATTAACCCTCTTATCATACTCAATGACCTACCTTTACTCCTTTATTGAG
Source organism: Torreya grandis (assembly GCA_037957365.1). NCBI lineage: Eukaryota > Viridiplantae > Streptophyta > Pinopsida > Cupressales > Taxaceae > Torreya > Torreya grandis. The sequence goes on along the minus strand of JARHVA010004559.1, from coordinate 1,446,343 downwards.
ATCATTTCTTCACTATAGTCCTCTTCCCCTCAACTAGTCTAGATAAACGTATTAGGCCTTACCTTTATACCACATACTTCATCTAACCCATATTGGTCAAAAAATATCCTTAATCCATTTGTATCACACTTAAAATAGGTCTATAAATATGCTACATATTATAACCAAACACTCCATATTTTGGTTATAACCCATAAAGGCTAAAACTCAAATAGGCCTAATATAGACCTAATGAAATTGGCCCTTCACACCCACACGTTACACTTGTGACCTCTTGGACCAACTTTTAGCTTAACCAATAGATTAAAACGTAAAAAATACATTAAATATACCCTTTATCACTCCAACATAGGCACATATCACATGGAACTTCAACTCACCACTTGAACCAAGTCATTTAGCCCACTAGCCATTAAGACTTGTAACTACCTGAAAGTCTATCATATAGGAATAAAGAATAAAATAACCTTTTTCAAAAAACCACTTTAAAAAAACATTATTTTATCATTAATGACTTAATAAACCTCTCCACTTCTATTTTATTCCTTCATTTAGGCTCCAATCATCCAAAATAACCTCTGTAATAGGCTCACTCAATTTTGGCCAAACATAGTCAAAGTACAGTAAATCATATTGACTATCCAAACTTTAATATGAAAAAAAAAGACTTAAATTTCATTATAATGAGCATTTTATACCTAATTTACATATTAAAAATCAAATTTTCCCTCAAATTAGGTTAACCAACTTCAAACTCACTTCTTCAAACTGACCACTTAGACTACCTATAGCCTTAAAAAGTACAATCATGAACAACTTGTCATTTGCACTTGAAAGAAAACTTTAATAACATATAATAAATATATATTTTTCCTATTATTTTTATTGAAAATTATCCATCAGTTATATCTCTTGTCTTGGCATCAATCATTTGTCTAATAAACCTATCTTTTAGACTACTCTCACACTATGCATACATTGTTAGACAAGCCTTTTTGGCTTTAACAATTCAACTCCTCAAACTATCTCTCTACCTTGAAAAAGTATTTTATAGTTAATTTAGGTATAAAAACATAAAAATATATACATTTTATGCATCACATCAGTCCATAAGGACTAAAACACATCACTTTCCTTAACACACTTGGAACTGTCAACTTGGCTCAAAAACATAGTCATAATGAACATGACTCATAACACCTATAGGATAAATTCCTTGACCAAAAATGTATTTAAAAGGTCCTTTAAAATCCTTACAACATATTAAAATATTAATATATAGATTTTATGTGGAAAATGTAGAACATATAGGTTAATCCTTGACCCTTACTCATTCATTATGTTTACTCATATAGACATGTCACTTTGAGGGCATCTTCTTTATTATGTATGAGTAATATAAACCCTTAAAAACAAATGGAAAATGAGGCATATGTCTTAAATAATACCCCAAATCATTTTATCCATATCGAGTCATATACAACTCATCCCTAAATAGGTTCTCACTCAAGCTTAGTTTCCTTTATTATTTTCACTATTTGGCATATTAGCAATAGGTCAACTTGATTGAAAAACATTATTGACATGGAGAAAATATATTGAAAAAATAACTCAATAGGTATAAATAATTTCCTTACCTTTAACCTATAATGATTTTCATGTGTTGATTCAATATATCCTGCTTGTAGCACCAAATTCTTTAAAAATAAGTAGTTTCTTGTACCTTTTTCTCGCTACCCTAACACAACATTACCACCTAGAGGTGTTTTTTGGAGTAATTTAAAACATCAAATCATAAAACTTGATCAAAAAATCCATTTTGGACCAAAACCATTCACATATTTCCAATTACTCCACTGTGAGGATTTGCAAGCACAAAAAGCTCCTTAACTTCTTAGCATTTGTTCATAAAGCTAAGGACTTGATTTCTATAATAAATTATTTTGTAATATTATTACTATCCTTACCAAAATAATCCAAATGTCTAAGGTCACCATGCAAAGTATACACATGCCAATGATCATCTCAACTTCTTTCTCAGGATTGGAAACCTTCATTCTGTATACATAAGAGACATTATAACATGATATCTTGATTTCTCTTTCTCTTAAATAATTGAAACTTGGTCCACACCTTTTAATCACCTATTCAAAACTTATTCAATTATTACATTTTCTCTACCATCTTGATAACTCACTTTGACACTTCATTTGAACCTCACTAGGTGTCTTGACATACTAATCCTTCAACTACAATTCACCTTAGGTTTGGAGTATGAACTTATCACCACTATATATGCTCTAAAAAATTTATTCACATCTCAAATTAACTTATTCCATAATTCTAAAGATACCATCCAAGTTCAAATAGGTCACATATTTATTGCCTCAACAAGCTATCAATCTTGTTCCTTCTTGCACCAGAATAGACATTCCATGCTCAAAGCCTTCTTATCACTTCATGAAATCATCCTCATAAATGAAATCACCAATTTTTCATTACATTTTACATCAATGACAACACTTTTTCCAACAATCTCCCCCTTTGTCATTTATGGCAACCTATTTTTCTCGTTTTCCCACTTTTACATTAATGACAAAGTGGACAAAACATCAACAAAGCTCCCTTATCATCATGCATGCATTAAAATATAATTTAGGTATTAAATATAATCAAATAAATTTCATGCACATGGATGAGCAATTGGTACCAATTTTACATACACATCTTGATCATCTTCTTCATGTACCAAACTTGAACCTTCTTGTTCTTTTACTGGGTAACTTGTCTCTTGATTTTGAATCACTCTTGATTACTTGATCCTTGGACATACTTACTTAAAGATCTCAAAATATCCCTTTGATAATATGTTAATATTAAATACATTTTCAAAATTATGACTTGGTTTGATCAAGTCCTCATATCAACTTTTGTTGACTTGTCTCATGAGTTCTCATCTGTAGCAGACTTCTCCATATGTCCATCATGACTAAACATCTCACATATGTTCCCCCTTTGTTAAAGTATGATTATTTTAAATATTATTAGTCCATATGGGTTATATTTCCATAAATCCATACTCCACCTAGATCATATTTTCTAAAAACAAAAATCAACTTATTTCTAATAGATATAAGACTCATTTGCTTACCTTATAAAGGATCCACAGTCCTCAATTAGACTCATCAAACTATTAGAGATTGATACAGTTATTGAAATATTCAATTGATCACCTCATATAACAATGTATACAAACAAATCCATATACTTCTCATATTAACAAATAGATTCTCTTTTATCTTCACAATCCATCATGGCTCAAAGGATTATATGACACCACCTTTGCTATCATACAATAAAAATAGGTATATGAGACCTTATTCACTTTGAAAATATTATGATAGTCTTTTTAATACTTCATGATATGAAAAAAGGAATCAGAAAACATATAATTGGATCATATATGACCTAAAGGTCATCTTCATGCACAAAGGTCACCAAAGCTTCTTGTAAAACTCTTCAAGGAATAACTCTTCAAACATTATCTATACATAGTCAATAACCTATTATGAAACACATAGACCTTTAATCCCCTTAAAATCTATGAATATCCTCATTACTCTTTCAACAAGTCAAATTTTCTTTTTATGATGTTATGAGGTCACCATAACATCAAAGAACCAAATCAAATCAAGACACATCCTTAATGAATACCTTTGTAGGCTTCTCTTCAAGATCACAATAAAATTGTGATGATATAAGATAAATGATTACTTTTAGAAAATTTGAGATCACTTAAAAGGCACCTAAAATAATCCATCTCACTCATTAAAACATCACAAAACCTTGATCAACCATCACTTACTTCCTTGGATGATGAATGCCTCTATGAAGCTTAGATAGAGACACCTTCACCTATGTAGATTTTAAAATAATGTGAAACTAGGAGGCCCTAAGTCCTCCACTTTTTATTTAAACCTCTTTATCTTATTATTTTATTGAAAATATCTATACTTAGTATCCTCTTTGGATTAAACATATTCCTTCTCTTCTATCAGAGCTGAATCATAGATATTTTGTATAATCTTCTAGGAATTGACAACATATGTAGGAAAAAGATTTTATTGACATACTTTAGCAAACATACAATCTTAAATCTTGGGTTCATCTTGATAAATATTAACTATATTAGGTATCCATACCAAGGTTATCCTTTTCCCATGTATTCTAGGAGCTCCAATTAGGTAGAATCTAGAAATATAACTAGTCTTTAGACAACTCTGGCAAATATTATTCCTTCTTTCATATTCCAAATAAAAATTATTTCTTAAGATATTTATATAGTCCTTTGCCCTAAAATAAAACCTATGGAACTCAAATAAATGACCATGAAATGAATCTCCATACCTTATAGCATTGGGTTGCTTGATATATTTCTTCATGTTGACCTTTATGTTTGCATCCTTTTTGGTTGTGGCTATCTCTTTACATTTCTCAAATTTGCTCAAATTGACTATAAGTTTCTCATGATAAATATTTAAAGCACTTAACTCAGTCTTCCAATTAGAACATTCTTCCTCTTTTTAACTAAGATTTGTCTTTATATCCCTCAATTGACACTTAATATCCTTGATGATTTTCTTGTCTTCTTTGGTTGTTTCAGTCATTTCTTTATTCTTGGTTTAAACATGACTTATCTTTTCTTCATACTCCATAGATGACTTATCTTGTTCTATAAGATTCTTAAGCATCATCTCATGTTCATCACCCTTGGATTTATAATTACTCCTCCATGTTTCAATATGACTAATATATTATTTAAGACCTTTTGTAGACAATGAAAATCTGCACACAATGGTTTTGAATATCACAACTCCCCTGGACCACCTCAATATCCCCTTGGACCCAAATTTTATCTTTCAACCATAAACTAGACCTAACCCAAGTTAGATTGACCTACTAGCTAAACCCACCTTTTTAACCCAACTTACATTTGACCCTCAACCGTCGATGGTCAAGTTCCCACCATCTAAACCACCTAACTACCACATCATTGTAACTTTATTTTCTATAATTATATTTTATAATTAATGTGTGAACCCATGCATGTCAAATTTAAAATTAGATATGAAGTTGGACCTCTTATTCACATCTCATTTCACCTTTCCTTCCTTACCTATATGAAAATAAGAATAGGAGGTGAAAAAGGTACCTAGAATCAATCATCCATCCTCAAATATCAAGATATTTTGTATCCAAAGTGTATTTGTAGGTGTTCTAGTGATCCAACTATCCATCCATCATGATAGAGAACTAAATTACTACCACCTATTATCCAACAATTAAGTATCGTTACTCTATTGAAATTACTCTAGACTCCACCACCTTAACCATTCACTTGATCAATCAATAGCAAGCTAAGTATCTATTTTTAATTATTTAGTCACTTTACTTACATTTTTTAATCAAACAACCCAAGATAATTTCTTAGAATCTTATTTTATAACTTCATCAATTAGCCTTTTATTACCAAGACCTAACCCATAGAAATCATTTATGGTCACCTTAACTGTTGATGGTTTGTCCCAACTGTCGATGTCTACTCTAACCACCGATGGTACCTCAACTACCAATGGTCACCCCAACCATTGACAATCACTATGTAATAAAATAAAAATAAGCTATTTTTACACACTTACCCTTAACCAAATCCAATTTTATTTATCTTTGTGTATTCACAGATCCCTAACCTATTTTTTGAAGTACACCTAACCTATTTAGCATTAGTATTGATTTACTTATTTATATAATTAGTCAATTTATTTATCAAGCATTTCGTGTACTTAATTTCAGCATCTTTTGTGATTTATGTAACTTTCTTATCTTTCAATTTATGAACATAATTATTTTAAAATTATGGATTGATAGCCTCCTAGAAAGCTTGAGCTTTTTGGATCTAGCTAGTTATAATAAATCCACCTATATATATATATAGGTATATATATATATATATATATATATATATATATATATATATATATATATATATATATATATATATATATATATATATATATATATATATATATAACCAAACATTTTATTTAGTGATATCTTATTTTTAGGTCATTCCTCTTAAGCCAAAAATGAGCTCTTTATAATCATCTAGTTCAATGTGCACACAACCAAACAGGTTTATCTACCATACTTATAACTATTTTATTTCTTCTTCCACCCTTAAAATATAAGCTAAAATTTTCTAAAACAATATGGCATGCCTAGTGGGACCCTTAAGTCTCTACTTGGGATTCTCTTGTTTGAATCTTCATATTATTCTCCCTATTCCATATTCATAAATGAAATTAAAATTTCTTTTGGGTTTAAACTAAAGTACATACATTGGTTGCTTACAAGTTTAGCTCACTTAGTTAAATTAAAGAAAAGTAATTCAATTGTAACATCACTTGTATCACACACATAAACCAAACCACCTACATAAATCAAACATCAAAACAAATTTACATAATGCCTAACTATAATTTCATAACATAGCAGTCACCTTACCCTTTCTCGATGATCCTACTTAGAGGTCATTACCAAGGGGATAACCAACTCATCTCTCTAGTTAAATATAAGCTCTTGAAATTGGTATATACTAGCTAAGCACTTGACACCCTTATCACTCTAGTGTGTGAAGTGAAGGGGTAGGCCCCAATACCAAGCCACATATTGATTTCTAATATAGATTTTTTTAAGAGCCTAAAAAGATTGAAACCATTCATAGATTTATTTTATATTACCTATTATATCAACCTAAGTAGATTCACATGATTTATTAAAAATATTAAGGCATAAGACAAAAGAGAGACTAAAAATAACTTTAGGTCTTAATATGATGTTTAGTGTGTGTTTGATTTCCTTAATCATTTCTTGTCATCTCTATATTTGAGTGGTGAGATTGTTTTTTCATTCTCCCTCCCTTATCTTGAATGGTTCTAACTCACCAACAGTGGAAGAATCTAATAGGATATAACCCATCCCTAAGCGAATCAACCTCTTCTACCTCCTCATCCATGAAGTAAATCTCTAAATTAAAAGACTCTCCTTATCCTTAGATAATTCCTTTTTTCCCTTAGGTAGTTACCCAAGGAGATACACACTTTTCCACCTTCTTAGATAACAATCCTATGGCCCTTCAGCATTATCTTAGCAACATGCCTCACCATACCCTTAATTTGGTTCCACCTGTAGACCTACCTTATGGCATTCCTTCCCACCTTATGTGGAACACTTTGATTGGCACAGTCACCACCTAATCATTGACTACCCAAGTATCTTCATCTATCAATAATAACTTGATACTACTATGTAAAACCACCTACCCAACATACCAACACCCTTAACACATTCCACCCCCATCAACAACTCCTCTATACTAGGAACAACCCAACCATTAGCCACCTATAATCCCCTTACCATGGGAGTACATACTGATAGCATTTTCAACCTTCCTTTGGCTACCCAAAATCCATTATTCACTAATTGACTTCAAAATATTGTGGTGTATATACTTTCTACCTTACCACTGATCATTACAAAGGTCACCACCTTTCCTTTAGTTACAAACCTAAATATAACTCCTACCTAACCTACCTTAACCTCTCAATAGGTGCCAATCACACCTAACCTAGGTTTCATACCTAACCCACAGGGTCATGTACCTCTACCCATTACCCAACCACCTACATCCACTTACCCTTACATAGCATCCACCTAACCATCTATCTCCACATATCAATATGTGGTAACTCCTCAACCTTCTATCAGTTATCAATATGTGACCCAAACACAAAAAAAGTATTCTCCTCACAACTTTTCAAGTACATAAACCCAAATATATATAATTAAAATTCTCATGGATAAAATTACTACTTTAGACTCATCCATTTCTAGAGCTCACAACATCTTATCATATGACTAGATCTGCAATGAACCAATTCACCCATTTATCCCTATCAAGCCATATCATCCTTAGTGGGAACTCCCCAAGTTTTATAAATTTTAAAGTAAGGATTCCCCCCAATAAAACCTTAGGGAATTTAGTAATTCATGTTATTTTATTTCCTACGATGATTCTCTTCTTCATACCTTCTCCATGTTGCTATCTGGTCTACCACTAGATTGGTATAGTGCCATAACAAGACACTCTCTCTTCTCTTTCACCTAGCTAGCCCAAAATTTATTAGATAAATTTTCAATAAACATCTCCATGAAAGTTTCCATCACTAATATTTACTCTATCTATCAATTTGGTGATTAATCTATTGTTGATTTCCTAGCTCATTGGAGAAGCCTAATAAATCAACTTTCCTTCTCTTTACCCCAATTTGAACTAATAGAACTTTTTACTCATGCATGTTCCAAGAACATCTCTTTTACATTGTATGTTTAGATATTTATAACCTTTTAGGAATATTTTACCATGGCATGTAAACTAGAAAATAGAGCCATCAATGAAGGAAATTTAAAGTTGAAAAACAAAAACTCTACCTTCAAACCCAATGAGGCCTCTTCTTCTAAACTAAGGAACCAAACCAACACCAGTGTCAAGAGTAAAGTAACTATGTATGTGGTTAACCTTAAGAACAATCCTACACCATCTATAAATAAACTAGAATCTTATAACTCCTAAAAAAAATGAGAAACCAAAACGAAAAAAATGAGAAGCAATTTACTCCACTTGGGGAATCTTATGCTTTAGTCCTAGAGAAGTTGTTTAAAGATAATATCATACAACATCCTCCCATAAAACCACCTCAACAATTTTATTCTTCTCATCCCAAACCTAGATGGTATAATTAGAATGACCTATGTGATTTCCATCAAGTAGTTGGGCATGATGTTAATAGGTGTAAAACCTTCAAAAACATTGTCTAACCCCTCATTAACAAGGGGGAACTTGTGTTGGACAACCCCAAATCACCTCTAAACCAAGCCCTTAACATTTTTAGACATTCCCAATCATGAATCTACCAAAAATGAGAAAAACAAATCTAAGTCTTCTCATGATGTCCATACCATCAGCATGGTTCTTTACATGCTCATTATTGAAGAACCTACCACCCAATCTATTTGTTCTTCACCTTCTATAATTATTGAGGTTGTGAAGTCACATTATCTTATTTTAGAGACCCAAACCTAGGAAATACCATTTTAACATCATCCATTTATTTAGGTAGTGAAGTCCTCAACCCCCCCTTCAATTGACATACTAGGGCAAGAAATCATTACCACTTTACCTTCTCCCTTAATTATCGATTAATTCACCCACTTTTGGAGATCATTCCAAAGGAATATATCACCATATCTTGACCTCCCATATAGGAAACACCAATACAAACCTTACATCCTTTTATTAAGGAAAAGGATGATGTTACCATTCCCCTTATTCAAGTTATGGGTCTATCTTTTGAACCCACTTCATAGGGAATAAGACCAGTTTGTAAACCTTTCTCAAGATTAATTAAAAGATTGGAATTTGTCTCTAAACCTAACATGGATCAAGCCACCTTTTATTAATAATTGGGACTCCCTTACATCCCCAAACAATAACTTTCAACCACATCTTTGACAAACCAACCATCACTTCTATTAGCCAACCCACTATCAAACCAATCAAAAATTCTACCAAAACAACCATCCTTCAACCATCTTAAATAACCAAATAATCCTCTACCATTTCTACAAAACTAACTAAAAACCTTGGCATCTTTCCCATGCTAATCCTTAATCACCCATCTTTAAAACTAGAGCTAACCTCATCAGACCCACTAGCCAAACAACAAACCAAATCAACCAAGGAGGCAAAACCATCAAAAGGCTAGAAGGCCAAACTTCTACCTCACTCAACCTTACCCTCTATTTTGGGACCACATCCCTCTACTTTTATTAGGAATTTAATTGTCTTAACCAAAACCCAACTGCCACTCTTGGCTACGACATCACTCTTGCTTTTTGACATACCCATCTGTATGATGTTAGCAATAACCAAAATATCTACCTTAATATCTTTTACCTCCAACTTATCAAATTCATTACCTAAACCAAAATCATCAATTAATAACACCACCTTACCCAAGACCTCTATCACCAAGCCTATTTCTAAAAATACTTCCATATCACCAACCAAGGTCAAAACCTCTAAATAATCTCCAACTTTAGCTAAGTCTTACTCAAATATTTTGTAAAGGTTACTATGAGCTTCTTGCTTGACCTTAACTCTAATGAGACCATTTAAACCTCTTAGTTTAAAACTATTTTAGTATAAAAACCACTAAGTATGATCCTATCATAAGACAACCATGCATGACACAAAGAACTACAAAGCTCTCCAAACCATAATCCATAGACTCTATGATCAAGATGATCTATTATCAAATTAAATTCTCATGGGACCACTACTAGTCTAATAAAAAATAACTAATGCCCAATGCCTACGTACTCCCCCACTCTCACCTTAGAGTGATGGGGAAACAAATCGATCTCCTACCCAAAATTTTCCCTCTATCCATACTATCCATGTGGTCACATTATGACACACTTAGTAAAAGGATAAGGGAATGGCAAAAGTGTCCATCTCATGAAAAAAATCCATCTTCCACCTGCCAGCCATGTCAAATTCAAGCGCCTTCACCTTAAGCAAAAGCTAAGGTATCTATCTTGGGTAACTCTCAATCCAACTCCTCTGAATCAATCAAGAGAGTGGTTATCAAACAACCTCACCAAACCCTATAAAAGATGAGTCTATACAAATTGATTTCTACCTCACCTCATCATCACCAAGAAAATATAGAGGCATTACAATCAATATAGGTCCAACTTAAAGACCCTCAACCTCTGGTAGCCTTTGTTGGTAGTCTCAAAATTTCTAACCTTGTCACCTTCAAGGATTCATAAATACCTTTTATCCTCCCTAATGACCTAGATCCCCCTCTTTTCATCACTACCTACATCAACCAAACCTATATCAAATGGGTTATGATTGATTGGGGATCGAGTACTAACATCAAATCCTCACATTCTTATGATCAACTTAAACTACCAAATAATGTCATCTCCAAAACATTGGTCATCATTTGATCCTTCAATGACATCATGGACACTACTCTGGAAACTATTATCCTTCACATTTACTTAGGACCTTTCACACTCCTAGAAATCTTCTATATAATAGAAGATAAATTCTAGTATAATGTTTTATTAGGATGACCTTGGATGTTGTGCATGGGTTATGTACCCTCTACCCTTCATCATTGCATCAAATTTGAGCATGAAGGTTAGGTTGTCACTATACATGCTAACCCAAGTCCTTTTTTGTCATGAAACATGACTTATCAACCCGATGACATCCTCCTACCTCCATCTAGCACACACTCATCATCCAAAGACAAAACCCCAATCATAAAAGATGAAGTCATATTTTCTTTTACCAATGAGGCATATACTAGCTCATCAATACCCTTTGAACAAATCTTCATGATAGAACATTTGGAATCTGCATTCCAACATATTTCACTTGGGGAATATTGCCTCTTGACCCTTGATGCCTTCCCTACTCCCCATGAGTATGGGAAACTTAACAACTAACCTAGTTATTACCCCAATATCAAAACCCTTATCCATTTTATACCTTCAAACTATCAAACCCATTTCATTTATAGAGGACTTGAAAAACCCCTTACCTCTTCTATCACCTTTTTTTCACCTCAAACATTTACTTCCAGCTTCTTCTATCTAGATAAACTAGAGTTTTCCAAGACATACCTCTACAAGTGTGTTTAGATGGGATTGGTATTAGATGATATGAACCTGGGCCACATGATTTGATTTTAATTGATACTATAAACCCTCATGAGAAACATGGCATCATCTTCATTCCACCCATAAAGAAAACCAAACACCTACCATCACCATTTCTAAAGAAGACATTCATTCCTCACCAACTTCACCTCCACCTAAGTGTGAGGATGATGGAATAATCTAACCTACCATTTTTTTCATCAACATGAATATCCTTAGACCCCTAACTTATCAAAAATATGGGGTAACCATACCCATCCCTATGACCCATTCTAATATGATAAGAGATGGCTCTCCTAACATTAATACTATTTAGTATTAGGATGATGATTATACTCTCACCTATCTTGGTTTACTAGATTATTCCATTAATAAATATTTACCTCCTAAGACATCAACCATGTTGAATGAATCCACCATGGATATCACCTTGGTCACTCTAGATAACCCACACATTGTCAAAATCAGATAATCACTAAATTCCAAAGAGATTCAAGACTTCCCCTCATTCTTTCATGACCATAACATAACATTCACTTGGTCTTAAAGCAACAAGCCTAGCATCAACCCCTCCATCTCTACCAACAACATAGTCACCAACCATGATGCTAAAATCACCAAGTAGAAACTTTGATTAATGTACCCTCGTATAGCCCTTCTCATCAAATAAGTACTTCAACATCTCCTATCCATTAATTTCATTCAACCCATTGGCTATCCCCAGTGGATCTCAAACATCATGCCTATCACCAAAGATATAAGTGGACTACACATTTTTGTGGAATTTCATGACCTGGACCTTGCTTGCCCAAAATATGACTTTTCTCTACCAAGCATTGACCAACTAGTTGATCTTTTAGCTGGCCATGAGATGTTATCTCTCATGGATGGATTTTTAAGTTATAATCAAATCCTAATTTCCCCCTAAGATCAACACAAAATCACCCTTATCACCCCATGGGGGACCTTATGCTATAGGGTCATGACTTTTGGACTAAAGAACATTGGTGAAACCTACCAACATGATATGAGTTACATCTTCCATGACCTTATCCACAAAATCATCAAGGACTATTTGGATGACCTTATTTAGAAATCCAAATGTCATAAAGATCATTTGGCCATTCTCAAAATTATCTTTGAGTGACTCATCCATTACCATATCTACCTTAACCCCAAGAATTACATTTTTAGGGTCTTGTCAGGAAAACTCCTCATCTTTATTGTCTACCTTTAGGGAATCAAATTTGATCCAGTGAAAATCCAAGCCATCTTCGACATGCTTCCTCCAATAAAAATCAATAAAATTTATTATTTTTAGGGGAAACTCTAATCCATTCATCAATTTATCTCTTATCTCTTAGACTGATGTCGACCCTTCCATCACCTCTTGAAGAAGGATGTCTCTTTCAAGTGGAATGACAACTATTAAAATGCCTCTAATTTACTCAAAAGGTACCTTATGTCTCCACCTATCCTCACTATCCCCATAGATGATCAACCTTTATACCTTTATATCTCTGCTAGTGACCACTCCTTAGGGGAAATGTTTGCTCATCAGGATGAACAACACAAAGAGCAAGTTGTCTACTAAATTAATGACATGTTTGTAGAATATAAGACTCGATACATCCATATAAAGAAATTTTGACTAAATTTAGTATTTATGGCCACCAAAATTTTCCACTACCCTTTTAACCATAAGACCTATGTCATAACCAATATTGACCCACTCAAGTATATGCACTCCAAGCCATACCAAAACTATCATATGGCCAAGTGGCTCATGACTTTACTTGATTTTGACTTTGATTTTCTTCAACAAAAGTCAATTAAAGGGAAAGTCATTTCCAACCAATTGGATGATGTATCATTAATAAATAATCAACTTCCTCTTTTTATATTTCTCAATGAGTCTATTGTGACCCTCTCTTAGGCAAACTTCACCTATTAAGTAACCATGTTATTTAAAAGATCCAAGTGTCAACATGGTAGAGGAGATAGCATCATCCTCATCCCCGTTCATGATTAACCTCTTCCTTTATCCTTCAATCTATATTTCAAATGTACTAATAATATAGCTAAGTATGAAACCCTAGTGATCAGCCTTCAAAATTTGTTAGCCTTGGGAATCAAGATAATCAACATCTTTGATAACTCCTAAATAGTGGTAAATTAAATCAATGTCTCTTATCAATGTAATAATGATGTTTTGCAATAGTATAAACAACTAGTTGATGAACTCTTAACATCATTTTAACATTACCATATCCAAAACACCCTATAATCTACCATCAAGTTTCCCAGCACCATGGTTTCCCTCACCTCTTTAATCTTGTCTACACCCTCTGATTCTAAACTATCTATCATTATCCATATACTTACCTAGCCCTCTTATGTCTAACTAGATTCTCCCACCATCTTTAACGTAGAGGAGACCCAACCTAATCTTTGGTATCAATAGATCTTCAACTATCTTAACCTTACCATCATTCTTTCTAGTCTTTCTATTAATGATCAAATATTGTTTATCTAGATTAACTCACATTATACCATTACAGGGGGAGTTATTTATAAGCAAGGTTTTTATGGTCTACTTTTACGTTGCCTATGTAGTCATGAAGCCTCTCATGCTATCAAGGAAATTCATGATGGGATCTATGGGGGACACTTTAATGGCCTTACCATGGCTAAGTTCATCCTTCACCTTGGATATTAATAGCCTAACCATAACCAATACTACTATGATTATGTAAAAAAGTGTGCTAAGTGTCAATAACATGCCAATTTACATCATGCACCTAACCATTATCTTTTTGTATCCATAAATTTTTGGCCCTTTTCAAAATGGGTTTTGGACTTCATTGGTGAAATTAACCCCCATTATTCATAGTGACATCATTCTATCATCACTTTGACCAAATATTTACCAAATGAGTAGAGGTTATTCCTCTTGTTTCAACCAAATAAAAAAACATTGTCGACTTCATCAATCATCACATCATCTATTGTTTCGATGTTCCTCACAAAATTATCACTGATAATGACAAATATTTTCAAAACAAGTAAGTCCAAGGTGTTTTTGATGCATTTGGTACCAATCTCAATTTCTCTTCACCCTATCATCCACAAGATAATGGACATGCAAATCCTTTAACAAAAATCTCAACAACATATTAACTAAAATGGTCAATGCATCTAGTCAAGATTGTCATTTGTACATCCCTTTCACCTTATGGGCATATCATACTATCATATGAACCCGTATAGATTGTACCCATTTTTCTTTAGTTTTTGGAGTAGAGGTTGTCTTACCTGTCAAAGTCAAAAATCCCAACTCTCCACATATCTTTGTAAGATATCATTTTGGAAGATGATTATCATCAACACCACTTATCTTGGCTTGAGCTACTTGACAAGCATCATTTATCTACCCTTAACCATATTAATATCTATCAATAACATATCAAAAGTGCTTATAAAAAACACCTTAAAATGCAATAATTCAATATTGAAGACCTTGTCCAAAAGGAAAATTAACATGTCACCAATATGGAGAAAAGTAAGCATCACAAGTTTGATCTAAATTGGCTTAGACCTTATATCATAACCCACAAGAATGGATTAGAATATTACTGATTATCTTCTCTTAAAGGTAACCTAGAACCTAAGCCTACTTAATGATTTGCATCTACATCCTTTATTTTGTTAAAGAGGATCAAACTCATCTTTTTATCTAACTTAAGCTCATCCCTTGCTTTCAAACCAAATTCATCTCCTTATTTTAGTGGAAATCTATTAAAATTGAATCATATGATTATCCATCACAATCATATCCTAATCTTGAACAAAGGGTACTATGGCTCTACCCATGGCATGATTATCATGGTACTTTCCACCCATTTTACAAGACAAATTCCCATGATCATCATCACCTAAACCTCTTTACACCTAATCAATCTTCTTGTGATTTTAGTTTTTCCTCAATAAAGGTCAATCTTTAAGCCTATATAAACAAGTCTATGTCAAGAAAAACCAAATGATAAAAGGAAATATCATAACCAAATATAATCATGGGTCAATCGTAGTAGTCATAGACTACTCCCTTTAAGGAAAGGTGCTAGAAACATATCAAAATTTCTCAAATTAAGGTATATTTCTCCCTTGAAGGATATCTATCAAAATCATTAAACAAGGCACACAAAATTAGACCACTCCCTTGAAGGATTGTTTGTTAAATAATTTATCAAGGCATAGCAATTTAGTGGAAGCTTCCTACATTGATCAACTTCCCAAACCCTCCCATGAAAGAAAAAAATAAATAAAATACCCATTATTAAGCATCAAAAAAAGGAAACTAATCTTAAAATCCAAAGTCGGCTCTCACAAGAAATATAGTTTAGAAGCTTCAATCACCTTCCATAAGTAGACTTCCCACATCAATTAGTATACACCTTACATGACATGGACTTATTTATACTGACTCTTTGATGACCTACAAAAGAGGCAAGCTAGTCTAAAAAGAAGGTTCCATTTCCATCTCCCTTTTTACACTATGAGCAAGGGATTTTTGAGCTCACTTGACATTATGTGATCATAATAAATTCTCAACCAACTAACGAATGCTAATGTGAAGCATTATAAGGGCTTATATTCCTTAAGCCAATCCAACTTTAGTTTTTGTTTTAGTCCTTACTAAAGAAGAAGCATCATGCCCTATCTGTATCATCTCATAACTAGTCGATATATTCATTTGGACATTTCTCTCATGGTTATATTTGTTTTATTACATCTAACATTGTTATTTAAATCACTTTATTTATTTTACCTTAAGCAAAATGATCATGTCCATAAAGATAATCATAAGTATCATCATCATATTCAACATCATATCATCCATGAATAATAAATCAATAAACCATTTTTCACCACATGTCTAAATATAAATAATGAAGAATGTACTCATTAAATTTTCACATGAATAAACATCATCATAATCGTAAATGTCACAAGCATCATTATCAAGATAAAAAAAATCCATCACATGACTAGCTAGGTGAGACCATATCAACATCCATATCCATGGCATAACCATAATCCATAAGCATCAATGATAAAAATGAATATGATAACCATGAACCATGAGCAATATATAAGGAGCATATCTATAAATCATGAGTTTGTCATCAATAACATCATAATGTATACAAAAATATACATGTCTCTCTCTCAAAATATACATCTCACTACATCAGATCATAGGCCTTATCAAAATGATATACAACAAAATGTAATATCTCATAACTATGCCCTTGGGGCACCATTATCTCTTGGGGCATTGTTTCCTCCCAGTGCTTATCCTCTTGAGGTACTTGCTTGTCCTCCTATAGAAGAAACCCACTAACATAGTGTCACTATGCTTACACCACCTACCAAACTAGCTCTATACTCACCCTATCAATGTTCATCAAGATAATGTCTTAGGACTATGGCCTAATAGTAGTGTATCTCCTCCACTATGGTGAGGTAGCATTGCATGGGGATAGTACCCAATGGTTTTGTAGGTGTTGTAGCTCCTCCTCTAGCCTGCCTCAAAGAGTCTCCTAGGTAACCAAGGCTAGTATCACTTGAGCTTGGTCTTTCTCACATATAATTGTAGCCACCTAACCCTATATCACTACTAATTGACCTTATAGTGCTATCATGGTATATTATGTCATGTCTAGTGCTTCTTGAGCTTGATCTCTCTCTATTGTCACTACCTATACATTTGGGGTAGCCACATATACCTATATCTACTGACCTCTACTAATTGGATCAACATCCATCAGCTACTTACCACCATCATCACCCCCAAAATTTATCACTACATATAATGCCTAATATCATGTAGGGTAACCATCTAAAAAACTTGAATTAACTATATCTGGCCATGCAAATAATTCCTCATGATCAAGAAATATCTACACTAGCTAAGGCTCTAGGAGTAGAAGCTCTACATCCTCCTACCTATACATTAAGAATGGGTTCAAAATCCCCTATACCAAGTAAAATTATCACCACACCTTATCAAATGATATGAGATATGTGTCAGCATCCCTCTTGCTAAAGATCCACTAGTAGATTTGTAAGGATAATGTATGTCTCATGTATCTAGCCTAGTCTGGAAACATGATGTATGGCCTCCAAATCATGTCCCCAACCACCAAGGAATCCAATGCAACCCTAAACCAATCAATGTCATGAACCCCTCCACATAATCCTAAAATGGAAAAATCATCCCTCCACCACATGAAGCTAACTCTAAACTCCATCTATGCATACCCTTCCCATGATAGCCCCATTGGTCATATAACTTAGATGTGCTCATATGTCTAGAAATTCAAAAAAAATTATGTTGATACCATAACTGTTATGAGATATAAAACCCCATAGCTCCTTGTAAATCTATAATGGTAGCATACGGACCCAATTAAACACTATGCAACCCAATAACATCCCCACTAAAACCCCTAAGAATAAATAGGGAAACCTTTCACTACTCAAATTTCGTACAACAAAGCATGAGACTACCACCATCATCATCATGGTCATCAACCTCATATCATCATTATCCCTCTTATATATTAGAGTTTATCTAAAACCTGTAGTGTGTCACCTAGTAAAACTATAATAATCACCTTATAACAACTCCATTAGCTCATCTCTCCCCTCCCTCTCAATGTGATAAATCAGCTCACCTTAAATGGGTAGTCATGTAATGATGTGCACATCCTCAAGTAAGATCATCATCTCACTAGTGGGTAGTAGGAAGGTGTTAGTGGCCAAATACCATCTCTTAATGAGGGCCACTATCATTGTCATGTTGTGCAACATGTGTTGGTAGTGCAACATCACTCCAAGCCCCACATCCTCTATGTGTGTCTATTTTGTTATAGTCATCCCTTGATGAATATTTATAAATATATGAGGAACCTAATTATGCATTTGGATCTAATCTCATGCTTTTAATGTTCAATATCAAACAAACATAGTACACTACCATGCTTTCCCTAATAACTATACCTTTTCACCTCATTCACCCTACTTAATAATGCCTATTTTACCCATATAAACTATATAACACTCTTTAAACCTCACCTAATTTACCCATTTGACCATTAATATTATCTTAAAACTCTATCCTTAACCTCATTCATCACTGTAACATTAAAAAATTACCTATCACACCCTTGACACCCCATTAAACAAACTTTATAACATTTAGTCATTTAACAATATTAACCTCTCACCAATAATTTGCCTTAACTTTTTATCAAAACCCTTTGCTACTTGGTCAATCATTGATGGTCACTATGACCACTGATAGTTAGGCCATCATTCAGCTATCAATTATCAACTGTTGATGGTCAACATGACCATCGAAGGTCATTATGCATGATCACCAATGGAAAATTCCTAAACCCTACCACCAACAAACCCACCCAAACCACACACCCTACTATAAAATTCACCTCAATATAAACCCTAACCCTAATTAACCTACCCCACCCCTCTTTCAAGAATCTAGAACAACAAACATGCTCTGACTCCACTGTTAGGAATCCCAGAAGCACAATTGATTACCAAGCAACTAAATATGTGGAATTAAACCAGAAGCAATAAGTAACTAGAATCAAAAACAACACAGAATATGAGAGACAATACCCAATTTTATTAATACTCAATCAAAATAAAATACAATAAAGAAGATGCCACACTTCTTCCCACACCTCTAGAGCTCCCACACTTTTAGGGTTCACCTGTAATTCTCCTTCAACATTTCACTCTCTCAATTACGGTCACAACAATCAACTCAAACATAGAGTTATTGTTCACCTCCACTAGTTAGTAACAACGTTGCCAGTACACCAAGTACACAACCATACTCCAAGTAGATATCCCTTATCTTGCAACAACTTGAAAATCAATAGACCTTACTTACCATGTAGATATATCTACACCCTGAAGAACCCTTGTCCTTGCCTCACCAAGTCCTTATGATTGTTCAACCAGTACCCTGGTGGATCTTCTACCAGAATTTGCACAACCTACAACTCTCCTTGATCATACACAATCAACACCCCTTTGGAACTAGGAGAAGCTAATCCTTTCTCTCTTCTACAAGCCCTCTTGGCTATCTAGCACTCTTGCTCTCTCTCTTATCAAGGAGCTAATCTTTGTTCTCTCACTCTAGTACAATTTTACAATATAACCCATGAGTCTATTAAATAGATCTCATGCAAACAATAATTAGACATCCAATTACAATAATTAGATTCACATCTCAAGACTAAAATTAGCCTCTCAACATGTAAACAATTAGTTTTTTAACTAACTATTCATGAACTAGCAGTTCTGGAACCACACAGGTGACCGATGTCGGTCCCTATCTGCCTAGAGGTGACCAATGCTGGTCGATACCTGATCAACATCAGTTTCTCTTCTCAATGTATATGATTGACGTCAACTAATCAGACTGATGTTAGTTTCTCTATAACTCAGCAACCTCTCAGCAACCTCCTCCATGTCTACATCAGTGAAGCTTTTAGCTCCACAACCTAACAATCTCCCACTTGGAGATAAATAGTTGCACTGTACCTATACCTGTACACCATCTAATTTGTTTACTGGCTTGTATCCCTCTCCAAGCTCAATCTTGAAGACCAACCACCACACATCTTGTGGTGCAACACCTGTCATCTAAGTAACCTGCCACATCTAAAGTACTTGATCCTGCATATCATGTATACCTACTGTTGATCCCTCTCAGATACCTGAGAACCCACTAAATTGATTTCCAGTGCTTCCTTCCCAGATTGACTACAAACTTTCTGACAACACCCACTGCTTGGGCAAACTCAGGTCTACACCAGACCTCATGTGATTTCAAACACTATTCTAAGCTCAGCTTGAACTGTCTAGCCCTTGGTGTGCTTACCAATTCTGCATCCTGCGTATTGAACCCCACCAACACCTTCTTCAAATCAGCTCCCACTGGAGACAAAATCAACCTTTGATCTTCCATGTCTCTCATGCCAAAGAATTTTACTGCTCCTAAATCCTTCATGGAAAACCACTGAACTAACCTTACCTTTAGCTTAGCAAAACCCTATATGTACGAACTTGCTAACATACCATCCACATACAGTAATAGGATAATGTTGTGACCATCATCCAACCTGGTAAGACAAACACAATGGTTACACTAACATTGACTACAACCCTGCTTTGTCATCCACCTGTCAAAATGTGTACCACTATCCTGTAACTTCCTCAAGACCATATGACCTGGCCTTCTGTCTCACGTGTCCATTCTCTCTATTATTTAACCAAGGTATCCATTCATCTTTTAGTGCTTTCTTCCAGCTGGCAACCCTTCCAAATCTCCTATTTGGTTCTGCATCTTAGGAATCAAATTCCTCATTCATGCCATGCTCCCACTGTTTCCTAGATCCTTCCTACTCTATAGTGAGAAACAAGTATAAAGAAGAGGAATAATGAATTTGAGGCTTACTTACACTTTCGGTCCTTGATATGGGCATTTGAGACTCCTTGATAGCTTGTTGTCCACCCAAAATCCATTTCAATGACCGACCTCGGTCACCACATAGTTTGCATCTGATCGACATCGATTCCATGCAACTATCCAAGTCATCAACACTGGTTATCCCACCAACATTGGTCTCCACCTGCCCAACACCACCGAATCCTCTGGTCTACACATGACTGACATCGGTACCTATCTGTTCGATGCCAATTCCTCCTGACTGACGCCAGTACCTATGTTCACCTGTGAGTGATGACTTTTTACCTGCGAGCTTACTTTGAATCAAAACCTTGTCCAAACTACCCTACTCAAAAGTACCCAATCACATCCACTAATCTCTGTCTGTCATCTCCTCCAAGAACACCAAGGCTTTTTAGTTCTTAAGTTTATCAAATACATCAGTCTTCCTTTTCCTACAATGAATCCAATCCTTTCTTGTAGCATCCCACTGCTTACAAAAATCTTTGTATATGCTCTCCGAAGCTGAACTCTTTCCATTTGTCTTAAGAACATCCATTCCCTTCTCACTTATGTGACCAAGCCTACAAAGCCACACCTACGCAATAGTGGAATCAGTAATACAAGCAGGTAGATAAAGAGTACCTACTTTCTTACCACATGCTAATTCAAGTGCATCCTTGGTAACATTCCAAGAATCCACTGTGAGAGTTACTGTACATCTCTCATCACCCAACTTTCCTAAATAAATTAGCCACATCTCCAAGACTGGGACCTGCATGACCTTCTTTAACACCCATGTGCTGGTTGTCTGCAATTTCAGCCACACTTCCCCTTTGCCAATACTATGACAAGGCTCATCAACCCCTCTAATTGGGGTTGCATGGAAAGAGGCAACAAAATCTATGAACCAAGATTCTAATTTATCCAAGGAACATCCTAGAGCATCATGTGCAACAACACTTGCAACATTTGCTTCTTCAGTTCCTTCATGTTGATCTTCTACCAACCAAAAATATTTCTTTACCTATTCTTTCTTTCCATATCACCGTAATTGACCATTCATGATTTTCAATTCCTCCATTCTTAGTGTACTTTCTTCTGCCATTGTTATACTCCCACTCAATTAGAAACCCCTGAGAGTGACCTGTAATCAAACACAAACCTATTCCCTGCAACATTAGCTTTGATACCACTTTGTCAGGAATCTAGAACAACAAACATGCTCTGACTCCACTGTTAGGAATCCCAAAAGCACAATTGATTACCAAGCAACTAAATATGCAGAATTAAACTAGAAGCAATAAGTAACTAAAATTAGAAATAACACAAAATATGAGAGACAATACCCAATTATATTAATACTCAATCAGAATAAAATATAATAAAGAAGATGCCACACTTCTTCTTCCCACACCTGTAAATCTCCCACACTTCTAGGGTTCACCTGTAATTCTCCTTCAACATTTCACTCTCTCAATTATGGTCACAACAATCAACTCAAACATAGAGTTGTTCACCTCCACCAGTTAGTAACAACGTTGCCAGTACACCAAGTACATAACCATACTCCAAGTAGATCTCCCTTCTCTTACAACAACCTGCAAATCAACAGACCTTACTTACCATGTAGATATCTCTACACCCTGAAGAACCCTTGTCCTTGCCTCACTAAGTCCTTATGATTCTTCAACTAGTACCCCGATGGATCTTCTACCAGAACTTACACAACCTGTAACTCTCCCTGATCATACACACTCAACACCCCTTTAAAACTAGGAGAAGCTAATCCCTGCTCTCTTCTACAAGCCCTCTTGGCTATCTATCACTCTTGCTCTCTCGCTTCTGAAGGAGCTAATATTTTCTCTCTCACTCTAGTATAATTTTACAATACAGCCCATGAGTCTACTAAATAGATCTCATGCAAATAATAATTAGACATCCAGTTATAATAATTAGATCCATAGCTCAAGACTAAAATTAGCCTCTCAACATGCAAACAACTAGTTTGTTAACTAACTATTCATGAACTAGCAGTTTTGGAACTGCACAGGCAACTAATGTTGGTCCCTGTCTGCCTGGAGGTGACCGACGCTGGTTGATCCCTAACCAACATCGGTTGCTCTTCTCACTGTATATGACCGATGTTAGTTGATCAGACCGACGTTGGTTTTTCTGTAACTTAACAACCTCTCAGCAACCTCCTCCATGTCTACATCAGTAAAGCTTTTAGCTCCACAACCTAACACCCTCCATCTTTGATTTTCACCCATGAATTTCACCAAAATTCTAGAAACCTTAATAGCTAGGTTAAAAATCACAACCCACCAAATCAATGACAAAACAATTAAATTCCAAACTAAATATAATATAAAACACAAACTAATCTAACAAATTGATAGTTGACCCTACCTCATTCCTCAACCATCATCAAGCAAGAATCCTAGGACCCACTACCCAACCATGTCCTCATCCACCCTACATCCTAGATAAGTCAACCTATAACCATTAGCCCACTCGATCAAATCAACCAATTAATCACCCAATAGCAAGGCACTATCAAAAAATTTTCACAAAATTCTCAAAAAAATTGATGCCAAAGATGAAAGAACAGATGAGTTCATATGACTCACATTGGCATTTTTAGAGTTTCACCCTTTGAGGTTTTGTACCCTAACTATCGATGGTTAGGGTGACTACTAACAATTGAACCCAAGAGAACTGACCATTGATGATCAAGATATTAGGAATTATTTTTACTTACTTCCAACTAAATTTTCACCCACATTTTTGGTGCCCCAATCTAGTGCCCACCCACAAGAGTTTGCCTTCTCTTCCCACCTCATCAATTAACCACATCACCTTGGTATTGGCTATTTTGTCCTGGACTAGCATGCAATTTTCAATGACTTTGACTTGATCCTTTTAAACACACTAATAATAATTTCAATGTTGAATCTTTTTTGACCTTGTGATACCTTGCACATATCCTACAAAATTGTGTCTTCTTAGGAGCACTTCCTACCTTAGATACCTATGACTACACTAGACTAATTTGTGTTTTTCTTAAGACCATTTCCTACCTCAGATACTAATGAAAACATATACCTTTCCTAAGATACTTGCATTTATAAGTGTACTTAGCCACTATGCCTAAATGTAGTCACACATTCCACTTGTCACTTATCCTTATGACATCGACCTTTATTTTTACCAACTATGGTAACCTAGTCAATGAAAAATCTTGGTTGTCACACTTTTATCTCACTACATGTGCATGTTTATACTTTAGTGCCCAAAATATCACCCAAATTTTATCATCACCTTCACCACTTATCAAACCCACACTTGATTCTATTTTAGCTCATCGACTCCCAATTTGAGGAGGAACACCTCCTCTCATGCTCTAGGAAATCAAACCATTGACCTGTTATCCATTTTTGTTTTGTATCTTATTGAAGTAAATCACATAAAAAAAGGGGGAAAATGTAGACACTATAAATCTACACATGATGGTTTCAAATGTCACAACTTCCTTAGACCTCCTCAGGACCCTCTTGGGCCCAACCTTGGCCTTTAAACCATAAACCAGACCTAACCCAAGTTAGATTTACCTACTCACTAAACCCACCTTTTTAACCCAACTTAATTTTAACCCTTGATCATTGATGGTAACTTTAACCATCGACAGTCATTCTAACCACTGATGGTCAGGTTCCCACCATCTAAACCACCTAACTACCACATCACTTTGACTTACTTTTTTATAATTAGATTATCTAATTCATATGTAAACCCATGCATGCCAAAGTTAAAATTAGATAGAAATTTGGACTTATTTTTAACATCTAATTTCACCTCTCCTTCCTTGCCTATAAGAAGAGATAAGTAAGAGGTGAAAAAGGGACCCAAAATCAATTGTCTATCTACAACTATCAAGAGATTTTATATCTAGAGTTTTTTTTATAGGTGTTATTCTAGTGATCCAATAATCCAACCATCCCAATAGAGAGCTAAAGTGTTACCACCCATCAGCCAATAACTAAGTACTATTACTCTAGACTCCACCATCTCAACAATTCACATGATCAACCAAAACTAAGATAATTATTTATTTTTAATTATTCATTCACTTTATTTGCATTTGACAATCAACCCAACCCAAGCCAATATCTCAAAATCTTATTTTGTAAATTAATTAATCAGCCTTTTATTACCTAGACCTAACCCATAGTAACCACTAAGGGTCATCATGAGCATTGATAGTTTATCCCAACTACCAATAGTTACCCCAACCATCGGTAGTCACCTGAACCACTGATGATCACCCCAACCACCAACATTTACTGTGGCATAAAATATCAACAAGATATTTTCACCAACTTACCCTCAACCAAATCCAAATTTCTTTATCTTTATCTATTCATAGATCTTCAACCTATTTTCTAAAGCATATCTGACCTATTTAGCATTATTATTGACCCTCTTATTTTTATAATTAGTTAATTTTTCTATCAAGAATTTATTGTACTTTATATTAGCATATTTTATGATTTTTACAAGTACCTTATATTTTGATTTCTAAACTTAATTATTTAAAAAACATGGATTGATAGACTCATAGGGAGCTTGTGCTTCTTATATCTAGATAGTGATAGGTAATCCACCTAGATATCTATCTAACTAATCATTTGATTTAGCGTTGTCTTATTTATAATTCATTCCTCCCAAGATAAAGAAGAGATATCTATAGTCATCTAATTCAACCCACACACAACCAAACAAGTTTTACTACCATACCTATATCTAGTTTATTTATTCTTCATCCCTTGGAATATAAGCTAAAATTATCTAAAACACCATTGACCTCAACTCTATATTTTCTTTCTTTAACTGCTTAGCCATCATGTGCTACTTAGGATCACCTTTAAGATATTAAGCTTCCTCCAAAGGACCTATTTGATACCAATTTTTGGACATAGATACTAATATGGGTGGTGATTTTTATGTATAATAATGCATATTCAATTCCAAATACCATTCTATGAATCATACATAAGAGATTAATGCATAAGCAAATAATCACACAAGTACAGCAAAAGATAAAATAATACATAATGTGTGAAATTCTCTTGGGGGATAAAACCCACTGAACCATGGACAAGGAATACTATCTTATAATTATAATATTCAACATTTAGTGAAGCACCAACCTCACAAGGAGCTCCAAACTATACCTAGTTGAGCACCCACCCAACTATTCTTCTATAAGATCCAACTTGCAAGGAGGCTCAAACCCCCTAGAAAATGAAGCACCAAATTAGATACCCTAAATATTTAATAATATTTAACAATTTTTATGACTCTTCAACTAATTATGGCCTCATTTTTTTCACTTTTTCTTCTTCACACTCACTCAGACAGCCTTTAGGGCTCACTCGATCAATATGCCTATTTTATGCTCATTAGGTCTAATAAATTGGTTATCCACTTACATAACCTTGATTATATATGCATGAATGATATTATTAATTATTTTATGGTCCTTAATTACCTAAATATACTCCTTGATTTATCTCTTTTCTTTTCTTTATTCCTCTTCCCCTCAACTATTCCAAATAGGCCTATTAGGCCTTGCCTTTATACCACATACTTCATCTAACCCATCTTGGTCATACAAGATCCTTCACCCACTTGTATCACACATAAATTAGGTCCATAAAATGTTACATATTATAAAATAACACTCCATAGGTTTTTTATAACCCATATAGGCTAAAACTTAAATAGGCCTAATAGAGACCTAATGAATTAGCCCTTTACACCCACCAATTACACTTGTGACCTCTTGGACCACATTTTACCCTAAAAATAGATTAAAAACATAAAAAATGAATGAAATATACCTTTTATCACTCTTACATATTTCCATACCTCTTTTAACTCAAAATCACCACTAGAACTAAGACATTTAGCCTACTCGC
The DNA here is from genome assembly GCA_037957365.1 of Torreya grandis. Taxonomy (NCBI): domain Eukaryota; kingdom Viridiplantae; phylum Streptophyta; class Pinopsida; order Cupressales; family Taxaceae; genus Torreya; species Torreya grandis. Next base: position 1,418,953 of record JARHVA010004559.1, on the reverse strand, counting down.
CATTTGGAATTATAACTACTTGAAAGTTTGTCATATAGAACTAAAGCATAAAATCACTTTTATGAAACAAAAAAACTGAAAAAACACATGAATATATATTTAATTACTTCATAAAACTCTCCATTTCCATTTTAATCCTTCACTTAATCTCTAATTATCCAAAATCACCTCTGTAACAGGCTCACTTAGTTCTAGTCAAACATATTCAAAGTAAAGTTAAACTCAAAGTAAAATCAAACATCTTGAGTCTCCAAACTTGAATATGAACATATAAATACTTAAAATTACTTATAATTAACATTTTATAAATTTTTGACATATTCAAACTCATTTTTTCCCTCAACTTAGGTCAAACAACTTTAAACTCACTTCTTTAAACTAACCACTCAGACTGCCTATAGCCTCAAAAAGTATAGTCATGAACAACTTGTTGTTTACACTATAAATAAAAATTTAATAAAATATAATAAAAATATATGGTTCCTATAAGGTATATATATTATTTTAAGTTATTTATATCTCTTTTCTTTTCATCAATCATATGTCTAATAGACCAATCTCTCAAACCACTCTCACACTGTGCATACATAGCTAGACAAGCTTTTTTAGCTTTGACTATTCAAATCCTTAAACTAGTTATCTAACTTTAAAAAGTATTTTATAGTTGATTTAAATCTCAAAACATAAAAAATATACATTTTATGCATCACCTCTTTTCATAAAGACTCAAACACATCACTTATTTTAGTACATCTAGAACTATTAACTTGCCTGAAAAACATAGTCATAGTGAACATGACTCCTAATACATGTAGGATCACTTAATTGACTTTAAAATTTATTAAAATTTTATTTTAAAATCCTTATCACATTATAAAATACTATTAAATATATTTTAGGATAAAAATTTAAAAAATATAGGTCAATCCTTAACACTTAACGATTCATTATCTTTACCCATATAGATACGTCACTTTGAGGGCATCTTCTTTCTTGTGTATGAGTAATATAAAAAATTAAAAAACAAGGTAACATGAGGAACATGTATTAAAAAAATACCCAAAATCATGTTATCCATCCTTATTGAATTTAAACTCATGCTTAAATAGGTTCTCACTCAAGCCTAGTTTCCTTTACCATTTTCACTATCTAGAATATTAGTGATAGGTCAACTTGATTGACCATAATTATTAAAAAAATAACATATATTACCAAAATAAATCCATAAGTATCAATAATTTTTTTTAATTAAACATAAATTTATTTTCATGAATTAACTCAATCAACCCTACTTGTAGCACCAGATTCTTTAGAAATAAGCAATTTCATGTACCTTATGATCACTACCCTGACACACCACTTTTTCATTACCTTTGACATCAATGAAAACACTTTTTCCAACATATACCTCTATTTTCAACAACCCACAGGTCTATAGGTATTCTAATGTTTCCCCAATATTATATTAGGATTGAAAAACCAACTCTAGGGTGTAATATTTGGTGACAATAGTTCTAGCATGCCAAATGGGACCACAAGTCTAAAGACATATTGTAAAGGTGAATGCTTGTCTTGACAAAATCACAACCATATATGGTGTTATACTTAGGATTTTACAATTCCATTAAGGGTAATATATGGTTTTACACCATTATTATATTAATTCTTGTGTTTGTACTACATGGTCCTTATTAGGTCAACTTCTAGTAGAGGTATCAATCCCATAAATCCACTCCTTCAACTTGAACTTCATCCTAACATTCAAAATACTAATCATATCTTGACCTTTGAAAATCAATAGTACTTTACAAGCCAATAATATCAAGAGAGTAAATAATATCTTGAGGATAACATAGATAGGTAGCTTTGCTTCCCATCCTTTGACACTGAAAATCCCATACATTTTAATGAATATGTTGATATACCCCATAATGCTACCAAAAGTTTTCCCATATTTAATGGTGAAGGTCATGTCACTCCTAGTGAGAATATTAGGGATATCTCAAAATTATATAGATTTCATAATGTTATCAAGGTATAAATTTCCATTAGATTCCTTGCATTGTCCCTTAGAGGGAAAACATTTTACTTGTATAATAAATTTCTAGGAAGATGTATCACCACTTTGGATGATTCTAGAGAATTTTTTACATCAATCGTTAAAGACAAAAGTGATCACACCTCACTTATTCACCAGATGAATGTAAATCAAATATCCCCCAAGTAGACTATGCATGACTTTAATGAGAGATTCCAAAGAACTTGGCATAGGTTACATCCTCCCATGAGACTAATTGCAAGCTTTGTGTTCCCTACATACCTAATGGCTATTAGTATTGACATATCCATAATGTTATTTTTTATGGGTGGTTAAACATTACCTAAAGCATATGACCTTGCCATTATAGCTAATAATGGCCTAATATAAGTTGGAAAGTTGACTCTAAAATTTTCCATGCCTCTATTGCCTAATATGTTTGCTAATACTATGAGTGTTACTCAAGTCACAAGTGCAAATACCAAGTCTAGATCTGCCCCTAAGAAGTTAAAAGATGTTATTGATAATATGTAAGGATCTAATCCTTATAAGCTAAATTTAGGAACCTCAATATATAATATGGTTTTAATCAAAACCCCTCTCCCTATCCTCAATAAGGGAATAGGTTCCCACCTCAAAAATATGGTCAAGGTATATTTCAAGGATAGCCTAATTTCAATAGGCTAGCCAATATGTACAATCCAAATTCAACCCATAACACAAGAGCCATGGTCCCTGTTCTTATTAATCTAGTCTAAAAATAAGAATGGAAGCAAGGAAAATTCATGGATGAAAATAAATATGGAGTATAGTCTTTGTTTTTTCAAGGAGTATTTACTCCTCAATTATCTATAATAAATGAAGTTCTCATGCAAGTAAATGAAGGATGGCATCCCCAAAAGGTGAACCTTGTAAGTTTTCTAGTTGAAGATAGATATATTATTAATATGAATTCTTTAGTTGAAGACAAAACTAGAGAAAGAGGAAGGCCTTTGGAGATTACCATGGTGTTCATACAAGTTCAAGTGGTCCTTATACAAGTCAACAAGGTATGATTACAAGTGTGATAGTCCCTACAACTTCTACACCTACTTCAAATTAGAATGTTGGAAGGGTAATTTAAAATGCTTCAATAGCCTAATATATAAACACTTAATTTCCTTCAAGGATTCAAGAAAAGTTGAGTACTAATTATTTTAACATTATGGATTATTTAAAGAGTGATAAGGCATCTATGTCTCTTTGTGAAGTGCTTCACTTGTCTAGCCAAAAATAACTTTAATAAGAGCATCTATCTCAAATCCACCTCAACCCTAAACCATCAAGTCATGGTAATGTTGCCTTAAACAATGCTCCAAATCACATTGTTGATCCCTCTTCCAAATATGAAAATCCTCCATCCTTGTAACGCACTCTCATTATTGGAGACAAATTTGTTCACAATTGCATAGTGGACAGTGGAGGTAGTACCTTAGTGATGCCCAAGGTTATAGATGATAAATTGGGTTTCAAATATGAACCATATAGTAAAGGGGTGATTCAAATTGATGGGACACCATCTAAATTAGTGGTAATTGTCAAGGGTTTGAGAGTTTTCCTTCATGATGGTCCAAGCTTCCAAATCCTTCAAGATATAGTAGTGACTAACTTGCCTACTCACTTTTCTATCTGCCTCTCAAGAGATTTCAAATCCAAGATAAGAGGCTACCTTTTAGTTGATTGGTTTTTATTTTCCTTCAAGACAAGGTATGGAGCAAAGATAACCGTCAAAACTCAACCATTTGATAAGTTTCATTGTGAGCCGTATGTGAAAGCAAGCTCTGATCTAAAATATGTCATCAATGATCATGAGGAGTCTATTATGAATGATCAAGAATCCTCTAATATTGAAGGAATATATGATCTATTCTTATATTAGTACGGTTCTAATACATTATAGACATGATCCATACACTTACTTTGAGCAAATTTATCTTAGCACATACATAATCCATAATGGAGGATATGAACATTATGAGGTAAGAATGGACATTTATTTTTCATAAGTTGTTGAGGGTAATTACATGATTAATTTAAATGATGATAATGTTATTCAAATAATGATAGATTAGGATGATGAAGAGAACAATGCTAATCTACTTGAACAAGAAGGAAGAGTCCATAAAATTTACAACCATGAAGAAGAATATGACCTATGGCAAAGGTTTTATGCAATAAGTTAAGTTTTTGAGTAGTTGAGTGAGTCTACTTCTTCTCCTAAGAAATGTAAATCTGATATAGGTTTGTTGATGAACCTAAAAATAAGGTTATTAAGTGTCTTATCAATTGTGAAAGAGAGTGTCTTGTTGAGCATGAGGTTTAGTATCTAGCTATTATCAAAGAAGCTACAATCATAAATGAGTCCAATAAATACAAGGAAAACATGTGTATGTTTGAGGAGAAGTCCAAATTTTAACATGAGCTTATACAACTTTATGATATGTTGGAATAGAAGGAAGACAAGCTTGATGATCTCATACACTAATAACATCATGTCCAAGAAGAAAACATGGTTGAAGTAACTGTGATGAATCTAAAGTTAAAGTTTGAGAAATTCTAATCAACCATGACAAAAGTAAAGAAAATTATAGTTTCAATCGATATCCTTGGAGGGAAAAATAGAACATCCTTGATCTCTCAAAGTAGTAGACTTGTAGACAGAAGAAGACCTAAGGATGGAAATTCATTTGACCATCAACATGAGATATTATTTTTCTGTTAAGCATGCTTCACATGATAGATTGATTTCATGGAGTAATAAGGAAGCAATAGGTACCATTTTTGACCCTGGTTAAAGCATGGTGATTTTTTCTTCACCTCAAGTGTTTTAGGTCTTGGATATACTAGGATAGGTTTATTTTTCTTATATTATGTGTGTTTTCCCTAAGTATTCTTAAGAACACATGTGTGTTTCCTTTGTTGTGTTATATTGTGTTTTATTTTCTATTATGATCACACAATATAAGGGAAAAAAAATTTGTTGGGGGAAGTATGATCGCACAATATAAGACCTTTATTGTCTTGATTTCTACCTACATTAACCCTCAAGCTAGGGTCTCAGATCAAATGTAGTTTTCCCTTAAGGAACATGCATAATCAATGTGCATGATAGATATAAGAATGAATTTTTCCTAGGCCCTTCCTTGATCAAGCATGCAAATATATGTGTGATGCAGAATGTTGAGCATATTATTGACTAATTTTTAATTATGTACTCTACCAAACTAGTAGTTACTAAATATAAAATGCCTTATAAAGTCTTTTATATAGTATACTCTTTTTTTTGAATTTGGGAAATTTATTTATATTTGACCAACATTTGAAAGATAGATGAAATGTAAATATGAAGCTAAGAAATGTTTAGGACCTATTAAGTAAGATCAACTAACTATTGGGACTCAAAATGTAGCTAGATAAGAGTGTTAGAAATGGGACACCCTAGGGTCCAACACTATAGTCCAACCTTAGTGCTATTGTACTATAAGTTTAAGACTTAGGGTGATGCAATTATCATGGGAAATAGGGTATGGATATGTTATAATGACTGTATATAAGGCTAAAAATTATTGGTTATGAACAAAAAGGTGACTCAAGCATGAAATAAGAACATGATAGGTAAAAAAAAAGACATGGCTAATGTGAACAAGGCTCATCTTCTCTAGTCAAAGTCTCCTATGCAATGAATATGAAAAGACATGATATATGTGGTTTCTTGACCAATTTAGGGTGTATACATTTTACCCCCTTTTATTATAGTGATACAATGAAATGAATTCCTAGAGTAAAATAAAGAAAAGAAAATGCGTACCTAGGCTATGGAAGTGGATGGAGAGTTGAATAGTTCCTAAAAAAGAAGGAATCATTAAAAGGGATGACACCTATACTGAATCTAAAGGTGCAATCTTTGTAACATGGAAAAGGAGGGAAATGCTTGCCCCCTATGCTTAATGTAGTTCAAGATAAGGAATGATCAAAGGCCCAAAACCAATGTCTATCCTTTGTCCAACATAAAATCATGTAATCTATAATGTGTGTATAAAATATATATGTTGTGAGGATAAAAATATATCATTCCCCCACTTTTAATATCTTAAATGTAACTAAGAAATGCTTGAAGGCCCTAAATCAATGTTTATCCTCTATCCTACATAAAATTGTGTAAACTGGGTCTAGGTGATGCAATGGACCAACCACTACAGATGGCCATATGGTCTAACTTGGTGATAACCTAGGTATAGTTGGGTATAATTTAAAACTCTGGTTAATGTGTGAGAATATAATGCCATATATTTCCATTCCATCTATATAATCATGAGTGATGAAGAACATGAATATCTATGCCATGCCCCCAAATTTGGTATATGAATGATGCATATATATAATCTGGTAATCTATATAACCACATATGATATGACCTATCGTGTTGTGCCCCATGTGTAAAACTAGAGATCAAAACACTGTGCTCTGCACTATGTCTACAATCTACTATCTGGTCTACTAACTATGTCATGTTGTATGAAGCTATATGTGTGAGACATATATTAATGTACATGCCCCCAAATATAGTATCTAAGTTTGAATTTATATCAAACTTTATATGAATACATATAATCATAACCACTATATCTAGATATTCTATGTACTTATAAGATAAAATCAATGTAGTTCTATAAGATATGAACCACTATATCTGAATAGTTTATGTATCTATAATCTAAAGGTATATCCCACTAAATGTCTCGAGTAATGCTGAGTGACCCATGTAATCTGAATCACTTGTATATTTCAATTGATCTGAGCTGACTCTAATAATCTAAATACTGGAGGTATAAGAACAATTATGTATACACTTATGAGAGTGGATGGGCATGTTGGGTAGATGTAGAAATTGGAATATTAAGAATGATGCCTCCTTTTAGGGAGAGGGACAAAAATTATGATAGAGGAGGTTGAGCCAAAAGTGATGACTAGTGGCATTAGTATAAATAAGGTTATCTTATTGTGAATAGCTTGAGAATGTGTTTCATTGATTAGATGAAGTTGTTGAAAATGGAACAAGCTTTGATTGGTGATAATCAAGGTGTGTGTCTGACTATAAAATAAATATAGAGATGTGCATTCCATAGTAGGGAAATGAAGTAGTAATAAAGTGAGGCTTACATGATGTTGAAGGTATCATTTTCATGATTTTATGGAAGAAATGGTGTAAAAATGATGTTATAGGGTTCAAGTTATGGTTAAAATGGTGTTTTACTTTGATTGAGAAAATTGGGTAATATTGGAAGTTAAATTGATTCTTGATTCATTTATGTATTGACTAGGTTGAGATTTGTATCTTTAGAGTAAGAGATATGCTGACGAAATGGGAACCTACTATGACCTAGTTTGAGCAGTTCACAACCCAAGTTTAGGTTGGTGGTAATGTTATCCTAGTAATTATCTAAAATGTTTGATTTTTGTCTATTTCAAAGCCTATTTTTGATGTTTTAATCTATTTAAAGTGTCCTAGGAATAAAATTTCTAGTTCTAGTCCTCCTATCTTTCAAACAATACTATTATCTAAGTTTTAGTGATCTTGTATAGATTACAACACTCCTATCTAGCACTATTTTCATGTGCCTAGTGTTGTTATCTTGTAGGCTTAATTTTTCATTGATGTTGTTTTGTTGATGACTATTGTTCTATTTTAGATTTTGATTTGGCATTATTGACTGATAAATATGATCTATCTAGTGTTTTTAGGGTGAGGTCCATATGAGAGAGTTTAGCAGGGGTTAGGTGATGGAGACATTCAGGTTGTTACCCTTGTCTACTAAAGAGAGAGCTATCATAGATAGGGAAGGGTTGGGTCATGTGTGTGACCTAGTCACAGTGAAATGGGATAGATATCTGATTACCACCTTATATAAGAGGTGGATGTAAATACATGTATTTTTTGGCTTCCTACAAGGAAGATTACTATAAAACTGGAGGATGTGCATCACGTTTTACATTTACTAGTTAGTGGATGGCAGTAACATTACAGGATGACATGGGTGTTGATGATATTGATTATGCATCCTTGTATTTTGTTGGTGTACCCTCAAGTATACATTAGAGAGGTAGTGATAGTGATGTGTTTCTATCAGTTATAGTATAGTCTAGTGTTTTGTGCCTATGAAAATGGTTGGTTGTGTTTTTAGCCTTATTTGTTACTATAGATGGGAGTAGAGTGTTGATTGTATATAAGATGCATATGATTTTTCAGAGTGTGGAGGTATATGGCACTATGTTCTTATGGGGTAGGACTATGTTTGCTCACATATATAGGGATCTTTACAAGTTTACACAAGAGGCATTTAGTGGTGGATTGAGTGTAGTGACATTATTATATTATTTAGCTTATGAGCACATAGTAGTTATGTGGCTAATAAGATTATTGAGGGAGAGGTGGGAACCTCCATAGTCATTTAGGGAGTGTTGGATGAGTACATTAGATATTTGATCCCATAAGGTAGATCATTATAGCTGGGTGCTAGATATATTGGTGGTTGGTGATATTATATGGAGGCCTTATAGAGGATTTCTTGGGTTGGATGAAGATAGAGTGCAATTGCAATATATGAGGGTCAATTTTTGGATACATGACTAATGGGTTAGAGTGTATGAGAAATTTCAATATGAATAAATGACTACATAATTTTGGGTATGAAAGTATCTACCCTTACTAACATGGGTGTGGGTGAGTAATGCATGGGCACCAGTGAGCGTAGGAGCTCATGCAAGGCCCATGGAGACTGAGCTAACACCATTACCTCTAGATGCATGGGATGAAACTATAGACATTATTGATGTAGATGATTTTGGATGTATATATGCATATAATTCATAGTGGATGAGACATTAGTGGGATCTATTATACCCTATTGATGGAGGGGATGCTCTAGAGTATGAGGATCCATAACTGATCTAGATGATGGGAGGTAAGCAATAATTTTAGTTGAGTTATGTACACATTTTCACAATTAGTTTTTTTTATAGTATATAGCTAATGTAATGCCATAATTTGTGTGCAAGTGGAGTGGGTGGTGTGCAAGATGAGGTACATGTTAGGGTGTGGAGTGGAGATGATAACTATTGGGAGACAATCATTGAGTCTACACTATGAGGGCTCACATGACATATTCCTAATGATGTGGTAGAGGAGGGTTTGATGGAGCAAGTGATATTGATGGTTAGTGTTCATACTCATTTATTTGATCAAGATTCTATAATAATAGATACATATGTTAGGGTAGTAGGAAAGAGAGATGAGATGAGGGCTAAATTGGATAGGCATAAGATTCCCCCACCTAATTATGGTTCGATGAGTATGAGTATTATAGATGAGTACATGGATATTTAGAGGTAGTATGAAAAATTTCATGAGGAGCATGGTTAGCTACTAGAGTGAGAGATTCATTTTAAGAGTCATTCGAGAGCTTGAGGAGGTGTAGGGCCATCAAGTGCTAGAGTGGATTAACAGAATAGTACTAGTGGGGAGAGTGAGATTGAGAGTGAGGGAATGATGCCTATTCATGATTGATTGTATTTGATATGGTGCACATTTTTGTGAAAAATCATTGTATATGTATAGATTTTGGTTTGATTCTAGACTCAAGTGTATCATTTTATGGATTTTGGAATAGATTGGAATATTTATTACAAATGGTTGATTAGAAATAGTTGATTTGACCATGATTTTGAGATTGCATATGTTTGGATAAAATGGTACTTGGGATATGTTATTTGATTGTTTTTTATAAGTGTGATGTTAGTTTGTATTTTGAATTATATGTGAGTAAAAAAATTTCTTTTATAATTTGTAAATTGAATTGATAAAGTGATTTGGTTTAAAATTGGTAAAATGGGATATAGGTAAGATCAAGATTTTAATAATGTGGTTTGGCTAGAAATGGTTATTTGGAAATAAGAATGTTATTTGTTAGTAGAAAAATGGGATTTAAGATATCACTCTTATGCATATCACTTCCCCAAGAGTGGCTCAAGAATGGCAAGGTTGGCCCTTTGGGATCCATAATCACCTACTAAGTGAATATATGTAATTATGCATGTGTTAATCAATGTTTGGACTATGTGTCTAATCCATCCAAGTAGGTGGCTCAATAATACAAAGGCTATCCCTTTGGCTCTATCATTTTTTCATGATGTGAAGCTATGAACTAATGCTAGTATGAATATGTGTCATATCACTATCTAAACCTTGATGGGCAACTGAATAAGTACCCATATTGCTAATACTATGTAGGAACATGCTCTATATCTGATACTAATTTTGGTGTAATAACTATAACTATACATGGATATTCTATCAAATTTAATCTTATTAAATGTGCAACTAAAATTGTGTGCTATGAAGAAGGATCATATGTCCATAATCGTAGTGGATTGTTGTATGAAATAACACCATGTGGCCATTGCTATGATGCATATGACTGAGCAATAAATTGAATTAGAAATATAACCTATGATGTGGGCTCATCTAATCTCAATCATAGTGGGTTTCTATGTGAAATGGGTCCCTAAGAGCTCAACCATAGTGAATATCTCTCTAGAGCAATGCTCTATGATGTAGGTTCATCTAACATTAACCATAGTAAGTTTTTACATGAGATAGGACCTAGAAAACTCGATCATAGTGATTTTCTCTCTATAGTGCTACTCTATTGCGGTGCCTATGACTGTGATGGATATGTATATGGAACTATACTGTGTTCTCCTTAGACTACATTGCTATATGTATGCTTCTCTCATTGTAATGATTTCTAAACCTTTTGAATAGGTAGAAAAGGAGATCTCCTATGAGGCTTTGTCATACAAGCTACATTACTCAAACAATGATTAACTGATGATTTTGGTGAAGGAATGTACTATGATAACTTAGTCATGGAGGAATGAGTTTTATGGTTCCATGATGGAGGATATCTTTGTGACCCTTGTGTAAATGCTATGATGCCATTATCAACACATCTATTAATGCAATCCATGAGTCCATAAAAATCATTATCTTTGTGCTCATGGATATGATGATATTTAAAAATAGGCTGATGTGGCTATCTATGTATGTGGATCTTGTTGATGAGTATAAGGTAATGTGATTAACCTCCTATCTAGTAGTGCTAATAATATGAAACATGGGATATCATGATCTGAATCAAAATATAGTGGTGCCTTTGTATTGTTCTCTATAGTACATATTATAGGTTGTGCTTTGGAAAATATCTCTACATTATTAGCTAGTTGCTTTTATTGTTGAGGTATCCTATATTATTTAGGACATGGTGGATGTTGTGTGCTAGGAGATGTAGATGGAGGTACTGCTATGAAATCTAGAGTAATTTGATCAACTAAATCTGCTTCAATCAATCCCAATTTATTTTCCAAGGCTAGAAATGTATAGCATAAGTGCCTAAAAGAGGAATCTATCTAATATAATAGATGCTCAAGGAGAGGTTGATAAAGCCCCTTAATAAAGATATGGTTAATTTCTAAATCTACTAGTTTGTAGATCAATCTTAACATGTGAGTCTTGAATTATAAGATATAATCACTAAATGGTTGTAAAATATTCTAATGCAATGTGGCAAGTTTCTCATATGTAATGTGAGGGCCCATGTTTTTTATGTAATATCTAAGAAATGCCTCCTCTAAATCATCATATGTATGGAAGGAACCAATAGAGAGTAGATGAAAGAACCAATTATGTGCACTACCCACTAATGTCTATTAGAAAACTTGAGTAGAATAAAAGGACTCACATGAGATGGCAAAGCCTTCCAAAAGGCTTGAAGGTGTGCGACTAGATCTCCAGTTCCATAAAATTGAGGAAATGATGGTATCTAGAAATGCTTATGTAATGAAGCTTTTTAAAATGTCTTCAGAAGAGGGTTACCATGTAAATCATTAACATCCATCCAAGACTTATAAGCCTTATTTTCCAAGGTAAGGAGATTAACTTGGTGTTTTAATTCACCAACTACATCCATCAAATAAATAATCCCATAGGATGGTATATTAGCATCTTGAAGTGGTTCATTTAATCATTGAATTTGATAATTAATTTTAGCCATGAGAATGCTACATTTAGAAATTGGATCATAGAGAGGGAGTGTGATCACTTGAACCTTTAGAGGAATGGTAACTTTGACCTTGGTAGATGGATGTGGGATACCATTCTCTTTAGGTGAAGAGTGAGAAATAGGTGCTATTATAGTTTGGACCTTGGTAGATGGATGTGGGATACCATTCTCTTTAGGTGAAGAGTGAGAAATAGGTGCTATTGTAGTAGGGGGTGGCTTGGGAGATTCATTAGTATCTTTATGGTTTAGTGAATCAAATTCTAATTGAGTAGAGGATGTTATGTTATCATTAAAATGTGCATAATTTTAACTATAATCATGAATAAAATTAGAAACAACATTTTGTAGTGCATGATGTTTGAGAGGAGTGAGAGAAGAGTTAGAAACATGAGATGCATTTTATTCTTCACTATTTACATAATAATCATCATTATTCCATTAATTATCATAGTCAAAATATTGTTCATAGTCAATATCATTTTCATATTCATTTGCATGTTTAATGTCATACCCATTATCACTTCCATTATCACTAGGGAGAGGTGTAAGAGAAGAATTTAATTATTTTCTAATATGCAATAAATTATCATGTGAATTTGGAATATTATGTGCATCTATGTTATCCATGGATGGAGTGTATGCATTATTTTCATTTACAATATGAAAAGTAAGAGTAAAAGAGTTATGATTTAGACATTGTTTTAATAAAGTAGAGTTAAAAGCATGAGATGGATCATTTAAACTATGCATTGGAAATTTGATTTTATTGCATTTATATTTTTTAATTTTTAACATAGAAGTAGAGAGAGAGAGAGAGAGAGAGAGAGAGAGAGAGAGAGAGAGAGAGAGAGTAGGTTCACATGGAATCAAATTATTACCAATAAGAGGTTCACTTGGAAGTGCATGACTAATTTATTGATTTGGTACATTGTACATAATTTATTGATTTGTAAATTATCTTTCCCATTTATAAAAATTATTTTCTTTAGAAGAGGGAAGAAAAGAGATAGGTTTGAGAGAAGAAGATAAAACTACCTTTTCTTTACTATCACTTTTATATGTATCATCAGATTCCTCATTACAATAATAGTAATTATCTTCATTATAAATGAAATCATTTTCCACATTTTTAGCTAATGTAAAATTTTGTAAATTTGTCCATTTATTGTCATAATTATGATAAAAAATCATAAATTGATCTATGGGATGAGAGGGAGCAGTGCCTTAGTGGCCATTTTATTTCTTTCACCAAAAAGAATGTGAAAAAGTATTATTAAATAAATAAATGAAAAAATAACTACTAAAATAGAGATTTTGAAAATATTTTTAGTACTCTAAACAATTTTAAAAATTCCAAAATATTTTTCTAAAAATTGCAAGGAAGGCTTAAGGTTTTAGGACCTAGTTTAGGAATCTAGGGTTTTAGAATTATTGAAAATTATTCCTATAATTTAAATTATAATATAAATTTGAATAAGATAAATGCAAAAAAAAATTTACAAAAATAAAAACTTAAAAATTGAATTTTTGCTCAAAATAACTACCAATCATAGAGATTTTGAAAATATTTTTGACACTCCAAACAATTTGCAAAAATTCCAAAATTTTTATCTAAAATTTGTAAGGAAGGCTTGGGGTTTGAGGACCTAGTTTGGAAATCTAGGTTTTTGAGTTGGGGTTTTATAATTATTGAAAATTATGGTAATAATTTAAATTCTAAAATAAATTTGAATAAAATAATTACACAAAAAATTATTAAAAAAATAGAATTTTAAATTTGAATTTTTGCACAAAAATTATGAAGGAAAAACCCTAAGGGTACCTAGGATTTAAATTTTGTTCAAAGTAAGTCAAGTTCACCAAATTTTTAATTATTTTATGGAAATTAGGTTCTATTTCCTAAATAATAAAGGGTCTAGAGTAAGGGGAAAAATCTAATTTAATATGGTAAAATATAGATTTTGATCAAATTAATTATATAAGGAGGAGAAGTAACTTATCTTGAAAAAGTAGACAGAGATGAATGTTTCAAATCCTTAAATTTTTTTCATAAGACTAGGATTATGTCAGGAACCTAGATCTATATTTCATTTGGTGAAAGGATAAGAGTGGCAAAAATAGGACACTTCAAAGTCTGATTTTATAGTCTAGGTCTTACTACTATTGTCAAAACTAGTCATAAAAATTTGAGTTTTTTGGGTTTTATCTGTTGTCCTTATGTAAGTCTACTTGTGAAATTATGGACCCTAAATGTCAACACATCTCCTTTTATATGTATTTTAATCTCAAAAACTGTAGGTTCATCTACATACACAAAAACATCAAATGCATGAAAAGAAAAAGGGGGAAAAACTATGTTAGGGGAAGTATGATTGCATGATCTAGGACCTATACTATCTTGATCTTTACCTATGTTAAACCTCAAGCTAGGGTCTCAAATTAAATGTAATTATCCCTTAGGGAACATTCATAATCAATGCACATAGTAGATGGAAGAATGACTTTTCCATAGTCCCTTCCTTGATCAAGCATGCAAATATGTGTGATGTAGAATGTTGAGCTATAATATTCACTAATTTTTAATTATGTACTATGCCAAAGTAGTAAGTGTTAGATACAAAATGCCTTGTGAATTAATTTATATAGGAGACTCTTTGTTTTGAATTTAGGAAATTTATTCACATTTGGCCTGCATTAGAATGATAAACAAAACTTGAGGATGAAGCTAATAAATGTTTAAGACCAATTAAGTGAGATAAAATATTGGGAATCAAAATTAAATTAGATAATATCACTAGAAATAGGACACCCTAGGGTCCAACATTATAGTCCAACCCCAGTGTTCTTATCCTATAGGCTTGAGACCTAGTGGGATGGAATTAACATTAGAAATAGGGTCTAGCTGAGATAGAATGACCATTTGGAAGGTTAAGGATGATTGGTTATGGACAAAAAGGTGATCTAGGCATGAAAAAAGACTTATATAAGTTAAAAAAATATGTCTAATGTGAACAAGGCTCATATTCTCCAGTCAGAGTCTCCTATGAAAGTACTATGAAAAGACATGATATGCATGGTTACTTGACCAATTTAGGGTATATAAAATGGAATTGTACAAGTTTACCATGGAATATAAAGGTTTCCAAGTGAACTTCAACATCAAATGTGTTATTATATGTCATAGAGGTTATTACATAACTCAAAATTTGTAGGGTTCCATGTTAAAAATAAGAAATAAATTGAAAAGGAAGAGTTTTGGGTAGTTGTACAAAATTACAACAATATTATCACATGTGGAATACTTTAGAGTGTATGTTTAGATCCCTTAAAATCACTTCCATTTTTTGGAATCTTTGATGATATCAAAAAAGACAAAAACCATCTAATTTCTCCTATCTCTCTCCTTTGCAAGGGTAAATGGTCAACTAGTCTTTTTATGGTATGGACATGAGGAGGTGAGTTGGATAAAGTACCTTTGGTGTATGATAACACTCTTTTTATACTAAAAATACATGGAAATAGATATAATTTTAGTACACCATGCTCTATAAGATATTGCTAAGAGTGTTAACTCCTCTTTTCTTCCTATACATCCCCATGGTTTTCAATTTTCTCATATTTTTGAGTTGTTGTTTATAATTAAAGTTGTGTATAGGTATCATAAGTACATGAAAATTATTTTATAAATTTTGTCAATTTGGTTTAATGTGTGGAAGTCAAAAATTTGGCATGAACAGTCTCAGTTTGCTAAGAGGACTCCATTGATAGTCTATAGACAATGTTTTAACTCTTTTAATGTTTACCTCCTTATAGTGGTTTCAAAAGGAAGATAGAATGATGTTTCCACTCTCATATTACATGCTAACCATTTTTACTTGTGAATTTATAGTCTAAGGATTGTTCTAAGTGGAGTGAAGAGACCAATAAATACACATAGATAGTTTTCTAGAATAGTCACCTATAATTACGTGAAACTGAGTCTTGAATAGTCATGGTATTAATACAAGAAGCTTTCAAAGTGTTGAAAGGATTCTCAAGAAAAATTATAGGACTAAAACTTTCAAACAAATAAATATTGGTTATGATAACTAATATACCACAGACATTAATATATATCTACACCTACAGATAGTATTGAATAGCCTCACCTATAATAAGCTCTAATAGAAATCTGAGAGTCTTGTATGAAGATGTTTGAAATCATTTGAGGCCTTCAACCAGGTTTAAGGATGAGGAAAGCATCATGGTAAAAATAATGAGGTACTTTCATTTAGTAAAACTTGAATAATATGCCCACTTGTGGAGAAAGTTACAAAAGGGACACCTTAACTTAGTATCTCTAAATACAGATTCTTCCTTACATTTGATCCTTCCTTAGAAGAATGTCTTGAGGTTTATATAGGTCTATATGTTTCCATCATGAGGTCCAATACTAAGGGAAATTTTTTGAACATGAAAATTTGGTTTATTAATCAAGAGGGAAGGTTATTGAGTGTTTTCTAACTCAAGTAGGTCTAGGTCTATGACACTCAGAAAACACTATGCTAAAATGACTATAAGTAACCAACTTATACTAGTGAGTGAGGCTATGGTCTCTAGGCATAAGAATGAGCTCAATTTAGTTTTAAATGACCTAATTGACATAAATAGTACTATAAAATATTAAATTATATGTAAAGGAGTAAATCACCACCTATATGGGTCCCTTTTCCTCTCAAAATGTCACCTACAATCTGACAGTAGATTGGAAGTGCATTAGGAGTAGGTAGTTTGAGTGTAACCATAACCCTAAAACAATATTTGTGTACAATAAGTGTGAGATTATATAAAATAATTCAATTATGCCATATGGTATGTAAAATAGGGATAAAAATTCACTTTCACCTATAGGAAACCCCAATCTTTGCTAAGATAAACACCTACAGTCTGTTATAGTAGACAGACTAGCCTAGGCAATTAGATGAAGTAGTTTTAGGTTGATAGAGATGTGGGATGTTGAACATGATAATACCACTCTCAAAATTGTAGGTATAATTTCATATATTATTTTAATGAGGTAAAAATAAAAAAGACAAGTCCTAACCTATCACTTAGCCTAGGTTTCATAAAACCATACATAGTCACTTGTCCCATAAGTCTATCTAGGAGATTGGAAATGTTGATGACCCTTGAGAAGTGATATATCCTTTAAATTTGGTATATAAGGTCAAAAATATTTTTTATAACCTACATGGTCCCATTTTGTCATCTCAAATAGGGGAGATGCCCTCTGTTTTGTCTCAGATAAAAGGCACTCAAAGAAATGAATTGACTATAGGTTTGGAATGAAGATGGTAAGAGGATGTGATATTAAGTATTTAAGTATTTAATAAATGTGTGATGATTTTAATTAAAGGTGAAAAAATTTTAATCAACACTCACAATCCTAAGAAACCACTCAAAGGTGGTTATAGGCCATGAAACACAATTAAGCCTATTAGACCTAGGGCTAGGCCTAAGCCCTACAGGAGTCTAAGTTCACTTATAATGCAAGATGAAAACTTTAGTTACATTTTATGACCTTAAGGTTAAGTAAAATAGTCTCTAGTATCCATTTATTTATAGAGGAACTATGCAAAGGGGTCATTTTTGGGTCAAACTCATTTTAGGGTGCCTAGAATGCATTATAAAGCTTGATAGGCCAAATTCTATTGATCACACCTATATGGAAACCAATCATGGTGACAAAAGGAATTTTGGATAGTTTAATGGGGTCCCTAAATTTTTATTATCCATTTTTTTTGGGTTTGAACATCTAAGTTTTATGAACTATCATTAAGAACCAAAACTTGCTAAAACCTTCATAGAACACTATCTTTGACCTGATACATAATAAACTAATGGATATGGATTAAAAGGTTATAAAATGGACTCAAAATTATTTTGGTATTGTATAATACTCTATTAATAATCATCACATCAAGATTGGTATGTACCCTACTGAGATAGACAAGCTAAAAATAAGGTTTTTTATAGGTTTTTGTGTGTTTTATAGGTACATATTAGAATGAAGAAATGAGAATAATTTGGGGAGGTCAAGTGGGAATTTTTATAACTCCATATATTCATTTATAAAAACATGAAATCATAGAAATTCCTTTATTGAGTCATACATTTCATGTAAACTTTGACAAATAGTGAGCATGAAGAGTGACTACCTAGTGAGAAGAGGAGACATTTCTCCTTAGATCCTTTTAAGGTCTAAATCATGGAGCATAAGATATATGTACCTTTAATAGGTTACCAAACACCTCTTATATTAATTTTTTTGAACAAATGAAGATGAATCTAGTGACAAATGTGAAGAATGAGGCTAAGATAGCGAATGAATGACTACAAGTGGTGAGTATAAGTGTCTAGAAGATGGCTAATAGTTAGGGATGCATATGATGACTATCATTGAATTTTTCCAATCCCAGTAATATATTACACATGTTTCAAGTCTTCCTAGTCTAGTTTTGAGTATTCATGAGATGTCTCATCATGAAGGAAGCTTTAAAGAAGGCCATATGAAGACCCTATGTCAGTTTGGGGAATTTTTTATGCTTTAAATGCACACTTATACAAGAATACCTTACATACCTATATTATTCACTTAATTATTATTAAATGTAAATATTATTCATCACTTTATACTTTTTATTATGAACCTTGAGATCCACTTCTTCTTTTCCCTCTCACATACTCTATAAATGCAAGCCATATTGGATTTTGTAAAGAATCCACACCTAGTATGGTGAAGCACTCCTAGTTTGATACTATATTTTGAGTTTGAAATAAGATATGAAATATATTTTTAAGTTCAAAAACTATATTTTATAATTATTTGAAGTGATGTATAGTGAAAGGTCAAGTGATTGATATCTATCCTTGTATTGTATCCGTATTTCCATGTTTGATGCAAGTTGTTTCACTCTAATAGGTCATATGAAGTGTTTTAAAGTGTATTAATATATATTTAAATTTAATTAATATCATTAGTATATTTAAATTACTTTTATTTCACTCACCCTGATTAGTTCTATGCATATCACCTCCATATTTGAAATACTAATGTTAGAGCAATTCAAGATTTTGAGACTAGTATTGTAGGTCATGTTTCATAGTACAATTATATGATAGTACAGTGGAGATATTTATGGTGTATCACCTCATTATATTAGTTTATTTTATATGTTATGTCTATCCCTTTTCATCCAATCAAACATTTAGTGTAGGTGATAAGCCAGTGAAGCGCAATCTAGGGAGCTACCCTTAATCCTAGAGGTCTACCTGTATCATAGGCAACCCAAATGCCTATATGTATTCTAATGTTTCCCAAATATTAGATTAGTCTTGAAAAACAAAATATAGGGTGAAATATTTGGTTATAATAGTTACAATATTATTTTCATCTACTTAAGTTTCTATATCTATTACCCCATCATTTTCTTCTTCTAATGATGCCACATCAAGATCTCCTTAAATATGTATGTATTTACATGATTCATCCAAGTTGAAACTATTAGTTACTAATTTATTTTTATATGCATATATTGTTTTTTAGTCAAGGAATTGTATTCTAGGTATACATAGTTGTACACTCATGTTTTACATGATAATTGACACATCATTCAATGTTTGGACATGTAATTTTAGACATTGCATGAGAGATGAGGCATACCCATCCTAGGATTATATATATTTGTATCCCCATAATGCCAAAGGGATGAGAAGTTTTTCAATTAAAATTAATAATAAATTATAAGGCTTTGTAATTGGTTTTGATGTGCAAATCTGATTATTCTATAATCATGTGGATTTTGTAAGAAGTTATATGATTTTGGTATCTTAGTCTCTTGGTTGTGCAAGATTTATCTTTTTAATATAGTTATTGATATTTTTATATTGTTAATTTTAATTCCTTTTGTATATTAAACATAATCCCCCTTTTTATGTGTAAACATCATCTTACTAACATTATAATCTTTGATTAAATGTTCATAAGATTGCTACGTTCTTGTTCCTTGGACTCCTAATTATGCTTGAGTGTTATTTTGATTACAATAACTTACAATAATTTTTTTTTTATTAGTTATCAAACCTTTAGTTCAAGTGATGGATTATAAAGGTTTCATATTTTTTGGTCCATGTGCCTTTTTTTCTACTTTACCTTCCCTTTTTTGAGTTAATTCTAGTCCTACCCACCCTAGATTACATCTATCATTAATCCACCAATCTCAATTAGATTTATATTCATCCATATCCAAACCCACTCATGGTAAATAGATTATTTAAATCACTACTATTCCATGAATAGGTTAATTATAAAACCCAATACCCCATAAATTATGCCTTTGAGTTAATTTAAATTCATAGATATTAAAATGTTAGAGGCTATCTCTAGAGGTTCTTTAGTGTGCATAAAACCTAGATTAACAAAAAATTATCTAGTGATATAAGGAGAGACTTTAACCTCTACCTATATTTATTTAAAAATAATTAATTGAGTTACATTGTATATACTCAAAATATTAACAAGGTATACCTCAAACACTAACTGATTATACCCACCTTTGGAAATCCATCAAAAAGTTTGATTTGATGAAGGTGTCTATAGGAGACCCTAAGGTTGATAATACTCTCTAAGAAGATGATTCCATATTTCATTACGCCCAATAGATCTAGATTGGTTAGTAAGTTTTACTATTGTTATTTTTGGTGTTACCCATTAATTACCTTGAAATCCTAAAAACTGTCTTCCCTCTTTATCCTTTTTTGGAGGAAGGACTACTAAAAACCACTTAATGTCTTTAAGGATAGATCTAGGGATAATTAATATTGTCAATGAGGATGTGGCATGCAAGATTTTCCCATTCACACTATAAGATGCCACCTATGATTTATTTCTCAACCTCCTACAAGCTTTAATTCCCTCTTGAGACTAGTATGAAATCACCTTCTTAGGTCAATTTGGATAAGTTACCAGTCATAGTGTCCATATACCAACATTTTCCTAATATGAGGAGATAACCCAATGCACCTATCATAGCCTTTAATAGTAGATTCAATAAAATGTTTAGCCAAGTAAACTACACATATAAACCCCATGTTTAACTAACCCTTGAGATGTACAAGATTTGTAGGGATCCTACAAACTTAGTGTTATTTCATAGAGTAATAGGTGTCATTGGTCCTCCAATAGAATATGTTGAATCCATCAAAATTGATAGAAAATAAGTCCTTAATTATAGAACCTAGATGGACCCAATATCTAAATAAAATATCCAATATTAAATTAAATCATAAATACTAACCAACAACACTATGGATTATAATCAAAATAAAGAACATATGCAATATCTATTATTCCATGTTGTACCAAATTAAATTTTGAGTTTTTTAAATAACCATGTCCATATATCCCATCGTCACCAAAGTTATAATTGATCCCTATCAGTACTTCTACCGCTTAGGATGAAATTATAAAATCTAACAAAGTTGAATTAGATTATATCTAGAGGATGATGCAAAAGTGAAAAATGAATTATTAAACATGTAGAAAACAATGGGGATTACTGGTAGAAAAAAAGCAATCATGGCTTAAAATTTCAAATATATAATAGGTCTTTCAAAAGGCTTGGAAATAATAGAGAACAATAACCACCCAAGAAGGTGCTTGATATAAATATCTTAGAAGCAATATTTACCTGTTGGTGTTGGTTTCATAATAAAACACAATATGAAAAACTGAATTATAAATATTTCTTAAATAATTTCAAAATATTTGAAAAATAAATGGAAATATGATTTTTTGTAACTACCTAGAGCCATATTCATCTAATAAATCGGGACACCCCAGTACAACAATTTTCTTTGAGACCTATGACTTTCCATTCTTAGTGGAAGATGAGAATAAACTAGAGGATAATACATATGAGATACATGCATTCAATTATTTATAGAGAAGTAATTACAATATAATGAATAAGTATCTTGTTACTACCTCCACTCCTCTAAACAAAAATCCTACTACTCTAGATCTAAAGGCAAATAACAATCCACCTCCTCTAAAGGGAAGTGATAAACACCAAAGGAGAGAACTACTAATTAGAGTTGGGTGAAACATTATTGAGGATATGAAAAATATAAATTGTAATATCACCCTTCATTAATTGTTTCATATCATTGAATAAATGGAGTTATTGCTTAGATCCTTGACTAGAGATCCTAAACATTTGATGAGTCCAATTTTTCCCGTGCCAAAATGATGGTATATAGATACAAACCTAAATTACCATAATTTTTTATGTCTATCTGAGTGTTTTTCAAGAATGTACATAACTATTTGTTTGACTTACGTACCCCAGCTAATGTGATACTAGCTGTTGTGTTCAATAAATTAGGTTTGGCCCTAGATAATCTAAAAAGAGTGGTCCTATAGTTGGAAAAGTATTCTATCCCATGTGTTGGAGAGTTGAATAATATTAATATATAAATTACATCTAAGCCACATGTACAATAATTCATATATATTATGGTCATGGACATTCTATAATTTTATGGCCTACTGTTGAATAAAGATTGGTCAAATATGTTGAATGGATTTATGCCCTCATATTTCTCACACATGTGGCTTCCTTGAAAAGGAGTAACTAATTAGATCCAAGTAGATATATAATTGAAAATGAAGGACCTATTCACTAATTAGAATTCTAAGAATCATAATATTGAATTTGTATCTCTACATGCAAGACTGTATATATTTACTATGAATCAATAACTTCATGAACAATAATTTGAAGGTCTTTATTAGTTATGAAATCTCCATTTTGATTTAGCTAAATTAAAACAAGATTTTTGTGTTGGAGTAGCCCTACCAAATACATATGGTAAGTAGTACCTATATACCTAAATATTATACTTCCCATGCACTAAAAAATAGGTTAATTACAAATATCTAATGCTTTACCTATAATTTATGATAAAGCATAATGTTAAGTAGTTGAAAATTTGTGGTGATTCTAAGATGGTTGTTAACCAAATCAAAAAGAAATATCAATTCAACATCACCTACTTGAGGAAGTATAAACACCAAACATGGGTATTTATTGAATCCTTTAAGTAATTCAACATAATATCCATCCCAAGGTAACAAATCAAATAATATATTCATTTATAGCTTTAGCTGCCAATCAAATACTACTCTAGGGAAAAAAATGCATAAATTCTCTATAGATTCAGTTCCTTTCCCTTCTATCCTAGACAATATGGAAAATTTATAGGTATTTTAGAATAATAAATAGATTATCTAATTCATGAGTAGTTATAGGAAATTTGAATCTTAGTTGATGGATGAGAAATAAGTTGAATCAATGCATATTGAAGATATAGGAGAAGATGATTTTTTATAGATGAAGGATAATTGTATCCTTCTATGGTTGGTTTACATATAATGGAATTTTGACATAGATCCATAATCTTAAAAGTGTAACCAGACTACATTATCTGAGTTTGATTTCATCAAGGTCAATTTGGGCATTGACCAACATCCTCACTATGATAACTTTAGTCTAAGTTACATTAAAAGTGAGAAACAAAAGTTGAAAGTTATTATAATAGAATACAAAGACATGATCACCTAGAAATATGAATATTTGAAAATGTTTGACCCAAAAGTCATCACACATACCATTCCATTAAATCTAAAACACAAGCATTTTAAGAAGAAACACAGACCAATTAATCCAATATTGTATCCTTTCATCCAAATAGAGGTAGAAAAGGTAATGGATGCCAATATTGTTTTCTCAATTAGGAATTCAACTTAGTTAACCAACCTAATACTAGTTAGAAATGAAAATAAATAAATTGAACTCTATGTTAACTTTAGGAACTTAAATTAAGTATAAAAAAGGATAACTATCATCCTCCCTCCCTAAATGAGGTAACTTAGATGGTCAATGGATATAGGATGATGTCATTTTTGGATGGATTCTTAAGTTATAATTAGGTTCTAATATAATCACAAGACACAATGAATACTATCTTTATCAATAAGTTAGAAACTTCTACATACAAAAATATGCATTTTAACTTAATCATTGCAAGAAAAACCTTATAGAGAGAGATGTACTTCACATTTTAGGGACCTAATGGAAAAATAATCATCATCTAGATCAATGAATTGATATCATATTTAAAATTCAAATACAATCATTCTAATAATCTAAAAATATTATTTTATAGATGTATAAGATATGGAGTGTCTCTTAATCCAAATAAGGGCATAATCAAGGTTACCAAAGGGAAGCTATTGGGCCATATCATAACTATGTACAAGATCTCCATCAATTTATAATGCATTGAAATCATTTTTAAACTAAAATATCCTAACAGAAAGAAATAATTTAAGTCTTTCTTTGGTAAGATTACTTTTGTAAGGAAATTTAGTTTTGGGTTTTTAGAGATTATCAAGACATTAAATTCTATGTTGAGACAAGATGCCAAGATAGAGTGTAAAATAGAGGCTAAGAGAGACTTTCAAGACTTTCAAGACATCAATACAATCATTTTTCAAACTCAATTTTTGATTAGTCTATACTTCAATAAATATTTCTATCTTTATTAATTTACTTCAAAACATACTATAGTTGTTATAATTACACAAAAGGTGGATGATAATTAACATCCCATTGCCTTCATGAGCACCAATCTAAAGAATGGAAAGTTGAAATACTCTATGATAGATAAAAATATATATGCATTAGTCAAATCTATGAAAAAAGCATGAATTATATTCTAAGGAATAAGACACACACTATCATCCCATACCCAATTGTCAACATCACACTTGGATAGAATGAATTGCATGAAATAAGAGGTAAATGAGTGGTCAAATTTTAGGAGTTTAATCTTGAAATCGGGATAACCAATATAGTAAGAGGCTAAGGAATCATTTAAATCATGATTAAAATTGATATTTTCATTTAAATAGATAAAATAAATGAGTCTCAAGTAGTTGACAATGAGTGGTACACTCAAATCATCCATTATTTACTCACAAGTATATGTCCCCCTAAACTCAATAGACAGAATAAGAGATCCTTTATGCTTAAATAAACTCACTATATGATTAAAAAAACGGATTCCTATAAATAAATAACTATGAGGGAATCTATTGAAGGTGAGTTTTGAGAGAATAAAATACATACATACTAAATAATTTAGATCATAATATTGGTAGTGGGCATCCCTCATGCAACATAATAAATCACAAAATTTTGAGGATGGGATACTACTAGCCCACGATCTTCAAAGATGCATATAATCATGTCAAAACATTAAATTAATGCTATATGTTTGTAAAAATGGATGTGAATGTTTATATGCTACTACAACTAGTCATAAATGGATACCCCTTTGCTTAATGGGGCCTTGAATTCATTAGGGTAATTAACCTAAAAGCTTCAATATGGCACAAATTTTTCCTAATAGTTACTGACTACTATACTAGATGGATAGAAGTTATGTCTAATAATAATTCCATAAAAATATATGCTATTAAATTTATAGAAGATAAAATAATAATAATAATAATAATAATAATAATAATAATAATAAGGTTTGGTAATCTAATTTCTTTGGTTTATGATAATTATCTAGATTTCTAGTCTACTAAATTTATAGATTGTGCTTGCACCAACTAAATCACCATCAATTTCTCATTGAATTACTATCTATAAGGAAACATATTAAATGAATCTATAAATAAAAATATAATGGATGTCATTAATAATTCAACATAATATTTATCAAGAGAATGACATCTCACATTTAATCATACAGTTTGGGCATACTAAACTAGACACAAATAAGCTCTCAAGGCTTCACTTTTTTTGATAGTGTAAGGGAAACAACTAGTATTCCCCATTAATATTAAAATACCAATGTATTAATTCATACAATATTACATGGGGGAATGTGAAAAAATATAATATACACTACTTTATATATTCTAGATGGAAGATGAAAGAATTGAAGCACTACACAACTTCAACAAACATCAACACATTGTCATAATATGGTTTGAAAAAATGTCTAAGATGAAGGCCTTTAGGATTTTAGACATAGTAATTTCATGGGATAAATCACATGAGAAGAAAGGTTAGCATTATAAGTTCACTCCTTTATGGATTGGGCCACATTAAATCTCATATATATTAGGTAATGATGCCTTCCACTTGAACTTCCAAAGTAATATCCTTATTTTCTAATCAATGGACAACTTTTAAAATAGTATTTCATGTATACTCCAACTAGAGATGTTGTTGAGTGACTCTAAGTAGATATGTATATATAGGATTATATTATATTTAATACTTTATAGACTATATTTTATTCTTTCTTATATTAAGTATTTCTTGTTTTCTACATTTACTTTCAGAAGATTAGTTGTTATGCTTTCTATATTAAATTTTTAAAATTTCAAAACTGACCAATTGATTTATTATGTTTAAGTTTCAAAACACTTCCTAAAAATAAGGGGATGATTTAAATGGATGCACTATTAGTTTTCATAAAGATTTGGTATATTAGGTTCTAGGATTGAGGTATGTGTTATGACTAAATTAGGTTCTATTTAGATTGAATGAGTGTACTAGACTTTTGACATCTACTCTAATATAGTCATACAAATTTTTGAAATACTTTCCCTTCTAAAAGATTAATTACACTATTACATGATAAAACTTCGATGATAGAAACTAAGCATATAAATGGATACACAATGATAGGGATGTATTGATTAAAATATATTTTATTATGCATACATCTAGTGAATGGTGATTCTCAACCCTTGTTTTATTTGTGTTTTAAAAATATTCATCATATAAAATAATATAAGATTGGTGATTAAAGTAATATCTACTCATGATATGGATGATTGAATGGTAATAGATTAATGATTAGAGTGGAATTAGAGGTATCTCTATCAAGGATATGGATGTTTGGCTAGTAGCATAGCAATTCCCATGTTTCCCTTATTGTTTGGTTACAAAATATGATGTCAAAATGAAACCTAATGTGTTTATTTTGGTCTTTATTAAAACTTTCATAAACAAGGGAAATTAATTTCACAAAATATGACACACTTAAATACAAGGAATGGAAAAGGTTAGTATGTTGTAATGAGGAAGTAGTAGTCTTTTTCGAGGTTTGTTTCTTATATTATTTTCTTGTAGAGATGAAGTTTTTTTAGGATGTATTAATAATATTTTGGGTTCTCAAATACTCAGCATTATTTTCCCTACTGAGTCACCATTTTTTTCACCCTAACATACACCCACAATTTTAAAATTCCAAATAGGGACCTCTTATTGATTAAATATATTAATTAATGATCTTATGAACTAGAATTTAGTGACACAAAATTTGAAAATCATGAACTTAAGGTCATTTCTAAAGTTTATGATATGTTTAAAAATTATATGAAAATAAAAGTTATGTAAAAACCATATTATACGATTCACTTTTTACCTTTGATTTTACTTTAACTTTGTACTTACGTGTGTATTTGATTAATGATTAATAACTAACGAAGTGGATGTGTCATGTTTTTAAGATGGTTCTTTACCTATGTTTTGTCTTAAATAGGTTATTCTATGTTAAGTGTCTCTTAGGACAAATCAGAGATCATCTAATTTTGCCATTGTGGCAATATGCCACTAACTTAGAGCCCAAGTGAAGAGAATAAGTACCTAAGTAAGTGAATCACTAAGATTCATCCACATTTCATCGTCCCACTTAGTTGAAGGTGATATCAGAAAATTACCTCATACAAATATACTAAACAAGTGGATTTCCAAGATCCATCCATGTGGCATCATCTTTCTCATTCAATGGTGATGTCAAAAGAGTCCATCGTACAAATATCCATGTCAATTAGATCATCAAGATCTATCTACATGTCATCATCCTTCTCACCTAGAGATGAAATAAAAATAATCTCTCATATGGATATTATAGGAGAGTGTATCACCTAGAGCTATCCATGTGTCATCATCCCACTCACATGAAATTAATGTCAATAGAGTCCCTTGTATGGATTATCTTGGGTAAGCAGAGTTGATAGATCTTCCATGTATCATCATCCTACTAACCTATAGACAAAATAATAAAGTAAAATAGGTTATAGATCATCTATGAGTGGAGTAGTGATATGAAAACATGTGTCCCTCAACCAGCTAAGCAGATAAAAAACACATGAATTCCAAACCTAAAATCACAAAAAATAAACATCTATTACATTATACTGATTAGCACTAGGAGTAGGTAGAATAAGCCACATGGAAATAAAATCCAATGAAATTGGTGTTATTAAATTAAAATGGAAATAATAGAAAAGGAATGGATTGAAATTTATTATTTTCATTAATTCACATAAGTTTGCATAGTAATATATTCAATTCCAAAATCCAACACATCCAAAGTAATATAATTTGAGTTGCCATTTTTAGTCTAATCACATTTCCTTATAATTATCAAGTGCACATTTTGAATTTAGAGATCTATTATAACCAAGAGATTATAGACTCTTCATAGAACAATAATTTTCCATCCAAAGTATCAATGGCCTCCTCATCTCGTACTCCACCTTTTTCATCATATTTAATTACAAGACTAACTAGGTACACTAATATAATGTTTATTTCAAAATATCTTAACCATGACTTAAAAATTTACTCTACTATTTTAGATGAGGTCTAAGTAGTCAAGCCATACAAGGCTTAAGACTATATTTTAATTTTTCATACAAAGGTATATGAATTACTTGTTGGTAATAAAAGTGGTCAACTTACATAACATTATAGCCAAACTAAAGGTAATTCCCTACATTGACCTATTATTTTATTTATTTAGGAATGGGAAAATATCTAGGAAAATATTACATTTCAAACATAGCAAGACTCTACCAGCATGCATAAGTGGAAGTGCTTTCAAAATATACTACATGCCCCCTCTACTAGAAATGTCCTACATGAAAGATATGGTGAATCCATGGTTCCTAAAAAACATCCACAACAAATTTCAAAAATGGGCAGGTAACCCAAACAACATTATGATTTTGAGACCTACTTGTATTATCCAATTGTTATCCTCAGACTTGGCATAAGGATTTTGATTACCCTATTAAACATAATATATGGATTCTCAAAAATTTATTATATCAAGGAGGCATGGGTCCTATTATTGGATATTATCCTGACATCCAATACAATCATAGCTTTGGGAGAGATAATTAACTTCAATTTGATTCTATAAATCAAAAATCTAGGAAGTTTACCATCTAGTAACTTCTATATGATTTCCTATTTGGTACATATTGTCATTACAAATATGCACTCAACATATGAAGTACCATAGTAACCATCCACAAAATACCCAAAGAACATTATTTTTTATTAATTTAATGTTCTCCATGTGCACAGATATAGAAATAAAATGAAAAGGCTAACATGGAATTTTTACCTTATGGAATATGGATCCATATATTAGAATAATATGCCCAATTTATTTGATCTATAAATAAGCATATTAAAAAAATGGGTAACTACACGATTTTTCCTAAGTGAACTATAATCTAGGTACAAGGTACTAAGGAACACCCTTTGTACTTACCTCTAATTGCTCTTAATAAATTAGTTGAACAAGAAATTGATGTTCAGTTAGCTAATAATGTTGATGCTTTTTTATGAAGGAATAATCAAGAATTTATCTATGCAACCTTTCTTAGCATTGGTTGAATGCAATATATGATGTGGGATCACTTTTAGTCTATTAGAAGAATGAGGAAACATTATGGATTGAAATGGGCACCATTTAGGCATTAGGACTTTAAGAACAATTTTAAGGAGAATATCAAGAGATATGAAAGGAAATTAAGAATCAACTATGGTCACCAGTCCTATAGTCATGAAAATGTGTTCATAAATGTATAAGATGAGATTGAGGTTATTATTAACATGTGTAAGTTAAAAATATCAATGATTATAGAATATAGGGTCCAATATGATCCCACAATTACTGAAGAAGATGTCAAGTAGATTAAAAAGGCACAATGGGTTTTTAAAGATATTGATGGGCCTCATCTTCATATAGAATCAAACATATAAGAAAATTATAACCCATTTATGGAAGAAGATGTTGAAGGAATAATTAATACTACTCCAAGATCCCTTACATATTCAATTGCTTCTATGTCTCCTAAACACATAACTAATGTGGAGGGACCTAAATTTCCTACTACAATAATTGGGATATTTTCCATGGTACCACTACCTCTATTAATTATAACATAGTAATTAAGTCTTCCTACTTTTTGTCTCATGTTTCTATTATTTCCTCTATGAGGTCTCCCGTATTATGATAATACCACCAAAATTAATGCCTCAGTCTCCTAGGAAACCTTCTTTACCTCCCATAGTTACTCTAGAGGTCATTTTTCCTACCATTTCATTACCACATATTACCACCACAATATATTCATCTCCCACTCCACCTTCTATAGGGACACCCCCTATTATTGGTAAATTTCCAATTACCAACATAAGGAAGCTAAATACTCCTCCTATCTCACCTAAAAATGTGTAAGTAGAGGGGGGAAAAGTAAGAAGTTCATAGGGAAAAGGAGGATATAATAAAGGGTAGATAAAGATCAGATCCTATTAAAATTTATGATAGTGAAGAAGAAGACAAAATATGGGTTATTGAAAAATAATAGGTGTTGAAGATGCATGCTAAGGAAATAGAGTCATTTGATGAGACAACTATAATAAATGAAGAGGATGAATTTATGACTGAATCAAGTACTCAATCTAGAAGAACTAAGTTATTAGGTGAATATAAAGAGGTTGACTAAGGAAATGTTATCTCAATGTCTACTAGGTTATTGTCAGATAAAGAAGGATATGTAGAAGGGGATGAAAAGTTAAAACTTCAAACTTGAATATATGGGCCATCATAAACTACACCCCCCTGATCTCCATATCAAGATATAGTGATGACAATTACAAAAATCATTTCCTCATATATACCCTTTTAGATTGTAATTAAAATAATCCCTCATTTTTTGATAACTTCCTAAATGATTTCTACTTCAATTAGTGTGGTGGGAACTATTCATTATGTGCATACTTTGAGCTAAAAAAATAAGCCTCAATTTGTTACCTTCCCAAATTTGTTCACTACAACCTATTTTTCTACTATGGGTCCTACTACTACTATTACTACTAGGGTTACATATAAATCAATCACAATTTACTTTAAAAATATAATTATCACCCTAATGACCTATTCATTATTTAGTGAAACTAGTCACTAGTCCCCAAAAACATCAATGAGACTACATTTTAAAATATATAACACCACTTGAGTTTTCCATAAAATTGGTAATGCCCATTGGCTAAGTTTATCAAGAAGATTGCCCCACTATTGTAATCCATAGGGAAAATGGTAAGACTAAATACCTCATTGATACATCAACACAAAATAAGGTCATTATATGGAAGAAGGCTATACATCCTTTTCCTATATAAGGGACATCTTAACCCATAGCAATAATACTCTAAAGTAATATCCTTCTCCCATTATTTTAGTTATAGAGAAAACATAAGAATAAGTTGAATTGAACATCCTCCATGGATTAAGAAACTAAAATAAGAGGAAGAAAGAAGGAAAGACCTAGTAATTGTTGAAAAACCACCAGTCAATTTCCACTTTGATAGAAAAATGAATACCTTGAGAAAGATTAAAATAAATATTATGGTTGCTTATAGATAATAAGTCAAGTTGCAACATAGAGAAGATATATTCTCTTTGAAAAAGAGAATAAAATTAAATCCTTCTAACCTAGATACATACAGGGAAGATCCTTGTAGTTTTATGGACACTACTAGAGGAGTAATCAAAGAAATGTTTAAAAAATATGACCAATCTATTTATATGTTCCAAGAGAGGAGCACCATTTAGGATCCTAAAGTTATAATAGATAAATTTCAAGGGGTAGATAAAATTTTGTATGACACCATTCATTTAATAAATTTTTCTAAGGATACATCCTAGCCTATGTGGGGGAACATAAATCATTTATTCAATAAAATGAAGGATATAGATGGTAATATATTTTTTTAAGATAGTAAAATAGAAATAAGGTCTATGCCCACTTAAATATAATAAAATAAATAAAATATACATTATCCAAGAAACATGTCGCTATCAAGTGAGATGGATTGCTTGATTGGCATCAAGATATGTGAACTCTAGTGAAACAATTTGTGAATCAAGAGAGAGAAGTAGACTCTACTCCTCTTCAAAATTTAGAAACCCTATTTTTAAGAATCTCATTTAAACTATATATGACATCTCTTGAGTTTAAATTAAAGGCATAGTCTATATAAACAATGATGAAATTATAAAACTAGTGATTTTTTCTAAGGACACAATTATAGGAATTGAGACACTTCATGTGGAGGTCAAATCTACATTAGTCATACATAATAAATTTATGGACAAGCTCCCACAATTATTCAATAGTTATTTGTTTGACTTTGAAACTATTAAGATTTACTTCCAAGCTAGCCATGCATTATATCTACAAATGTAGGCAGCAAAGCAATCAATTTCTGAATAAGGGGAACCATTGTCACCTCTTCAAGGTACTCAGTATCTTAAATATACACTAGTGAAAACTCAGATATGGATAAAATATGTGACATTTTTGATAATCACTACTACAACCACATTGAATTATAGTATACCTATAGTGAGAGTGTTTTTTCTATCTAAAACTAAAATTAATACAATATTTTAATCCACATTAGTTTAGATAGTTTTTACGCCATCATTTTATTCTTCCAGTAGTGCCACATCAACACCCCCTTAAATATGTATGTTTTTACATGACTTAGATAAGTTGGAACTATTAGTTCCTAATTTATTTTTGTATGTATATATTGTATATTAGTCAAATAATTCTATTCTAGGCAAACACCATTGTACATGTATGCTTTGAATGAGAACTAACATGCAATCCTATTTTTGGACAAGTAATTTTATAATTTTCTTGAGATATGAGGCATCCCCATAAACTTATATATATTTATATCACTCTAATAACTAAGGGAGGAAAATTTTAGAAATTAATATTGATAGTAAATTCTAAGTAAAGTTATGTAATTCATTTTGATGTGAAAATTTGATTCTTTTCCATAACTATGGATTTTGTAAGAATTTATATCATTATGGTATCTTAGTCTCTTGGTTGTGCATGATTTGTATTTTCAATACAATTATTAATAATATGTTATTGATAATTTTAATTTTTTTGGTGTATTAATTAAAATATCCCCTTGTATATGTTCAGATACAATCTTATAAATATGAAAACCTTTATTTATATATGCTTATGTTTACTATATTATTCTTCCTTGGAATCTTAACTATGATTCATTGCTGGTTTTCTTAGAGTAGATTATAACAAATATTTGTCTCTATTTACTTTTCCAACCATTATTTCATGTGCTATCTTAGAAAGGTTTCATGTTTTTTGGTCCAAATGACTTATTTTATACTTTAACTTCATTTTTTTGAGTTTTTTTTGGTACTTTGTGACCTATGTCTATTAGGAGGTAAATTTATCATCTCATGTTTAAGTAAAATAGAAATATATATGTTGAGTATTTTTTTGAATTGTGATCTATAAAATATGTCATGCTAACCTATGTGAGGATTATGCATTATTAACATGATCTATTTACATTTTTACCTTGTAAGGTTGACTCAAAGCTTTTAGCCAAGAGAGATGTATTGTATCTAAGGAATTTACCTATTTATTAGTAATCTTTATCTATATTTATTTTTCATCCTCTGGTGATCAATTTAAATTATATGTACTAGGGCTTGTAGGTATGAATAAATTATGTGAGAGATTATCAAGATAAATTTAATCTTACATAATTTTTCATCTTTCATATCACTAGTAATTTTCTCATCATTTCCATCATAATTAGAAACCTTTCCATGTTGATGTTAAAAATTTAACACTAAAGGACAATCAAATTATTGATTGTATTGATATTGTAGTATCATTGTTTATTTTTATAATTGATTTTCTTTGATTTCTTCATGTTCATGTTCATGTTCCTTAATAGTATTTTTATGTACCCTAGATGTTAGTTACATATGATCATCTTGATATAAATTATTTGTCTTATTTGATTCACCTATCTCATAAACTAATAAATTGTTTATTATAATAAATGGCATAGGTGGTACCTTTTGATGAACCCTTTCTATGCCAAACTATAACATTTTATATAATTTTAATGGGCCATCATCTATAGGAATGGTCCATAATGTCCCATCATATATGAATTTGACACATTGATATAATGTTTATGGCATAACTTCCATAATTTTTACCCAATATCTAACCAAGATAAAATTATAATTTAATAATTTAAACATTACTTGGAATGTAGTTTGGACTATTTTTGGTCCCAATGTCACACCTAATATGATTTGTCCAATTAGTGGGCTAAATGAATTATCAAAAAATTTAATATGAAAGTGTTTACCCTTAATTTTTTGGTTTAAGGTGATCTTATCATTAACCTTATATTTTGAATTAAAGGGGTATATGGAAATGAAATGGCATAAGGATGATAATCAAACCTATAGCAGGCCAATTAAATGCTAAACTCAAACATAAGCATACACTAAATTTATTATATTGATATAGTATAACTATGAAAATTACAACTATTGTAAATATATAAATGAAAAAGAAGTGATGTAGTTAGATTGTTCTAATGATAATGTAGTTATAGATCTAAAATATGTAGAAAACACACTAGGGGATTTTAGAACAATCATAATATTAAATATTGGACACTTCTTGCACTCTAGACACTAACATCATATTGGTATCATTGCATTGATGTTGTTATTTAGGTTAAATACAAGTGTAATATATATAATATCTTTTTTAATAGGATGCATCCACTTGGATGGTTTTATGTTTTGCTTTGCCTTCATTGTAGTATATTTAAATCTGGATCATGGATTGTCACTCCTTGTGAAATGATAAAACCTTGGTTCTTCATCTTTATAGTGACATTGGGGCAAAATGGGTTAGTGGTCACATTGTGTCAAGCTAACCTCAAAGACCCTACTATCATAAAGTGATACGTACATAGCCAATACTATATAAGAGGGCCTCATACTCATGTAGTTCTCCCCTACATGTTGTCTTGTGTGTGAATCATAAAATATGTGAAAATTAAATATAATAGTGACCTAGCTTGTAACTTTTCAAATCAGGTTGTTATATTTCTCCTTTCATAATTTAGACCTATATATGTGTCATCTCTATGACTGGTGTGGAAATAAGAATAAATAGGGAAGGTTTATTTAATTGAATTGTCATTGAATGATATTTTTTTTGAATGCTAGTTTTTTTTAGGTGAGGAATGAATGAACATTGATCTAGCATTTATGTCGATCGCTTTGGATTAATAACTTAATTAAATAAATTATGTCAACTAATAAAATATATTTAATTTGAAAATTAGATGAATTTATGGAACTAGACACTTGTGTCAACATAGAAAAGTATCCTAGATGTTATTATCTGTCATAGACATTAATTTATAGGGAGAAGGAAAGAATGTATAGGTTCAAAACATGCAAATATAGAAGATAAGTATATTTTAAGCATTCTGGTAAAGATAGATGACCTAGGTCATCAACTTAAGACTGGTCAGACTAAGATATATAGGCCAAAGGGCATAAAAATAGAGTAGATGTGAGACTTTTAAAATTTGAGAAGGTGAAAACAAATTAGGAACAATCAAGGTCTATGTTTTCCATGTGTACAAGATTAAGGTGCTATATAATCATAAATATCATCTATATTTCCATCCCCCTTTAATATAGTAATGAAATTTCTAGTTTAAATTAAAGGAATGCATATATGAGTGTGTATGCACACCTTATATTTATGTGTGACCAAATTGTGTGTTTTGATAGTGACTGAACTATAAAAAATAACATGCTAAAATATAAAATTAGTGCATATAATCTAGGATTGAATGTACTTGAAATTGAACGAGCAAGATTTATAATTACACATGTTTTGATGTAACCTCCTTGCCTATTGGAAAGATTTTTTGAAAATATGTATCATTTTAAGGATCTCAAAATGAGATTAGGATAAATATAGATAAATATTTAAAGTTTATATATCCAAGTCTAATTATATATATATATATATATATATATATATGTATATGTATATATATATATATGTGTGTGTGTATATATATGTGTGTATATATATATATATATGTATATATATATATATATATATGTGTGTGTGTATATATATATGTGTGTGTGTGTGTATATATATATATATATATATATATATATATATATATATATATATAAAATAGTTTAGCTAATATCAACTACCAAGTGGCAACTCACTTTTTCCCCAAGGTTGGGGACACATGCCTTCTAATATATATATATATATATATATATATATATATATATATATATATATATATTAGAAGGCATGTGTCCCCAACCTTGGGGAAAAAGTGAGTTTCCACTTGGTAGTTGATATTAGCTAAACTATGCAACCCAATGATATTTATAACTTGGTGAGTATTTATGATCATGTCCAACCCAAAAACATGGCAAGACTGATTTATTTGATCACCTCAACCATACCACAAACTGAACCAACTATTGCAATAGATTGGCTTCATAATTTTTTTTTTAAAATCCACAAAGTATCAATATAAAAAGGCATGTGATGTGGTAATATACCATAAAAATGTTTTGGAATCTAAAACTAATTTATATTTTGCAATATTAGGCACATGTTGCATAACATATGCACCTTAGATAGGTCTCATGTTGAAACTCTATATAAAAATAGTACCATTGTATATAATTCTACCACAACTATGAATTTGAATCATATAATTGTATATTTTATCTAATTTAGATAAGTGTGTGAATGTAAAGGACATGATTCTAAATAATTCCCACACTATATATGTACAAATATAAAAAATTATATATGTACCAATCTAGAGGACATGTTTCCAAAAGACGTCCCCACTATAATTTGGAGATGTTCAATACTAAATAGGTGTGGTGAAAATGCTTCTACAACATGATCCCAATAAATATAATAAATTTGAATATGTGGAAGCCATGCCCATATGACGTGATACCAATGATTAAAAATAATTATATAAGTATCATATACTAAATGAGTGCCAAGAGCATGCTTTGAAAACAAGCCCCCATTGAATCTATAAACCAATATAAGTACCATATACTAAAAGAGTGTGGAGAACATGATTAAAAATCATGCCCCATTGAATATTTAAACTATGCCAAGTATTTAAAACATGACCCTATGACATGCCCCCAATAATAATCTCTTTTGAGGTGAGGGAAGGGTAGGAACTAGTAGTTACCTCACTTCAAAAGTATAAGACAATTGTACAATCCATGAATTTAAACATGTAACATATAAAGGTAACATGTCTTAGTAAATGTACCATTGAATAACATATAACCAATTTGATTACATGTAGGCCTAAGATGCATGATAAAAATTATGGAAACATCTAGATATTAATAGTACAATCTCAACATGTAAACAAACAAACACATAAGAGAACTCAAAAGCAAGCCAAAAGGCAATGGTCTAAGGAGACCATAAAAAGGGGCATGTTCAAATGTTTCACAATCAATATGACATGACTTATTCAAATGTCCACAATATCAAAAATGACATATTCAAATGTCCATACAAAAAATAATGATGTATGTAATGTCAATGAAAGCATACATAGGCATAAGGGCTAGAAGCAAAGGAACATATTAAAATTTTTGATCAAGGAATAAAATAAATGATAATAAACTCAAGGAAAATCATAAAGTAAAATATAATTAACCATCATAAACATGTCATAGTAGCCCATGGATCAAATATGTTAAGAAAATATGTCAAGTGTATAACATATTAAGTACCCTGTGTAAGATATAATCATGGATAATAGGCATGTTTAAGTACATATGTAATATAAAAATGATAATGTATAATGATATCCAAACCATATAGCATGTGTGTGTCAAGATCAAAGAAGAAAATTGCCCCGATATCCATATGACAAGAGTATAAGGAAATCCAAACTGTTGAAATAGGAATGTATCATTTATTTGTGTATGCATGTATCACATTAAAGTATAAATGTTACACATATGTGTGTTTAGGAGTAACTGAGTATGCAATCCATCAAAATGAAACCAACAACCATAAATAAGGTCAAGAGTCTAATCCATTTAGATAATGATCAAAAGATCAAGATCAAGTACAATGTTGATATAAAATAAATACTAAATTAATTTCATAAAAGTATATTTATAAAATTATTTACAGCAACACTACTGATACAAAGTTACAACCTACTATTTCAATGATAAAATATACAAAATAGTATAGTTTTATCATAATAAAAGGCTTAATAATAATTTACAATGATACAATGCTCCATAGAGCATGTGAGTCTCAATAAACTCATAATATCCAAAGTAATCATGTGTAGTCACTAGTGAAGTACTTCTAAGGGGGGAGGGAGAGCATCATCTGAGTGTTTTTCCACACCAACTATAGACCATCTATCCCACACATAATCTCCCAACTAGGGAATGGCCCTCACTTCATGGATGGGTAGATAATGATGAGTGTGAGGAATCAAGAGTGATAATTAGAACCCATGTGTTGTAAGATAACTAATACATGTAGTATATCATAAAGAAAACCCATTCTAACATGATATCATAATAAACATGTAAACTAAATTAAATAGATGAAATGACAATGTTAAACCATAAAAACTATCTTTGGCCAAAGTTTTCATATAGTTATTTTATCACAAGGATCAATCAATTCATACACACCACTCAATTAAATTACACCTTATCTGTGTATTAGTGACACTAATTAAGTAAGTGGAATCCATCTCACCTACTTATTTAGGGTCATTAATACCATATTGGTTTTATATATTTTATAATATTAAAACCAACAAATTTCATAATGAATTTTCCCTACTAGTAGATATAAAATGTGCTAAACAAGGAAATCTCAAATACTAGCATTTATACAACAAATGTAGCATAAAAGTTCTCCAAACATCTATTTATTACTACATAATAAATATATTTCAAAATAGTCATACCATTTGGGTAATACTAAACATCAAATTAATCAAACCACATGCATAAATTATATAGCTAAACAATCATATCAATAATTAATAGCTCTTTCAACAAGCACTTTATTTCATTTCCTAATTGCATAATTTAAATTATTCATAGAAACCATTCCATGCAAAATATATTGAGCTAAATATTCTCAAATACTTCATAACTAGAAGTCCCTTGAATTCCTAAAATTCACTTCTAAGTTAAACCTTATTAATTCAAGTAAATACACATTTAAACCTCTCCAATAATGCATATGACATAATTAATCATGAATCAATGTATGCATAATTATATTCGGTATACTCTTAATTATAAAAGTACTATGCCATTAAATTAAGAGTATGATGACTATATATTTTGATGCATATAAATATAATACTAGATTTAGTTATTGTCATAGCAAATAACATGTTTACTCATTCAACTGAATATGCATAGCTGAACATGGTATACTTGATTGAAATAATAATCTATCAAAGATTCACAAGTATAACATATAAATGTATGCATATTCAAATACTCAACCATGTTGCTATGTTTTGATTCTTTTCTAATATCCATTAAATATTGAACTCTTATTTATACAACTACGACTAAGTTCCAACCAACTCACAATCCATATTAAGTATCCCATATATCATACAACAAAAATCACACTCAACCAAATCTATATATATATATAGGCAAATTTTATTATGGAAATATATATTTCAAAGGCATATAGACATAAATTTATATAGCCACGTACTTATATAAATATATCTAGAATATAATTGGGTTTATACTTATATTTCAATGGTTTACAAGAAAATCATTTCATGTTAAAAACATAAATGTTTATGGTAGATTTACCAAACCATAATGTATTTACAAGAAATTCATTCCTTCTTTGTATACAAAATTAAAACTCACTATATAACCATAAATAATATCCATTCAACTTACAATCTCCTCTTATGGTTCAAACACAACAAAAACATAGTGATATGTGTAAGTGTAAGAGCTATAACTTGAATATAATACACACACACACACACATAAGAGCTATAACTTGAATATAATACACGCGTGTACACACACACACACACACACACACACACACACACACACACACACACACACACACACACACACACACACACACACACACACACACACACACACACACACACACACACACACACACACACACACACACACACATGCACACACACGCACACACACACGCGCACACACACACACACACACACACACACACATGCACATTCATATAATCAAGTCATCTATTAGAGACATAAAGGACATATGAATACACCCTTATATATTTATATAGTTTTAGTCTTTCTTATATACATGTTTTATAAATGAATCAAAATAACTTGTGTTTATCTGTTTGAATCCTTCATAAATTTATTCATTGTAACCCTATACACATAGTCTTTCCTAATGTGGGTTTAATAAATTGACCCAATTTAAACATATGTAAAAGCCAAAATGTTATATGGTAAAAGGTATAATTTAATACTAGTTTTTAAGGACTAAATTTATCTTTATAAACCTAGTCGTATCCTAACCTAGGTTATAATTACAAAATAATGACTTGATTTCAACATAAGAACTACCTAGTAGATTTTGTTTATGAAAAAGAATGATTCAAAAATGGTTTAAAGACTAAGTTTGACCTTTCATTCCCAATTTTACCCAAATTTATAGTTAAACTTAGCTTTTAAATTCATTTACCTACAAGCTTACCCTCAGTATTTTGGCAAGGTTTCCATGTTTCTAGACTCAATTGAAAAATGTTTACACAACTCTACTTACATTAATCCATTCCAATAATTTAAAAAAAACTATGCAAGAATTTCTATTATATAACATAGTATTTGTATTATTGAAATGAACTCAGAATAATATATATGCACATAGTTCAATAAACTTAGATAATTTAAACTAGGGTTGAAAAGACATTTTTATTCAGCTAATAAATTTTGGCAACATAATTTAGAATCCTAACCGTATCTAGGGTTCATTAAGTCATATGCTTGGTTTTATGGATCACCAATCCATCCACAGTACTAGGTGTATAACCCTATTTTTCAACACTTGTAAATAATAAAAATGAAAACCTTCACTCATAAACATTTACTAGAATTCATTGATTTAAATCACACTAAACAAATATGAATTCAATAAATAGACCAAATTGGTAAATGATAGCACCTATCTATCAAAATGGTAATGTCTTCTTCAAACTAGATTGAACCCTTTCTTTTCTTTTCCATTCTCTTTTCTCCTCACCTACCATGTACCCCCATGCATCTCTTCTTCCCATTTTATCTGCTTACATGCTAATTCCATGCTAAGTGAACCATCCACCATATCCACCAGAACTTATTGTAAGCTTGATGAAGGAAGAGTCATGTATGAAAACCAAATGGTAGTCAAACTAGTAAAGACTAAACATTCCACTATGAAAAAACAAAAAATTAAATGGTTATTTTGAATAAAAGCCTAATTAACACAATGTCAATGCTAATAAAAAAATTCTAAGCTTGAACTTTTTAAATAATATAATAATCCTTTTATTTGTTATGTAAAGTACCATTATCTTCAAAATAGTCAATTAAACATTATAATTCCAAATAACAATATTGACTTAGCACAGAGGTCATTTAAACATTAACACATTTTCTAAACATTATGACCATGCGTAATAATATCAACCACACTTTGTTAACTAAATAAATTTAATAATTATCTAACACACAAGTAATTTAGTCCCTTTTTAGTAGCAATGCATTTGTTATAAAACACGTGTTCCACACTCACACAATGTAAATACGACACTGTCATTTTAAAAAATTCTAAAACAAAGGTAGCACCAAGGTTACTCACATATTTCAAAGCAAAAGTTTAATAAACATAATCATATGCAATAAGCTAAGATAGACAACATAATTGCAAACACATAACCAGATCAACATGAGAATCAATAATTTCAAAAGCAACAATCAAGATCACAATTGAAATCAACTATAATCCATTTAATAAAACAATGATCACGACATATTATATTATTTGTGGTATGTTGGGATTCTTAGTTTTCATTTTTTCATCCCTCAATGCCTCCATTTATGCCACCCTCTTTGATGATTCCCTCCCTCTGTCTTAGTCCAAGGGATGGATCTATCCTACATCCATCTCTAAGAAGTAAAGGTAGTTAGTCTGAATCAATATAAAATCCATAATATACTATTATAATGAATTAAATAAACATGATCATCATGTACCTAACATACAAGTATAACTAACTCAACAAGTTAATGATCATGTAAATAAAAAACATATAACTATCCATACATAAGTATATAATATCCAACTTAACCAAAACAGTAATTAGTCAAACAATAACAATAAAATCCACTAATCAATAGGTTATTAGGTATAGAAAGGAATCACGATGTGATATCCTTCCCCATAAAGCTGGTCATCATCTTCATGACACTTATTCCAACATAAGTTATGAAATTAAACATTATTTAGTACAAAATTAAATAATATCTAGCAGCAAATTAAGGAAATAACCTATAAAACTCATCATAATACTCCCAAGTGGTACCATATTCAAAATATTGGTCCCACTGGACCTTGCATTGTGACACTTCTCTATTATGCAAACTAAGTTTGTGAGAGTCAATTATT
Organism: Torreya grandis; assembly: GCA_037957365.1. NCBI lineage: Eukaryota > Viridiplantae > Streptophyta > Pinopsida > Cupressales > Taxaceae > Torreya > Torreya grandis. Next base: position 1,375,684 of record JARHVA010004559.1, on the reverse strand, counting down.
CTAACTAGTTCTACTGTGACTACCCCAAGATCCAATAACTTATAAAGCATTCCAATCAAATACATGAGAAGGATTAGTAACATAGTTTTTAAGATATAACACATGGAAAATAATATGAAAAAAAACTAGAGATGGTGGAAAATTAATCCTACACATTATAGGATTTATCTCTTCCATAACTTCTAAGGGTCCCATATATCTTAGTAAAAGTTTCATTGATTTACCAACTTACTCGATCCTTTTTGAGGCATAACCCACATAAATACTTTATCACTAGCAAAAAACTATCTTGTTGTTCTTTTCAAATCAACATAACTTTTCTATCATTGGCCTTAGCCAACATTTGCCTTATTTTTATAACTTAGTCTTCCATTTACACAAGCATTTTAGGTCCAAATACCACTCCATCTTCCAACCTATCCCAGCTGATTGGTGTTCTACACCTCCTTCCATATAATGCCTCAAATGGAACCTTTTAATACTAATTGGTATGAGTTTTTTTAGGCAAACTCAACCAATAGAAGGTTCTCCTCCCACTTTTATTTTTGATCCATGCAATACATTTTAATGATATCTTCCAAAACTTAGTTAACCCTCACTATTTGTTCAAATGTTTCTAGGTGATATGCAGTATTGAAATTCAACTACGTACCTAGAGATAAATTCAAAGTCAACCAAAATATAGAATTCATTCTTAGATCTTGAATTGAAATGATATTTTATTGTAAATACATGCAATTGGTACACCTATTTCATTAATATATTCATAATCATATGTTCATCATATGTAAAGTTACCTAGCATGAAGTGAGCTACCTTGGTTAGTTTATCAACTACCACCAAGATCATATTATGTCGATTCCATGATAATGTCAATCCTTAGACATAGTCCATGCTAATTACCTACCACTACCATTCCATTATATCACGAGGATATATCAATCCTTTTGGATTCACATGCTCAGTCTTTACATGTTGATATTCCAAACAATAAGAAACAAAATTTGTTGCATATATTTTAATCCCTTTCTAGAAATAGAGAGGTCTTAACTCAGCCATGAGCTTAATTACACCAAGATGTCTTGAATAAGGGGCATTATGAAATTTATTTAACACTATGATCCTCAAATTATCTCTATCAGCCACATATATACTACCATTATACCTTAAAATAGCATCACTTTCCAACTTAAATCCTTTAAACTTTAGATTTTGAGAATTCTCTGACAATGCTTTCTTAACCTGCTCATAAAATTCATCTCCTATGAAGAGTTTAATTACTTGATCACATAAAGTACTCCTAATAGTATCCAAGGTTGATATGTACCTTTTATAACTTAGGGCATCTATAACTCGTTTCCTTGCCCTTGATATAGTTAATATCAAAATCATATAAAAATTCTAACTAACATCTCTAATGTTCATTTAGGTTCAGTTGAGTAAATATATACTTAAGTCCCAAGTTGTTAGTATTGACATAAAATAGTTTCCCCAATAGATAATGCCTCTAAAATTGTAAGGCATGTACTATTGTAGCAAGTTCAAAATCATGAGGGGAATAATTTTCATCATAAGTCTTCATATTTCTTGACTCCTATGATAGAACTGAACCATATTTCATATTAAATCCTCCAAGTCCATCCCTATATGCATCCATGCTTATTGAGAACTAACCATTAGGATAGGGAACTCTTGGCACATGTGTTGAAGTAAGCCTATTTTTCATCTCCTAAAAGGCTTTTTTACACTTGTTTGACAAAATAAAACTTTGCTTCTTCTATTGAAGAAAGGTAATTATGTTACCTATCTTTGATAAATTTGGAACAAATTTCTTGTAATAATCTACTAATCCCATAAAAATTCTCACCTCATGCACATTTTTAGGTGCTAAACATTCCATTATAGATCTTATCTTTATTAGATCCACTAAAATTCTCTTTATAGAGATAATATGTCCCAAATATTCCACTTTGTTCTATAAAAATACACACTTGAACAACTTACCATATAATTTGAGCTTTCAAAACCACTAAAAACCCAATTCTAGATGTTGAAGATGTTCTTCCTCATTCTTAAAATTTATTAATATGTCATCCATAAAAACTAAAATAAAGTGGTCCATATAATTCCTAAAAATACTATTCATGAGATTCATATATGATGCTAGAGCATTTGTTATCTCAAAAGGAAACACTATGAATTTTTAGTGCCCATACTGATTTTTAAATTATATTTTAGGAATATCCTCATCTTAGATTCTTAGTTGATGATACCTTGCTTGAAGATCAGTCTTAGAAAAAAATGTTACCCCTCACGTGTCATCAAAGAGATCATCAATGCAAGGTAATGGATACTTGTTCTTGATTTTCACTTTGTTCAACATCTTGTAATCAATAAATAGGTGAATATTACTATCATTATTCTTGATAAAAACCACTAGTGCACCCCATGATGACACACTTAGTTGAATCAAACTTTTTGATAAAAAATCATATAGTTGAGCATGTAACTCAACCAAATATATATTTTTCATCCGTTATGGTGCCTTAAATTGTGGTTCAAATTTGGGTATGATTTTAATAGAGAAATTAAACTAATGTTTGGGTGGTAATCTAGGCAATTCCTCTAGAAATATATCTTATAAGTTCCTAACAAAATCTTAATCCTCTATGGATGGTTCCTTGGATTCCTTCATCTCATTTAGTTTAACAATAAATTCCTAACATCCTTTTCTTTGAGCCTCCTTGAGTTGAATTGAAAAAAAATTCCTAAGCTTCAACTCCCTTTTCTCACCCTAAAGTTATGTCTGATTTCCAAAATCATATTGACACTCTACCTTCTTGAGATAGCAATCAACATTAGCTTATGCTTATAAAGAAAATTAACTCCTAGGATCACATCATATGAACCTAGTGGTGCAACATACAAATCAACTATATTAGTGAATTTAGGTAACCTAGTTTTATCTTCCATTAGACACTTATCAACCTTAACCTTTGACTCATTCCCATATTGTACTGACCATGCTTTTTCCATAATCCCAAATTTTATAGGAAACTTATTAAGCATTCTATGATAAATAAAACATTTAGTATCCCAAGTTTCTATTTAAATTGAGATTAGATGATCAAACAAAATACCTATTAGATCAATAAGATAAGTTTAGAATTTAGCTTAATGATTTTCAATAGTTGCATGAATCCTCTGCTAAAATTTTCTATGTTATGAAGTAGTACCCTTGTTATTTCCATCTGATTTATATTTACTACACTCTCTATCATAATGGTCACCTCCAAAAATGAAGCAACTTGTAGGTGGTCCTCTTTTATATGACTATTGGTTCCTTTTGAAACCATTTCTAGGTTTCTTGTTTCCTAAGCTACTATTGAACTCAACATTTCAGATCTTAAACTAATTATTGGAGTCTCAACTTCTCTTCTAATTATTCTTCTTAAAATTATTTTTAGGACTTCCAAAAAAATTATTTAATTTATCTCTGACCTAAGTAACATATTTCAGCTTTGACTCCTACTTAACTACCTTCTCAAAGACCTAACCCATTGTAGATGGCCCATTCACATCCACCTCATAACTAATATAGTAATTTAATCCCATAATGAATTTACTAATTCAAAACCTCTCATGTGATTTATATTGATGGACATACTTTATGATCTTAGTGAATTTCTCTCATTATTCATTCACAAAAAGGACTCCTTACTTAAGGTTATAAAAATCCATCAACTTCTAACCAAAATAAAACATAGGAAGCCACCATGACCTAAATAATGTCATGAACTATTCCCAAGTGGTGGTGGTAGAGTAAAGGTTCATCTTGAGCTTATTATTTTCCATCCATGTTATTTATTATCTAGTAATATGGTATGCTCCACATACTACTTTAGTGACTTTAGAGTAATTTCGAGTATAAAAATAGTTCTCCTTCTCTATTAGACACACTTGAACTCTAACTCCCAAAATGGTTCCATCAAACTTGGGTGGATTCACCTTTTTCATATCTTGTGTTAAATCTAAAGCTCCTTGATCTCTCACATCTTGAAGCACTTCCTCATGCCTCTGCTCTTGAGGATTTTCTACTCAGTAGGATGTTCTTCAAGTTCTTCTTGAACATTCTCCTCAACATGTCTATGTACTTCCTTTTATATGGCCATGATACAGTCCCTAGTTTCATGAATGGCTTCAAGGATTTGATCTAAATGTGTGGCTTTTTAAAATTAAAATTGATTTAGATCCATTTGAGGATTGGTGTTTGAAGTACCCTTACCTCTAGGTCTAGTATGCATCATTTTTCTTCTTGGTTAATAAGATAATATGTTTTCATTAGTGGAATCATTAAGTCCTAGAGTTTGAGCTTCAAATCTAATACCACAATGTAACAACCCCATTGGGTTTTACTATAATAGGGTAATTTTTTATTTAAAAACATTTACATAAATTTAATAAATAGATTCTATCATGATGAAACCAACATATAGTGATTTTTAACTAAATACATTAGTTTCTAAGCTAACCATAAATAATTTCAAGAGTTAATATATTTAAATAATGATCAAAAGATCAAGATCAAGTATAATTTTGATATAAAAATGAATATTTAGTTTATTCCATATAATTATATGTAAAAATTCATCCACTATTGATACAATGTTACAACTAACTGCTGTGATGATAAAATATACAAAATAGTATAGTTTTAGCATAATACAATTCTTAATAATAATTTACAATGATACAATGATCTATAGAGCATTCAAGTCTCAAGGAAATTATAATATATGTAGGTAATCATGAATGTAGTCACTATTGAAGTAGTATTGAGGGGAGGAAGATCATCATATGAGTGTTTTTCCACACCAACCATAAACCATCGATCCCCTGCATAATCTCCCAACTAAGGAATGGCCCTCCCTTTATGAATGAGTAGATAATGATGGTGTAGGAATCGAGAGTGTCAACTATAACCCATGTGTTGTAAGATAGCTAATACATGTAATATATCATAAAGAAACCCAATTCTAACATGATATCACACCAAACATGTAAACTAAATCAAACAAATGAAATGATAATTTTTAACCATAAACACTAGTTTATCTAAAGTTTTATTATAGTTATTGATCATAAGGATCAATAAATTTCATACACACCACTAAATTGGATTACACCTTATCCACATATTAGTGACATTAATTAAGAAAGTGGAATTTGTCTTAACTATTTGTTTAGGGTCATTAATACCATATTGGTTCTATATATTTAATAAATTAAAACTAATATATTTCATAATGATTTTTTTCTACTAGAAGATATAAATTATGCTAAACAAGGAAATCTCAAATAATAGCATTTAGTCCATCAAATATAGCATAAAAATCTCCAAACATCTATTTACTACTACATAATAAATATATTTTGAGATAGTCATACTATTAGATTAATACTAAAAATCAAATTAACCAAACCACATGGGTAAGATTATATAGATAAACAATTATATAAATAATTATTAGCTCATTAACCATGTTATTCCATTTCCTATTTTCATAACTTAAATTGTTCATAAAAGCCAATCAATGTAAAATGGATTGAGCTAAATATTCTCAAATAATTAACCACTAGAAGTCCCCTAAATTCCTCAAATTCACTTATAATTTAAACCTTATAGGTAGGTTAATAAAATTTTAAACCTCTCTAATAATGCATATGATGTAATTAATCACCAATGAATAAATGTATATTAAATTCAGTATACTCTTAATTAAAAAAGTATTATGTCATTATATTAAGAGCATCATGAATACATATTTAGGTGCATATAAATACTACACTATATTTAATTTTTGTCATATATAATAATTACTCGTTCAACTAAATATTGTATACTTGATTGAAATAATAATATATCAAAGATTCACAATTATCACATATAAATGTATGCATATTGAAATACTCAGACATGTTACTAAGTTTTGATTATTTTTTAATATCCATTAAAGATTGAACTCTAGTTTATATATATGTGACTAAGTTCCAACTGAATTATAGTCCATACTAAGTACCCCATATAACATACAATCAAAAACACACACAACCACATCTATATTATATAGGCAGATTTCATTCTGGAAAGATATATTTCAAAGGCACACAGTCATAGCTTTATACAACCACATCCTTATTATATATATATATATATATATATATAATATGATTGGATTGATACTTTTATTTCAAAATCCTATAATAAAATAATTTCATGTTAGAAACATAATTTTTTATGGAATATCTACCTAACCATAATGTATTAACAATAAATTCATTCCTTCTTTGTATACAAAATGAAAAATCACTATATAACCATAAAGAATATCCATTCAAATTATAATCTCCTCTTATCATTCAAACACAATAAAAACATAGTGATATATGTTAGTGTAAAAACCATAACCTAAGTATTACACACACACACACACACACACACACACACACACACACACACACCCACACACACACACACACACACACACACACACACACACACACACACACACACACACACACACACACACACACACACACACACACACACACACACACACACACACACACACACACACACACACACACACACACACAACACACACACACACACACACACACACACACACACACACACACACACACACACACACACACACACACACACACACACACACACACACACACACACACACACACACACACACACACACACACACACACATTAATGTATTCATATCATCGAGTCATCTATTAGAGACCTGAAGGATATATGAATATGGTCTTGTATGTTTATATAATTCTAGTTTTCCCTATATACAGGTTTTATAAATGAATAAAAATAGCTTATGTTATATCTGCTTGAATCCTTCATAAATTTATTCATTTTAACCCTATACACACAATTGTTCCCTACGTGGGTTTAATAACTTGACCTGGTTTAAAACTATGTACAATACAACATGTTATATAGAGAAATGAATAACTTAATACTTGTTTTCAAGGACTGAATTTATCTATATAAACCTAGTTGTATGCTAAATTAAGTTACAATTAAAAATTCATGACTTGATTTCAGCATTAAAACTAGCTAGTAGATTTTTTTTATGAAAAATAATGATTCAAAATATGTTTTAAATACTAATTTTGACCTTTCATTCCTAGCCATACCCATATTTATATTTAAACTTAGCTATTAAATTCATTTACCTATGAGATTACCCTAGGTATTTTTATGGGTTTTTCATCTTTCTAAACTTAATTCAAAAATGTTTACAGATATATACCTACTTTAATCCATTCTATTAATTTTATAAAAAAATATGTAATAATTTCAATAATATAACATAATATTTATATTATGTAAATGAACTCATAATAGTATAAATGCACAAAGTTATATAAACTTAGCTAATTTAAACTAGGGTTCAAAAGACATATTATTTATCTAGCTAATAAATTTTGGAAACATAATTTATAATTCATAGTCATAACTAGGGTGCATTGAGTCATATGCCTGGTTTTAGGGATGGTTGAGCCATCTGAAGTACTAGGTATATAACCTTGGTTTTCAACACTTATAAACAATGAAAATGACAAACCTTAACCCATAAAAATTTACTAGAATTGATTGATTTAAATGATACTAAAAAATTATGAATTCAATCAACATATCAACTTGGTAAATGATAGCATAACTCTATCAAACTGGTAACGCCTTCTTCAAACTAGCTTGAACCCTTTCTTTTCATTTTTCCTTCTCTTTTCTCCTTGCTTTTTGTGTACCCCAAAACATAAATTCTTCCCATTTTATCTACCTACATGATAATTCCATGCTAATTAAACCCTCCACCATCTCTTCCATAACTTATTGTAAGGCTATTAAGCTCAGTAAAGGAAGAATCATGCATGAAATCCAATTGATAATCACATTAGAAAAGACTAAACATTACACCACGAAAAATCCAATATGAAATTTTTGTTTTGCATAACATCTTGATTAACACAATGTCAACACCAATCAAAACAAACCCTAATCTCAAATTTTCCAAATAAAATAATAATCCTTTTATTGATTATGCAAAGTAACATCAACTTCACAATAGTTAATTAAGCATTATAATTCTAAATAACAATATTGTCTTAGCAAAAATGTTATCTAAAAATTATGACCATGCCTAATAATATTAACCACACTTTGTTAAGTAAATAAATTTAATAATTAACTAACACATAATAATTTAGTCCCTTTTCGTTAAAAATGCATTTGTTATAAAACATGTGTTCCACACTCATACAATGCAAACAAGACAATGTCCTTTCTAAAACATTCACATATATATCCAAAGGAAAAACCAAGGACACTCACACATTTCAAAACATGAGTTTAAAAAAAATAATCATATGCAATAAGCTAAGTAAGATATCATATTTATTATCACACAATCAAATCAACATAAGAATCAATCATTTAAAAATCAACATTCAAGATCAAAACTAAAATTAAATACAAACCATTTAATCAAATAATGATCACAACATATTATATTATTTGTGGTGTGTGAGAGTTATAATTTTTCATTATGTCATCCCCAAATGCCTCCATCTATGCTACCCTCTCTGATGATTCCCTCCCTCTATCATAATCTAAGGGATGAATCTATCTTGCATCCACCTCAGAATAGTAAAATTAGTTAGCCTAAATCAATATAAAATCCATAATATTCTACTATAATGAACTAAATAAACATGATCATCATGTAATTAACATACAAGTATAAAAAATATACAACATATAAATTTCCATACATAATCAAATATGGAATTATGGAAACTATAATTAACTAATTTGCATGAATGTATTTAACACACCCATACACTATATAAGGTACTAATCAAAGAGTATGTACCCAAGGTATTCCCAATAACATATAAAAGATGAGTGTGTAAGGGGTAAATAATAAGGTAGTAACCACATTTATAGGACAAACCCATAAATACAGATCAATCTCACCAAAAACCTTCTAGGAGTTCCCATTGAATTCTCTAATTGATTTGGTAGAAGGATGTAAATTGTTATGAGTATAACCAAAGTCAATAAGTACTTTCATGGTGTAAACATTTTATGATTTCACCATTATCAATAATAAAACTATGTATGTGGTTTTTTTTCAAGGTATTCTCAAATTAATAAAGAATGAATATCAAATTCATCATCCTTAATCTCATTATCATCATAAGAAATATAGGGTATTTGAACCATAGGAGGTATATGCTACATGTAAGTACCAATAATCCCATATAGTGGGTGCCCATAATTTTTTGAAAGAGGAGGTGGATTATATTCCTTTTGGACTTCTAATTCCTTCTTATAATGTTCTTTCAAAGGATTGTTAAATATTTTTACTTTATGGTAATCAACAAGTTTTGAACTTGATTAATTTAGAGGATCCTCAAATACATGTTTTTAGTCATCGATAAATCTTAGATATAATGCTTCAAAGTAAAACATCTACTTGTATAATGTCTTGGTAATTGATTATAATCATAATAAACATTGACATCATATATTTTGGGTAGAGGTCTACTCATATCAACTTCAATAGGATGGAAGAGAGATATAAGCTAAAACTCTAGTAACCATAGGAGTAATGAAGTTGTGGACTTAGTTAAACATGTAAATTATCTCAAATAAAAAATGGAAACCTGTGTAAAACTTTTACAAAGTAAATTTTCATACTACATTAAAGTGAGTCCATATTTAGGGGGATCTCAAGAAAATTATCTCCTTGGTGAATTAGATAAGACAATTCAATTAGGTTACTATGCAATTATATTAACTATGGTGGTTGTTTTATTTTTAGGATCAGAAGGTTTTACCTTATATCTTAGTTTAATTTTAAATTTGTTATTATATGTAGATGAAACTAGGGTGTTTTCTACATACCTGAGATTATTCAATGACATAAGCTTCATTGTATAGTCATGTACAACATGTCATAAGTCATCAAAAGATTTTAACATCTTAAATATAATGGACTCATATAACGGAGAAAACAAAATTTGATTGAATATATCTTTGAATTATTTATCTACAATAAAATAGGTCATTTGGCTAGCACTATTTTATATCTTAATATATATTAATTGATAGGTTCACCGGATCCTTTTTTTATATTGTAAATTTGGGCATAGGAAACCTTTTCAGAATTTTTAATGGAAAACTATGATAAAAATTGGTCTGCAAGAGGTTTGAATGATTTTATAGATTTTAGGGTAAAATCATAGAACCACCTCAAATCATATTCCTTGAGGCTTATTGGAAACAATTTGGTCAAAATTCTATCATTGGAAGCATAGTTAAGGCATGCCATATAAAATGTTCCAAGATATTATTCAGGATCACCCTTTCTATCAAAAAATGTGAACTTAGGTGAATAAACCTCTTTGGAAAAGGGTAAAAATATATCTCAAGTGAAATAGGGTTATGCAAAAAATATTTTAAATCTATAACATGAGGGGATTTTAAATAATTTTTTTCAATGTTTTTAATATGTCCTCCAAGGTCTTTATAACTTGAAGGAATGATTGGACTATAGGCCTAGTGGGATTTAGATTAGCAAGTTGAGAAGTCACCAAAGGGTATGGAAACACGTTTTGGGTGATAATAGGCATTAAAACTGATATTTATGTTAAAATAACTAGTAATTTCATGATAGATGTATCAATAGTAGTTTCAAGGAATAAAGTACTAATTTTTCCACTAGATGTATTTGGTTGTAACATGTTCAAGGGTAGGGATGTTTCCACTGTAGTTTTTTAATCTTTTACTTAGATTTTAGTTTTTAATATCTCATAAATATATTCATGTTTTTATAAAATGAACTCATGAAACATTGTAATTTCATGTACTTGATCATGGTTTATTTACTCATTTTCATTTATTGCATGGCTTTCATTATTAATATCTTCTATGATAAGCATATCAATATTTTTTCATTATCAACATGGGTATCATCATGATCCAAGGTATGATATCCCTCATTGTTTTGGACGCATCTTAGATTTTGGAGGGGAAGCTCAATGTACTCAATAGGGACACCTCCCAATCTAGGGTTATGCCTAGGTTACATGAAAAATAGTAAAATTAGGAAATTAAAAGGTACATCAATATGAAACCCTAAATGGTTTAAAAAACTAAGAATAAAGAATAAATTGTATTCATATGAATTAGGTTCACTAAATGTTTAACCCTAAAATTTATTGGTAAAGGGTGATATTGAATACTTTTTGCCATTAAGCCTAGAAATGAGTCAACCCATGCATGAGAACCCAAAAAAATCACTTTTTGTCACCCTTATTATGTTTCTTAAAGTGTTAAGATAGTATAAATAAATAGTAGTGGTCATCATATCAGGCAACCAATTCAATTTCTCGAACTTGTAAAATAATATAATAATATTTGCCTTCTCATCATGTCTAAGCTTTTATTAGGTGTTCCCTTGTGTTTAGTCATGTACGATGATCTATAGTAGGCCTTAGGGTGGCCTCAATGGTCCATTTTTTTCTCATGATTAATATAACCCAATGTTTGTAGGTGATGACACTTTTATGAATCCATCTAGTATGATGAGATATGGCTTGATCATAAGTTTTAAATATGTTATAAATATATATGGTAACCTAATCTAGGTCTTTAGAATGTTTTAAGGTCTTTTAATAGGTATTGAATTGATCTCCATTTGAATCATTCACTTCAAGCCATATATTTTATCTTAATGGTGGTTTTTAACCTTAAGGTTATTCTATTTGACCTCAAAATGCCACTAAAACCATTTATTAGATCCTAAAAATCCTCCATGAATCCCATTACACCATGATCAACCATTTCATATGAGAAGGGTGTCTTCTCAAAATTCAAAGACATTTACTTTCCACTAAATGGGCCCCACACATGTGAAAACATGTCCCTTCAAATTCCCAAACCATACCATGTGTTTTTAAATATTATTTAACCCCTATTTTCCCTCCTTGCCAATGATGATTCATGGTCTAAAAACATGAGAAAATGTAAAAATATAATGTTTTTCAAGAGTTCTTAGACAAGTATGGTACATATTTAGTCAAATAGAGTCAAGGGTTTATAAATCAAGTTTGACATAGGCATCTGATGAAGGAATCTAGGTGTTTTAGAGACAAAATAATAGAAAAAGGTCTACTTCCTCCACCAAGATCTTTGGCAGCCATGGATAACACTTTAGGTTTATGCTCAATTCATACAAGAGAGATAAGGTGAGGGTCCAACATTGTGGCTAAAGCAAGGGGGTCTAATGGACTTATAATCATGGGAATTAGTTTCAATAGTAGTCTTTTATACTTTATGAATAAATATTAAGAAGTTAATCAATTTGGGTTGCCTTCCTCATCTACATAATGCTAAAAAATGGAATTATTTCAATGCATTCTTGGCCTATTTAATGATACTAATGGTTTTTAATATCTTATCCAATCCTTCAAAGTCTTGATATTCAATTATCCACACTCTGTTCACATGAATAGGCCTATGTAAGCAAGAAATTCCCAAGCTACCACTATCTACAGACTATAAACAAGATTCTATTAATGAAAAAAGGATATTCTGTGAATATGTTTGAGAATGAATAGAGTTTTGAGGTTTAATGATGGTGTCTTGAAGTTTTTAAAATATCCTTAGTTAAATTTTAATGGTCATATAGACCTCAACTACCACAAGATATCACCTCTAAATGAGACTACCTACATGTTTGGGCTTCATTAGAAGGATGGATAGTGTGTTTGATGAGGATGGATTTTGAATGTCATCAAGATACCATAAAGCTAGTAAGGGAGTATTATATTCATATGAAAATGTCCTTATTTTAGGATGAGAAGACATGATTATATCCCTAAGAGGCCAGGAAACTCTAAACTAACCCTCAAATGCCTTCATAGTCTTGTTTCCATAAGTTAAGTCTATTTATCAAAATTTAAGGTATTTAAAGAGTTCTAAGTTTCCATTTCTCACTTCATATACTTTATTGATGGCCTCCAAGTGTTTTTAACTATTAAGTATGTGACTAGATATGCCTAGGTTGTTTGTAGATCATCTTTGGTATGATTCAATAGTATAATTTAATCCCTTAAGGAACCTCCATCATTTGATGCTTTCATTACTATCAAATTACCTAATAATAGGCCCTAAGTTCTAGGTTTGAAGCTCCATGTGAGCTTACAACCATCATCCATAGGTTTTAACCCTATACCCAAGCTCAAAGAATAAAAAAGGTCTAAATACCTCATAAGGATATCAAGTTCCATTGGTACTATGATAAAATGGACCTATGTAGGTATAACCCTTGTTAAAAGAGCATAATCATCACCTAAAATAGACAACTTAAATTTACCATTCAAAGTCTCTCAAAACCATTATATGAAAATGAGTCTCTAATATAAGGAAGGGTAATGGATTATGAATATTTATATCTTAAGGAGATGGATTTAAACATAATTTATGCCATTGGGATCTTAAGTATAACAATATAAATACTCTTCTAACTCAGAGGCATGATTAACAAACCTCTTGATAATTAACATACATGAATTAGTACCTATAGGAATATTGATAGTCTATGTCCTACCATGAATATGAGACCTAGTATGCCATAGAGGGGAAAAATCAAAATAATATGGTTGTTAGATCATGGAGATAATGGTTCCAAAGACAAGATGTCTAAATAGATGAATAAGTAGAATGTATCAAGCATATACAATGAGTTATGCTCACTCGATCAGTTTAGAATGCATGAATAAAGTGAATGTCAATGCCAAGATCATGTAAAATGGAATATAGGGGTAATTAATACATATTTATCCCTCATGTTTTCATATTGTGGTGATACCCATTTAAAATGACTTCCTAGTCTAGATTCCACACTTAGGACACATAGGCTTTGATGTATGACTATGTAAATGAGTCATGATAATAGAGTTAAGGAAGACAAGGCTTAAAAAATATATTAAAAATATAAGATATGTTATTTTAGCCTAAATTTATTTAGTACAAATGTCTAAGATAAATTTCTTAGGTCATCACCAATAACTATTACAAGCATCTATACTAGATAGTGATGCTTAAAGAAAGATTAAGAGAGATAAGGGCTAATATGATGGTTTGGGTAGATAAAGACACATGTAGAAGGTTAAAATTAGAATAAGGAAGATCATATCATAAAATTAAGGCTTAAAATTCACCTATAGGTGAGTGAAGGTTTTAAATCCCATTTTAAGCTATAAGGCCTAAAGCCTCCCTTGGACCTCAAGACCCCACCTCCAACTTAGTAGCAGATCCAAAACCCCAAAACAAATTTAAAAGACATGAGAAGGTGTGTGATGTTTTTATGGGTCATGAAGGAGGTATTTTAAGTAGGGGAATGAAAATAAATGGTCCATTTTGGTTTTATCCCCCTCCCAAGCTCCATTGTCCTAAACAACCATGTCAAGTTGCCTCTTTTTTACATTCATATATTTCATCCCATAAGGACTCAAACCTAGTTTTAAGGGGAATTAAGAACCCCTATTGACTCAATATCCATGAAAGAGAGAGTGAGATTTAGGGGCCCTACTCTATGAATCAACCTTAACACTATAACCTACATAAACTACCTAATAAGGAGCTAGAAGGACACCATTTTTCATTAATATCTCAATGTATAGTCTGCATGGGACCTAGGGTTATTTAGGAGATTTGAAGGAGTATTTAGGATAAATTTTCATGTAAAAAGGTCTTATTTTCTAGGTCCATATGCTATGAATCATTATTGAGATGGTGGGCCAAACCAATGAAGGAGTTACACCTATAAATGCATTCAAATTAGGTAATTAGGATATGAAAAGTTCATAGTGGTCTCCCCAAGTCCCCTAAGTAATTAAATGGCCTACTATTTGACATGTGAAAGATAGATAATATATGAATCAAACCTAATAGAGCCACTATAATTCTTTATGTAAGAATTTGAGAAGGATCTACATATTATGTATGTTTTTGAGGAGGGATAAGGACCCTAAGGTCTCAAATAACTACACATTTCCAACCTAAAGGTGCCTCCATACCTAATAACCACATGAAACTAGGCCTAGGTGCTTAAATGAAAGATTATATACACATAAAAGAAGGTAAATGACTTGTTTAAACTAATGTAGATGGTCTAAGGGCCTTAAGGGGTGAATTTCTTATTAGGAAAGTTGGGTAAGTGCTTCAAAACTCCAAATTAGGATCAAAAATAAAAAATTATTTATTAAAACTTGTTTATATAGCACCTTCCTCATAGAAATATCACTTTAAATATGGAATAGAGGACAAAATAGGATTAGATGACATCTTAGACCACCATGGAGGTCTTTATCATGTTGCTTTTGGTGTGGGAGCTACTTTAGTTTGTAGGGAGAAAATTATAGTTGGTCATTTTATCCTAAAAGTGCCTTGAGATTACTTAGAATGCACATTTATCACCTAAGGGGAAACTTGGAAAGATCATAATGGTAAGGAATAGTGCCATGGGGTGTTGATCACTTTAGGAGAGTTGAAAGGCCTTGTCTACAAGATATCAGTGGCATTATTTCAAGGTTATGGTCTTAACCTATATGAACCATTACTAGGATTTCAAAACCCCTTAAACTTTACTAAAACCTTATATAGGACCACCAATT
Organism: Torreya grandis; assembly: GCA_037957365.1. Classification (NCBI taxonomy): domain Eukaryota; kingdom Viridiplantae; phylum Streptophyta; class Pinopsida; order Cupressales; family Taxaceae; genus Torreya; species Torreya grandis. The sequence goes on along the minus strand of JARHVA010004559.1, from coordinate 1,359,901 downwards.
GAGAAGATCTTGGATAAAATTCATCCAAATTCATTGGAATGGCCTAATAAACACTTTCATATTGTAATACACTCTTAGGGGATCCCATCCATATTACTAGTTGGTATGGACTATTGTATGCACCATCCATACACTATAGTCTTACAAGGTTTTGAGTAAAATCCAAGGTGAAGAACATGATCAAGGGTTTATAATAATTAGAAGAGGTACTATGAGACATGTTTCACATTTCTAAATCAAAAATTGCCTATAACTATACCTAAAAATTTTCATATAGGTCTGTGTCAAATACGGAGTCAGGTTGTGCTCAAAATAGGTGAAAAAATCATATAAGTAAGGAATAATTACAAGTGTAAGCTACTTATAGAACATAGGTATTAGAATATTAGGTTGTTTCATATGGGAAACAAAATCACTTAGTCATCCTGAAGATCTCATTCAATCTTCATCGCTATCCAAGTAGCAAGCATGCAAGAGACTAGGCTACTTATCTATAGGCCTACTTAATCAAAATGAGGGAGATGTTCATGAGTGTATAAGTATGATATTTAATTAATTAATTATCATTAAACCCATGTAACTATCTATTGACCAATTTTTCCCACAGGCAAAATTTTAGTCACCTTCTTCCCTTGCTGTTTAATGATAGTCATCTTCAAGTTGCACAAGTTTAATGAGTTTGATTCATGGCCTAATTCAAGTGGTTCAGCAGCCTTTGGTTCAAAGTGTCCATCTTCAAGTTCAACATTACCAAGCATTGAACCATTGAACCAATTTCAGTTTAATAGCTTGGTTCAACAAGCTTGGTTCAAAGAGGCTGGTTCAATCTTTGGTTCAAGCACCTGATTTAACACTAAGTTCATCGGCTTTATTGCATTTGGCATTGGCATGCATGGTTGAACCTTTAAACTGTTGAATGATTTTTGGTTCAAGGATTGGTTCAAGGGTATGTCCATGGCCAAATGGGAGTCTACAAATTTCAAAATGTCCTTCTGAAGGGCAGGTGCTTCAAAAGGAAAAAATCTGGGTAAGTCTAATATTTGTCTAAGTTAAAAATGGACTATGTCCCGAATTCCTTTAGACATAAAGTCTGAAGGAATTCAGGTGCACTTCAATGCAAAGGTTAGGCCGGGTAGAATTTTTGCTGACTTTTTATCTATGGGAAAATGTCTGTGGACAAAAGTCTATGGAAAACATAGAAGCAAATGGAACTTGGGAAAATTGCCTGCCAGAGCTCAGGGGGCAGTCTAGAGATGTGAAGGACCCACTAAAGGACCCCAAAGGGCAAATACCCTTGCAGGGGACTTCCAGACCAAATACAAAGGGGCACTAAGCAAGCCATAGAGAAGCCATGAAGACTCGATGTGTTTTTACAGGATCGATGATGTCCTAGAGACCATCAACATGAACAAAGTGAATTAGCCATTTGCTTTCAAAATAGAAGAGCGCTAACCAAAGGGAGCCTAAAATGCAGCGACCCGCCAGAATGTTCACTCCCAAGGGCTAAAGGAGCTAGATAGAGACAAAATTGAGAAAAGACAAGGAGATAAGTATAAAATGAATAGGTAGTCAGTCCAAGTGGTAAGAGGAAGCACCAATTTGAGAAGTGACTCTAGTAAGTGAAATAGTGGTTGCAATTGATCACTAAAAGATAGCAAACGACATGGACCATGCATTTAAAAGGGGATAAATCTAAATTTGTTTGTAAAGGAGAGGTGTAGCCTATGTTTCACATTAATGCTTGAATGTCAAAGTCAAATTCAGTGATTATACATCATGGTTCCAGTAGGCCTCTTCTAGAAAGATGACATTGGCAACAGTATTTTCCTCTTCTCAATGAAGGGATGTGATGGCCACTTGTAAACAAGGAATGCCAAATGGGCCTCCTTGATTCTCATACATATTGTGAACTTGTCATCTGTAAAATCATCTTCCACATTTTTATAAGGCACAGCCTTACTAAAATTTCCACCTGAATCTATAAATGTAGTTTTTACCTCTTCTTGGATAGTTATTTTGTGTATGTCCTGAGTGTTAATTTGTGTTTAGTCATTGTCTTTTGATGCTCTCACAAGTTCAACACCAACACACTAGTTATCTACAAGGTGCCATTTTATAGCTAATAGGAGGAGAGCAGTATTTGAAAAGTTTAAAACAGAGGAGATTACTTATAGTGTGCATTTTAAATCACCTTGGTGAAGTCTCTATTTTTCTATATTTTCCATGAAAGCCTCTCTGCCAGTTTCTAGCAGTCTAGTCCTTCTGCCAAGTGTGAAGTGTATGTATGCATTTGTCTAATTTCAAGAGTGGATGTGTGAAGGTTGACTTTATTTTAGTGCATCACCTCTTTAGAGTAGTTTGTTTTCCTACATCTTTCTCCCTTTTCATCTCCCCCATTATATATCTATATATACCTATATTAGCACTTGCTAGAACAAACACGATGCATCAAAGGGAGCTAGTCCTTATCTAGAGAATCTCCCCTCTAGCTTCACTGGTCCCATAGGTGAGAGGGGAGTTTCCATAGTTGTGAGGAGAAGGCAGGAGCTCGGCCTCCTACCAAGGGTCCAATTTCCTACATCAACAGTTTTGGCATGCCTAATGGGACCAACTGGGATAGGTTTTGTCCAAAGAGTTGAATAATTTTTGGTGTGTTCTTCAACTGACCAGCCTTTGGAGGCTTTTCATCAAACACCAATGGTGACTCTAAGTTGAATCTACTGGTTAAGCAGCCTGGTGCCATCAAAAATCACTTTTTGTATGTATAATTCTTTTGCACAGAATCATGAGTCTTGTGTTCCTTCATATGACTTCGATCAGACTCAAAATTTTTAGAGAATTGCCTCCAGCAGCTCTCTTAGTTTCCCTACAATGATAATGGAAATGGCACTGGATTTTGAGAGGTAGACAATGGATATTGACAGATTAGAGGAGCAGTACAAGTATCAGCAGGCGCTGATGTATAAAGAAGAGTGTTTGCTTAGGTAAGCACAGGGCTTGCAATCCATGGAAGAGGAGGTAGAAAAATGGATAAATCAGTTTTTTCAAGGTAGTCAACCTTGTGTGCCCCCTCCTATTCTAAAAAAAGCCCCCTCTTTTGCACCAAATCCTTTCTATCGGATAGCACTTGCTTTTTCTAGCTTATCAAATACATTCACTCTCAATCCCGTGCGCTTGGCTTTCCAACACCAAAAGACATCAGAACAACCTCCCATGGAGATGAACCTTCTAAATTCCTTATATTGTGAATCTTACATTGAGGGGAATACCACCAGCCAACACGTCCCTCTTCTAGAGACCCTTCTAGTGCATCAACAGTCTCTTCCTTGCATTCCTCAACCTCTCCAAGTCTTTCAACATGATGTGCAGATTTTGAGTTAGAGGAAGGAATGTCAGGGACCAGCTTAGAGCTTTGAAGAGGATCATGCATGTGACCTCTAAGAAAGACTCTTTCAGGACAACCTAGCCAAACAAATATAAGATTTAGAGGCTAAGATGAAGCTGCTTCTTGAAAGAGAGTTAGAACCTTCAGACCTTGTAGAGGAGCCATAGAACCTTGGACAAAATAAAGTTGCTACCTGTTCATGGGAGCAAAATCCCAATTTTGAGATCTTGAATTGGGGGAAATCAGTAGAATCATGGGGTAGGTTGGAGGAAGAGAAAGTTTTTTTTCAAAACCTTGAAGAAGTTGAGGCTGCTCCTACTCATGATAATGTTGGTGATCTCCAAGAAAGGCTCCTTAAAGAAAATATAGCTAGGAGAATTGTAGAGTTGGAGTCCCAAACAAGATTCCTAAGCCAACATGTGGTGGACCTATCTAAACCCACCCCATCCACACACCTCCAAGAGAGCTATTAGGCCACACCTGATATTAATGAAGTGCTAACCAAGTGGAAGGAGGAGAATCATTCGATTCTAACTCAAGGACTGCCTCCTCTTCCACATGTTTTTCCCACTTCACCCCTTCTCAAGGAAGAACTTGTTATGTAGGAGGTGAGTGAGGAGCAAAAAATCCAAGCTCCAGTTCTTCAAGAGGCTATCATGAGTGACAACAAAGGTGGAATCATCATTGATGCTCCTTGTGAAGACCTTATCAACAATGGAGAAGATGTAGGTCTTGCATATACGTAGATGTTCCAACAATATGTGGAGGAACAAATGCATGGTGATCTCTCTTATCCTCTATTTGATGACCTTCCTTACTATTTTGATGATGAGGATGACTATGTTGAGGAGCCTAGGTTGGAGGAAAGAAAGGAGAGGTCTGTTTTCCTAGAGGAACACCTTGAAGAAGAGAGTTTTGAAGAAAGAGGCGATGTTCTGTGGGATGAGAAATAATTTTGTGAGTCCATTTTAGACATCACCATAGTCACCCTTCTTCAATAAGGCCAAGAAGAAGTAGAGGATGAGTCTGACATATTTTTCAATGAGGCAGAAGGAGACAAATCAGACCATGATACATTGCAAAAAGAATGTGCAGATTAAAGGGCTTTTGGTGATGAGCCAATAGCCATTGATTTCTTGATGAGGAGCACCAATATGAAGGACTAGAATTCAATAGGCCTCTAGGGAAAAGAATAATACATGTATGTTGGAGGCATGTTTGAATCTGATCCACTCGAATTCCAGCCAATGCAGGTGATAGGCAAGAAGAGCAAGTCACCAAATCTCCTTTTCATTCAGCTACTTGCCTGGCACCATAAGTCCTTTCACCAGGAAGGGGCCTTAAGAAATTTTCCCTTTGATCCAAGAGGGAGGAAAGAATACCTAGTTAGCTATATATAGTAGTTTGCTTTCAGTTTTCTTTTCCTGCATTCCCTAAGTGCAATTTGCACAAGTAGTGTTTTTTAGCCTTGTGTGTTTCCCTTTGCATGTGGGGTAAAGGCTTCATGTTTGATTCTTGGATATTTTGGGGCTGTTGCTAACTATTTCATAGATATGATATAAATTTATGCCTAATGGACTACAAGGCAACTGGGTTCTAAGCATAGCAGGCATGCTTCCCTTATGAGTCACCAATTTGTTGACCAATTTTGCCCACAGGCAAAATTTTGGTCACCTTCTTCCCCTGTTGTTTAATGTCAGTCATCTTTAGGTTACACAAGTTCAATGAATTTGATTCATGGCCTTATTCAAGTGGTTTAGTAGCCTTTGGTTCAAAGGGTCCACCTTCAAGTTCAACATTACCAAGCATTGAACCGTTGAACCATTGAACCAATTTCAGTTCAATGGTTTGGTTCAACAAGCTTGGTTCAAAGTGGCTAGTTCAATCTTTGGTTCAATCACCTAGTTCAACACTAAGTTCATTAGCTTTATTGCATTTGGCATCGGCACACATGGTTGAAACTTTGAACCTTGAACCATTTTTGGTTCAACGGATTGGTTCAAGGGTATGTTCGTGGCCAAAGGGGAGTCTTCAAATTTCAAAATGTCCTTCTGAAGGGCAGGTGCTTCAAAAGGAAAAAATTTGGGTAAGTCTAAAAATTGTCTAAGTTAAAAATGGACTAAATCCCAAATTACTTCAAACTTTTTACTTGAAAGAATTCCTTCAGACAAAAAGTCTGAAGGAATTCAGGCGCACTTCAATCCAAAGGCCGAGCCAGGTGGAATTTTTGTAGACTTTTTGTATGTGTGAAAATGTCTGTAGACAAATGTTTATGAAAAACACTGAGGCAATTAGAACCTAAGAAAATTGCCTGCCAGAGCCTGGGGGGTAGTCTGGAGATGCGAAGGACCCACTGAAGGACCCCGAAGGGTAGATGCCCTTACAGGGGACTTCCAGCCCAAATAAAAAGAGGCACTAAGCAAGCTGTAGAGAAGCCATGAAGACCTAGTGTGTTTTGATAGGAGCGATGCCGTCCTAAAGACTGTCAACATGAATAAAGTGAATTAGCCGTTTGCTTTCAAAATAGAAGAGCGCTAACCAAAGGGAGCCTAAAATGAAGTGACCCACCAGAATGTTTGCTCCTAAGGGCTGAAGGAGCTAGATAGAGACAAAATTGAGAAAATACAAGGAGATAAGCATAGAACGAATAGGTAGTTAGTCCAAGTGGCAAGAGGAAGTGCCATTTGAGAAGTGACTCTAGCAGGTGAAATAGTGGTTGAAATTGATCACTAAAAGATAGCAAATGGCATGGCCCATGCATTTAAAAGGGGAAAAATCTAAATCTATTGGTAGAGGAGAGGCACAGCATGTGTTTCACATTAATGCTTGAATGCCAAAGTCAAATTTGGTGATTATACAACATGGTTCCAGCAGGCCTCTTCTAGAAAGATGACATCAACAACAGTGTTTTCCTCTTCCCAATGAAGGGATGTGAGGGCCACTTGTAAACAAGAAATGCCAAATGGGCCTCCTTTCTTCTCATATATATTGCAAACTTATCATTTGTAAAATCATCTTCCACATTTTTACAAGGCACAGCCCTACTAAAATTTCCACCTGAATCTATAAACATAGTTTTTACCTCTTCTTGGATAGTTATTCTATGTATGTCCTGAGTGTTAATTTGTGTTTATTCGTTGTCTTTTGATGCTCTCATAGGTTCAACACCAACACACCAGTTATCTACAAGGTGTCATTTTGCAGCTAATAGGAGGAGAGTAGTATTTGAGAAGTTTAGAATAAAGGAGATTACTTATAGTGTGCATTTTATAGCACCTTGGTGAAGTCTCTATTTTTCTATATTTTCCATGAAAGCCTCCCTACCAGTTTCTAGTAGTTTGGTCCTTCTACCAAGTGTGAAGTGTATCTATTTATTTGTCTAATTTCAAGAGTGGATGTGTGAAGGTTGAATTTATTTTGGTGCATCACCTCTTTAGAGTAGTTTGTTTTCCTGCATCTTTCTCCCTTTTCATTCCCCCCATTATATATCTATATATATACTTGTATTATCACTTGCTAGAACAAACACAATGCATCAAAGGGAGATAGCCCTTATCTAGAGACTCTCCCCTCTAGCTTCGTCAGTCCCACAGGTGAGAGGGGAGTTTCCATAGTTACAAGGAGAAGGCAGGAGCTCAGCCTCCTTCTAAAGGTGAAATTTCCTATGTCAACACTATCTATTTAGGTGATTAATCTCCACATCCATTGCTATTATAGAGGATTTAGGTATTTTTCTAAACATAGTCAGCATGCAAGAAAGAGGTGATGACTAAATAATTCATGGAAGAGGCCTAATTAAACATTTTAAATACTTTGTAACTATTATAAGGAGATGTAATTTAAAATAAATGGAATTATTATTATATTCATGGTTAAAACTTTTCTAGAAATAGACTCCAACTCACCAAAGATGCTCATTCAAGACACTAGTCATTCTAGGAAATGCATAGAGGAGTGTGAAAGCTACTTGTCACTTCCAACTAAATGAATAGTCATGATTCATGACTTATTAAAATTATTTCCACACCATATTATCTTTTATTTTGATATATTATATTATATATCTAGACCTTAAGACCATTTTAAGGGATCCCTCAGCTGGGTGTAATGAAACTCTACTCAATTCTATCTTGAGATCCTTGAGAATCAATAAAGAAAGGACTATTTAAATTTTTATTTACTAAAATTAGTGTGTTATGGTTTTTTTATTTTCATAAAGTTTGATTTTTATCCTCCTTTTCAAGTCATCTCCTTCACCTAGCTGATATAATGTCATCTTATGCAGGTCATCTAATGTGTTAGAGTGTGGTAGCTATGTTAAAGAGTAATTTGGATATTAGTGCCTTAATTAAACCTATTTTACATTACCTTCAAATTTTAGGAATCCACCATATCATTCACATGAAATAAAAATGTTTAAGAGTCTATTAGGAAGCTTGTTTTAGTCATAATTCTTCACTTGATTCATAAAGTGTTACTTGAAGATCAATTAGAGTTGATGAATGATATTGGTGTATCATCATCTTTAGAATAAGTTTTATTTTCATGTTATCTCTATCAATTTTCACCCCAAAATTAGTAAGTCTTATAAAGTGACCTCAATTTTATTTACCATGGGAGATATCCACATAAACTAGAGGTTTGGTCCTCATATAGGTCACCCATAGCCTTTGGACGACTCTCATGTTACCCAAAACTTGGAGAGAATAGAAACATCTTATTTTAAGGGTGTAGTTTGGAGTATTAAAATTTCTAGGATGCTTGGTGGGAACAACATTCAAGTGAGTTGGAGCATACAATTGGAGACTTGGGTGATTATTGGAGGTACAATCATTGAGGGGGGGTTAATCAGTGATGTAAGATATTTCAAAATTTAATTATAATCCTTTTAGATGCTTAATAAATAGTTACATGAATTCATAATGCATACAAGATGTTCATAATAATGAATAATAAATATGATGAAATACCACACACATAACACAATGTTTATGTGGGAAACCCTCTTTGGTAATAAAACCTACTTTGAATCATGCAAACACATTGACTACTTATCTTAGAAGATGATCACAAACATGGGACCTTTTAGTTAAGCATCCACTTCACAAGGAGCACCCACCCCTAAGTATGAACAAGCACCCACTTATTCCATATGTTGAGCACCAACACATAACCTAATAAATCAATAGATCTATAACTTTGATTGCCTTTCAATTTGATTGGAGAAATAATGTATAACACCTCTTTTTCAACTCATCACACACACTCAAACATGATCATACAAAAAATGCATACAAACACCCTTTTGGGTCACTCTACGATTCCTCACTCATCCTCAATATGTTTTATACTTTTGTCCATCAACTAAGCACACTATCTTTGATATTTTTCTTTCATCTCATTCATTTTAAGTCTAGAAACCATTACCTTGGTCTTCACCTTTTATATAGTATTCATGAATATCAACATTTAGGTCATCCATAGTACTTGCCTTAACCCTTAAGACATATAACATGCTAATACATATCTCAATTTAGTCCTCATAGGTTGGCCATAACATCCATGAGTCATACTTAAGTAGCTATGCCTTTCAATTTAGCCTTAGCATCCCTTATAGGTGTCATGGAGACCTATTAACCCATTAATAAATTAATAAATAAAAATAAGAGCATAATATCACTATAAAATACATAATTCCACTCCATATGACCCTTATTACATCTCCATGTGAATACATCTACCAAAACACTCTCTAGCTAAAGCACAATCTACTCAAATAGAATTTTGTACACAGTAACACCATGATTAAACAAATTGTTAAATTTGAAGATCAATAACTTTAACTATACAAGTAATCAAACATTATAAATAGATTATCTAGATGCATCTTGGATCAAAAGATATAGCTCAAAAATTATAGACAGGTTATCCTTCATAAATTTAAAAATTCAAATTCCAACTATCACTATTCAAACACTAAACATCAAGAAATTTGTCATCATATTATGATCCCTAGAAAACTTTAGTAAATACTCACCATTAATCTCCTTAGGAATAGCCTAGACTTTACCTTTAAATGCTCACCATTTATCTTAGATCATAGCTGACATGATTGTGCCACTTGGGAGCTTTGCATGCCTTCAACACATTTGACTCTGTGACTCAATCCAAACCATCAATCTCTATCTATACGAACACCCAGGAATTGTTAATCTTCTATAAACTCAAATAGATTGACACACATGTCACAAGCATGTTTAATCTTAGGAACCTTTAATAATTTGACTTCACAGACAAAATTGGATCATAATCTAGATGATGAATGCTCACCATTAAATCTAATGATTAGTGGCCTTAGACTTTAGTGTAGTTAAACTTGACAGTCTCTGGTCTATCATAGTCTGCAAGAGAAAATTTGAAGGTTTATAACTTGAGTTAGAAAATACTTCAAGAGTCCAAATCTTTAGGGTACCTTCTAGGAACTATAAAAAATATCTCCATGAAATCCTTTGACCTTAGTTGACTTTCTATATACCTATAATAAATACACAAACTTGCTTGTTCATTCATATCTACATGACATGTAGTGATGGTCTAGCTTAACTTAAACTATAAGATGCATGTTTCTCTTTCCAAATTATCAAGTGAGACACCACAACATCTATGGATGCTTCACAACTTCTTATTTATCCTTATAGACCTGCAAATGTTCCATATCTCTCCAAGATATCAAACACAACTTATTTATCATTCATGTACTAGAACCATATGCTCTCTTTGACATAAATGACAACCTAATACATCAACTAAAAAATCTCTCCCATCATTGATGGAAATACACCCTCAAAATGACTTCTTACTCATTTGAACTTCTTCATTTTGATCTTTCTCCCCTTTTGACATTAATGACAAAGGATCTCTTGCTCAACATGCAAACAAACATTCCTTAACATTATATTTGCATTCAAATACTATTAAGATGCTCAGGATAATTACATACTTTCAAGCATATGAATCAATTTCTCCCCCTTTAACATTAACCAATCTAAACTTAGACATATCTAATCTGTAGACTTGATAAACTACTCATAGAGCTTAGAAACCTCCCCCTAATATTATGCACATCTCTTCAAGTATATCAAACTTTTTGAGTTATCTCCCCATAAATACATGCTCTATTTAAAAAATAACATCTTCAATATGTCTTCTCAATAAACTAGGTCTTCCAACAACACTTTGAACAATATGGATCTCATAGCAACAAAATAATTTCCCTTTATCATCTACAAGCCATCATGGTTTAGAACCTTTTCAAAATCACTCTATGGAACCATGACATACACAATTTTTAATATACAAAAATATGAGAACTTAATTATGATAATAAATATATGATATCACAATCTCCTCATACTTCATATCAACCTAGTCTTTAGTATTCATTATTTGATCACTCAATTTAACAAATTGACAAGATCTTACATTTAGGACCAAAAACCCTGAACATAGCTTGAAAACATTTGAACAAGATCAACATACCCTTTTATGAAATATAATATCTTGATAACTCACCATCCTTAATAAAAAATTTGGAAACTTCCATTCTTTGCCTAAAAACCTTCAAAACCAATGTCTTCATTCTTCATCATTTGACCAACTAGACCATCATTAAGATTTGATCAAAAATTTGACTTTAGGATCACTATTTCTAAAAATATCTTATCATGTCCTTCCTTAGTAAACAAACACATCTTCTTATGACCTTTCTTATCTTGTAACATCAACCAAAAATCAATTGACATCCACCATGCTTCCTCTTGTTATGAAGTGTCTTCTTGAAGCTTAGGTAGAGACACCCTAACCCATAATGTCATAGAACAATGTGAAACTAGGAGTTTCCCATAACTCCTCATATCCTTCTTCTCCTTGGTCATATGATATTGATAGTTCTTATTTTGCTTAGGTTTGAGAGAAGTAACATGCTCACCCATAATAATATTCTCCATTTATTCTAAGAATGGATTGACAACATATGGAGACAACATAGATTCATGACATACCTTTTCATCTAAAGAAAATAACTCATCACTAGTCATTGAAAACTAATGTTTTTTTCATGAAACTTGTTAAACATTATCAGGATGTTCACTTAGATCTATACACACCATAAAACTAGCCTTAACTATCATTTTGGTCTTCTCCTTGAGATTATTCTCTTCATTCACATCATGAGAAGATGATGGGTGATCTTGTCATTATTCAACATTTGTATCATTCTACACCATAACAAATAAACCAGTTGGACCTATAGACTCATAATGACTCACACTTTTCATTTTTGGTTTCTATAAGTTAACTTCTCTTCTTTCTTGAATATTAGGTGTCTGATCAAATTTATCTTGACTTGATGTCCTTTGTTTGAATAACCTATAAAGGTGATCAATCTTCTCACAATTGTATCAAACCATTCTTCTTGAAATGAACTCAACTTACCTTACCTGAATTGGATAAAATCTTGTAATGTGTATTATGTCATAAAAACTTAAGAAATCAACTTTGTTCATTTTATTTTACTGATGATTCCACTCATTCTCAATAGGTATTCTACACTTCTATCCCTATGACCAAATTGATTGCAAGTATAATAGTAACCATTGAAATTTTTATACCTAATGGGATTTGGTTATTTAATTTGATATATCCTTATTCTACCACCACCATATTCATTATAAGTATAACAATGTCCACTAAAAACATAACTATAGTTGTTAATGTTAATCACTCCTTTTATTTTATCATCAATACCCCAAGACATCTCATCCATGAATTCTTTTGTAGAGCTTAATTTCTTGTCCTTAGATAAAAGATAATCAATATAGTTCATAACTTTACCTTATAATTGATCCATTCTTTAATTCAAATTTTTATCAACCACAACCTATATATTTTTTACTATTGTTTCTATTATTTTTATTTGTGTCTTCACTTTATAAATTCTTGAAATCATCTCATGACATATATAAGAAGCCAAGTTTGAATTTTTACTCCCCATAATGTTATTCAATCTTTTAAACTTTTCTTTTAGACATTCATATTTTTCCCTTAAACATTTGAGTTTTGATAAAGAACATATTAGTTTACCTTGAAGAAAAACCTCAACCTCTTTGTCTTTAATTTTACCTATGATCACCTTCAAGTGGTTAAACTTGTAACAAAGGTGTTATTCTAATACAAATTTCTAGAGGTACAGTTACTAAGAAGGACGGGGGTGAATCAGTGATGCAAGATATTTCAAAATTCAATTGTAATAATTTTAAACACTTAAACAATGATCACATGCATTCATAAAGCATACAAGATGTTTATGATAATGAATAATAAAGATGATGCAAGATCACACACATAACACAAGATCTATGTGGGAAACCCTCTTGGGTTATAAAATCCACTCTCAAGCCTACAAACACATGGACTACTTGTCTTATAAGATGATCACAAACATGAGACATATTAGTGAAACACCCAATTCATAAGGAAAACCCAACCCTAAGTATAGATAAGCACCCACTTGTTCTAGATGTTGAGCACCCACACTACACCTATGAAATCAATAGCTCTAGAGCTTTAATTGTCTTTCAATATAATTGGAGAAATAATTTATAACCCCTCTCTTTCAACTCATCACACACACTTAAAATTATTCATACAAGAAATACATCCAAAAACCCTTCTGGATCACTCTAGGCTTCTTCTCTCATCTTCAATCTACTCTATACTTTAGTTTATCCATTGAACACACTAACTCTAATCTTTTTCCTTTTTCTCTATCTTCTGCTCTCTTAATTCATTTATATCAAGTCTAGAAACCATTACCTTGGTCATCACCTTTTATAGAGTCTTCATGAATATGAACATCCAAGTCAAGCATAATATCTACCTTAACCCTTAAGACATATAACATGTGAATAAATATCTCAATTTCATCCTCACAAGTTAGCCATAGCATCCATGAGTAACACTTAAGAAGCTATGCTTTTCAATTAGGCCTTAGTAGTCCTTATAGGTCTCATGAAGACCTAATCACCCATTTAACACTTCATCAAGAAAAATAAGAACATAAGATCACTCTCAAATAAATGGGATCACTCCATATGATCCTTATGACATATTCATGTGAATACATCCACCGAAACACTCTCTAGCTAAAGCACAATTTACTCAAACAAAATTTTGTACACAATAACACCATGATCGAATAAACAATCAAAATGTTAAGTTTAATAAATTTTATTATATGAAAATTCAGACCTTATAACTATATTTTTTGGATGCATCTTGAATTACTTTATAACTTTTCTTTGTACTTCATCAATAAATTCATTTGTATCAAAAGATATACCTCAAAAAACTATAGATATTTTATCCTTCATAAATTTGAAAATTCAAATTCCAATGGTCACTATTATATCACTAATCATAGATCACTTTGTCATCATCTCATGCTACCTAAAAACCTTGGATAAATATTCACCATTGATATCCTTAGGAGTAGCCTAGACTTCTCCTTACAATGCTCACTATTGATCTTAGATCAGAGCTCTTGTGATTATACCACTTGATAGCTATATATTCCTTCTACACATTTAACTCTTTGGATCAATCCGCACTATCAATCTCTATCTATACAAACACCCACAAACCATTGATATTATATCAACTCAATAATATTTAGACACTTGCCACAAGTGTGTTCAATCTCAAGAACCTTTGAAAATTTGAATTCATGTGCACCATTGGATCATAATCTAGATGATGAATGCTCACTGTTAGATCTACTGACTAGTGACCTCAAACCTCAACACAGCTAAACTTGATGGTCTCTAGCCCATCACAATTTTTAAGAGGAAATTTGAAGGTTTATAACTTGAGGTAGAAAACACTTCATATTTATAAGTCTTTAAGGTACCTTATTATCACTATAGATAACATCTTCATGAAATCCTTTGACCTTGGTTGACTTTTTGAGTACCTACAATAAATACACAAACATGTTGATTCATTTATATCTACATGACATGTAGTGATGTCCTATATTATCTTAAACTAAAATATGCATGTTTCTCTTTCCAAATGATCAAGTGACACACCAAAACTTCACTAAGACATCTATGGATGCCTCACAACTTCTTTGTCCTTCTAAACCTAGAAATGTGTCATATCTCTCCAAGATATCAAACACAACTTATTTGTCATTCATGCACTAGAACCATATTCTCTCTTTGACATCAATGACAACCTAAGATATCAATGACCATGCTCAATAAGTGACATTAGAGAGATTTAAGCACTTTAATTATAGATAAATAGTCAAGTTTCATGCAAAAAATAGTCACAAGATCTTCATCAAAAGGTAAGGAAACTGATTTTTCTGAGTTATCATTGAAATATTATAGGAGAAGGAGATACCCTAGGTTTAATCCTAATCTTACACCCCATAACTCTCCTAATTTTACTCAACCAAACATTGCTACAAACCCTACACCTCTAATGGATAGGCCTAGACTTCAAACCTTTATGCCCTTTAATGGTGGAAACCCCTTAAATCTAAATTAATTTGATGACATACATGTTGCTACCCCTAAAATCCTTCCATATTTCATAGGAGAAAACTCAACCACCCCTATGGAAAATATTGAAGACATAGATAATTTATGCTCAATTTAGAATGTGACCTAAAAAAAAGTGGGTATGACACTACTAACCACCTTTGTGAAGGGTAAGGCACTCTAGTGTTATATGGATTTAACACCTACATCATTAAATATCTAACATATATTTGGGAAACATTTGTGAAAACACTTTGAGGATAATATTGACCATCTATCTTTAGTAGAGTAGCTCACCATAATTAAAAGGTCTCTGCAAGAATGTATTATAGATTTAAACTATATGTTTCAAAAAACCTAGGATATGATCCCCAAAGTGGTCAAACCCACCCCCAATTATGCATTCTTTTATGACCTTAGATCCCTCAACTCTGATGTGGTAACCATGGTATCGTCCATGAGGGTAGTACTCTACCAAATGATTATGAGGTGGCCATAAGGGTAAAAAATTATCTAATCTAAGTAAGAAAGATTACCCCACTACCCCTCATGCCTTTATTTCCAATAAATCAACCCCCCTACCTATCATTTCTCCCTTACCATCACCAACCATCATGATCAAGAAGATGTCAATCAAGTAGATAGATTGGGCAAGATTGAAGGGTTGCTGAAGGCCCAAAACAATAAGATAGTGGACTTATTGAGGAATGAAATTACACTCCATAGACCTTACCAATCCTCCTATCAAACCTAACAATATAATATACCTCTATATCATCCTAATCAACAAGGTCAAGGGAAGATCACTTAGGCAAGGCCCTATATTAGCTATAACTCCAATTGTGCTATCAATTCTAGAGCCCTAATCCCAACTTAATATAATTATGCTCAAGGGGATCAATGGCATGCACAATTGTGGAAGCCTCATTAGATGTTAGTAACTCCAAGTGGTGATGTTTTTCAATATTATTTCATGCAGTAGAGTCTATCTCTTCCAACTCATGATAGTTAGCCTCCTACACAACACAAGGAAGGTCTTCCTATGCCATATGGAGACACTCCCTTCATGACTTAAGTTGAATTTCCAAATGAAGAAGGGAAAAGTGTAAGAATAGTACCATCTAACTTTATTAACTTCTAAGAAGGTGATAATTTATTTGAATAACTAGAAACCAATTATGGTAGAAATAGAGCTAAGGTAAATAGTCTAGTTATAGCCCATACAAGGGATAGAATAAGGGCAT
The DNA here is from genome assembly GCA_037957365.1 of Torreya grandis. NCBI lineage: Eukaryota > Viridiplantae > Streptophyta > Pinopsida > Cupressales > Taxaceae > Torreya > Torreya grandis. The sequence continues at coordinate 1,343,666 of JARHVA010004559.1, read as the reverse complement.
TTGGTAATTTTTTAGGACATGAAAGAGTAGCCTCTCCACCATATCAACCATATCAATGGACTACTAGTTAAGATGTGGCCCTTAAAACATCATCAACTTAGTAAGTTTAAGATGGGAGAAGGTAAATCATAGAGGTCCTTGTATACCTCAATTCACACAAAATCTAAGTGGTATTACTACTCAAAATTTGTATTCAAAGGCTTCCACCTCTCACATTATCATTATGGATCAAATTAAGAAGGCCCATGTCACTATCCTTATGTGGGACATGTAACTCATTCTAGAGCATAAAGATCTCCTTCAAGAATATCTTTCCAAACTCTGTCTTAAACAAGCAAGCATAAAAGATGGCTACAATCCTAACTAATTCTAATCAACCTCATGAGTCTCAAGCACTCAAGTTTTCCAAACCACCTCCCTTATATCTCTCTATCATCATGGGTTACTACATGATAGATAGTGGGGATAAAACTTCTATCATGCCTAAGTATATAATGGATAAATTGGGGATAAAGTATGAATCTAATGCAAAAGGGGTTTTACAGTTATATGGGTCTCCTACCAAGACTGTTATTGTCCTTAAATATCTAAAGATCATATTATTTTCTTGTCCTAATTTCACTATATCTCAATATTTAGGAGTCGTTAACCTCCCTCCCTACTTTGCCTTATGATTGTCTAGGGATTTCACTACCAAAATAAGGGTTATCTATCTTTTGATTGGTCTGACATGGTTTTTAGGGCTGGCTATGGGACAAAGGTCACCATAAGGTTTGAGCCTATCTATAGGTACCACTTATATCCCCACATGCCTAACTTATCAAATGTCAATTGTATTATCCTAGATGAATATGAACACCCTAATGACCAAGATCCCATTGAACCACTTGAAGGTATATTAGATTGGTTACTTGATGAATGGGCAGTAGATGACCATGGATATAATCCATAAAAAACATTGAAGAGGAAGATTTTGGTGTGTATTATATGCATGAAAAAGGGGTTGTTATACCAAGTCTCACTATCCCAAGCCAAGATCATGAAGGAGTATGGAATTTTTTCTTTGATATCTCTATATCCAAGTATGGAAATGGGGTAGGTATCATGCTTGTCTCCCATTCCAATCAAAGGTAATTTTATACCTTGACATTTTAATTTATTTTCACTTCCAATACAATAGAGTATGAAGCCCTCATCTATGGGCTACAATGGGCAAGAAAGAGAGGCACCAAGCTCCTTCAAGCCATGGGAGAAAGTGAGTTTGTAGTGCATCAGGTGAGATGTCTAAGTGTAGTCAATAATACACTATTGAAGGCATACAAACATAGGGTTTTGGACCTCTTGGAGGATATTTAGGCCTTTGACATGCACTCTATTCTTAGAAAAGAAAATCAACATGCATACCAATTAGCAAAAATTGGAGAACATTATGACATACCAAGTGGGGTTAAAGACATCAAAGAGTATTCCCAAATAAAGGTGGTATGCATAATTTTAGTCTTTGATAATGATGTGATCTAGAAAGTGTTTAAAAATGATAAGTAAATTGCATGTTTCTTATATTAGGAGGTATAATTCTACTTAAATAACCAAGGCATATTACAATAGTAATTTGGGGACTAGATTTTCCAACTAAGGAAAAACAAACTACATAAGGTTTTGGTGACATTATAAAGTATATTCAATGAATATTACTTGATAATAAAATATAAGGTGAGCATATCCACTAAAGAGGAACACTATGAAAAATTCATCATATTCAAAGATAAGCTACTCAAACTAGGAATAGTAAACACCAAGGAGGAGAAGGAATCTTTCATAGCATTATGCCAAGAATTTGTAGACATTTTTTATTGGTAATATTCTAAATTTAATGTGTTTGAACCTAGTTTGTCTCAACATACCATAGAGTTGGAGGCAAGTGATAAACATGTAAGACAAAATTAAAGACTAGTCAACCCCAATATTGAGATGATTATGAAGGAGTTGATGAACCTCATTGAATCTAACGTTATCTTACACATCAAACACTCTTCATGCGTGGAAAAAAAATTCTTATGAGGAAGAAGAATGGGGATATAATGTTGTCACTAGACTTCAGAGATATCAATAAGGTCTCACTAAGATATCACAACCCTCTACCACCTATGGATCATATTCTTCAAAAATTTAAAGGTTCAAAAAAGATTTTCCTGACATGATGGATACCTATAATACAATAAGGTGTTATTGAGGGAGGAGGATCAAAACAATATTGCCTTTAAAACTAAGTCAGGCACTTATGCTTACATGAAGATGCTCTTTGGACTATCTAATGTAGGGGCTACCATCCAAAGGGAAATCAATGTATCCTTACAAGGTCTCATAAATGAAATGGTTCTCATCTATCTTTATGGCATCACTATATTATTCAAGGACCCCAAGGATCACTCAACACATTTGAGGCTAGTGTTTGATAAGTTCAGGAAGTTTGGTGTCTCTTTGAACCCCCAAAAATGTATCTTTACAGTCTATTAGGGCATACTTTTTAGACATGTGGTGTCACGATAAGGCCTCTCTATTAACCTTGATAGGATAGATGTAATAATTTCCTTATAACTACCTAAACACAATAAGGGATTGAAAATTTTCTTTGGATAAATCAAATTCATCAGAAGGTTTATACCTAGATTTTTAAAATTGGTAAGGCCTCTAACTCACATGCTCAAGAAACACAAAGAGTTCTCATGAAACAAGGAAGAAAAAATAATATTTGAGGCCATAAAGTAATCAATTTCCCAAGATCCCACCCTTTTCAACCATAATTTTACAAAGGAATTCCTCATGTATGCCTTATTTACAAGTGACACATTTTTTGCCATGCTTATGTAACAAAATAATGAAGGCCTTAAGCAACCCATAGCCTTCTTTAGCCAAGCATTGGAAGGGTACAGATATAGGTATACCTTTGTTTAAAAACATGTAATTTCAATCATTATAGGTCTCAATAATCTCAGACACATGGTGTTTAAGAACAAAATATTTGTAATGGTGGTTCACGCTAGGATCAAATATTTCATCCTTAATAAAGACTTGAGTGAAAAGAGAGGTGGTTGGGTGACCAAGTACATGGATTATGATGTATAGGTGAAGGTTACTAGGTTTTTTAGGGGTAGGGGACTATGTGAGAACCTTATATAAAATGTGAAGGAGGATAAGGAAGTGGGTTTGGCAATCCAAAATGATCAACAAGCAAATGTAACTAAATCTCCTTCTAGATGGACCCAAGACATGGTGAAATTAATCCAAATTTGAGATTGTCTTATAGGATTAAATAGGAAAATAATTATGTAATTAAAACTACAATCCATTTTTGATATCTTATTTGATGGGGTGATCTTTAATAAAGACCTTAATGGCATGTTTTTGAGGTGTGTAGAAACTAATCAAATTGACAAACTTCTAGGATAGTTTCATGATGGGCCTATAAGAGGGAACTTTGAAGCTAATACCATGACAACAAAGATCATTAAAGTAGGTTATTTGGCTAATTTTATTTAGGGACTCACATGAATGGGTAAGGAGGTGTTTGAAACGTGTTATGTTCATGGCCAAGTAAAAATTAGTTGACTTACCTCTAAAGCTTATTCAAGTGGAGAAAATATTCATAATTTGGGGCCTAGACTTCTTAGGAATGATTCTTCCCCCATATAGTGTAGGAAAATAAGTGTTTTTTAATTAATATTAGTTAATTTACTAGGTGGTTGGAGGAAAATTCACTCGAGGAAGCAAATGAGAACTCAGTTTTGGAGTTCTATGATAACCTAGTGACCATATTTGGTGTCATCTCCACCATCGTATCAGATAATTCATTATAATTTATTAGTCCAAAGGTGAGTGAGTGGTATATTAACCATGAAATCTACCTTAATTCTTCATCTAATTACTATCCACAATAAAATGAACTAGCAAAGTCCACTAACAATAATCTAGTTAAGATCATAATAAGACCAATGGAGGAAAACCAAATGGAGTGGAATACCAAGATAAGAACTACCCAATAGTTATATTGGGCACTCACCATATCTTCTTATCTATGTAAAATAATCAATACTTCCCATATCACTTGAGCTATTAGCCTTAGAACTTGCACACCAACTTGAAACTCATGGAGAGTGATGCAATGAAGGTGAGGAGGAATGAATTAAGGAAGATGTAAGAGATAAAGGATGATGTTATTTATGTCATGTAGTCTAGCCAAGATCAATTAAAAATGTCATTTGAAAATATATCATTTTGAAATACCTTTCAATAATGTGGAATTCTACTTAACTGGGATAAAGACCATGCCAAGTTAGGTAAGCATTCAAAATTTGATAGTCTTTAGAGTGGGCTATATGTCATTACTAGCTACAAAGATAACAATGCCTTACAATTTTATAGAATGAGTGGTGAGTAACTCCGTATCCCTATTAATGGGGTTTTCCTCAAGTCTTTTTACTAGAATAAAAAACTATCTTGTATATAGTAGTTAGTTTCCTTCTTCCAAGTGCTATAACACATGTTTTCCTAATTGCTTGGTTGTCTTTGTTGTTTCCTATTGTGTGTCTTATATCTTATTTCATGTCTTGTTTATTTTATTTCATTCCTTGAGGTTTTTAAGGTATTAGTCATGAAGAGATAGTGTAGTCAAAGAGTCTTCACCTAGGCATGAGTGATAGGAAAAGAGATCTTGGGTCCTCTTCATTAGTAGGTAGGTGAAGCCTTCAAAGTCATTAATAATGTTGACTACTTTCTACCCTTAATCATAGAAAGGATTCAACCCATTATTGAGAATTCAAAAACATCACTTTTTGTCACTCTTTTTATGTTTTTTGAAGTGTTAATATAGTCCAAAGAAATATCAATGATCATCATGTCAAGTAGTATATTTAAGGGCTTAAACATGTCAAAGAATACCATAATAGTTACATTCTCATAATGTATGATATTGTATTAGGTGTTCCCTTGTGTTTAGTCATGTATGATGATCTATATTAGGCCTTAGGATGACCTCAATGGTCTATTTTTTGTTCATAATAAAGATAACCCAATGTTTGTAGTTGATGACCCTATCATGAATCCATCTATTATGATCAGTTATGGCTTGATAATAAACTAAAAAGATGTTGTAAATATATATGGTAACCTAATTTATGACTTTATAATGTTCTAAGGTCTTTTAATAGTTATTAAAGTGCTTTCCATTTAAAGCCTTCACTTCAAGCCATATATATTTTCTTAAAGGGGGTGTTTGAAATTAAGTCAATGCTATTTGACCTCAAAATTCCACTAAAACCATCAATTACATCCTAAAAATATTCCATTAATCCCATTATACCATTATTAAACCTTTTCATATGCTAAGGGTGTCTTCTCATAAGTCAAAGACCATAATTAGCCACTAAATGGGCCACACACATGTGAAAACATGTCCCCTCAGCTTCCCAAACCATAATATATGTTTTTAAATATTTTATAAACCCTATTTTCAATCCTTTTACCTATCGATGATGATTCATGGTCTAAAAACATAAAAATGTGGGAATGCAGTGTTTTACAAGAGTTCTAAAATAAGTAAAAATCTATATGTTATGGATTTGGTTAGATGGAGTCAGGTGTGTGCAAAGCGAGTTTGATAAAATCATCAGATGAAGGAATCTAGGTGTTTTAGATCCAAAACAACTAGAAACTAGTCTACTTCCTCCACCAAGCTCTTTCGTATCCATGGATAATACTTCTAGTTTGTGCTCAGTTCATACAAGAGAGAGAAGGTGAGGGTCCAAGATCTTGGATAAAGGAAGGGGGTCAATTTTCCTTCTAATCCTATGAATTGGTTTAAATATTAATCCTCTACTATTTATGAACAAACATTAATAAGTTAATAAATTTGGATTGCCTTCCTTATCTACATAGGGTCAAAAAGGGAATGGTTTCAATGCATTATTTGTCTATTTTGGTAAATTAATTATTTTTTTCTCTCTTATCTATTCCTTAAAGGTACTTACATGGCATTATCCACCCATTATTCACACATTTGGTCCTATGTAAGTAAGAAACACCCAAGCTACCACTATCTATAGACTATAAGCAAGGTTCCATTAATGGATAAGGATATTCAATGTATATGTATGAGAAGGAATAGTGTTTTGAGGTTTAATGATTGTGTATTGAAGTTTTTAAGATATCCTTAGTTAAATATTAATGGTCATATGTACCTCAATTTCAAAAATATATCATCTCCAAATGAGACTACCTACATTTTTGGCCTTCATTGTAAGGAAGGTTAGTGTGGTTGATGAGGATGGCTTCTGAATGTCATCAAAATTACATAAAAGTAGCAAGGGAGTATTATAATAATATAACAATGTCCTTATTTTAGGATGAGTATACCTCATTATATCCCTTATAGACCAATAAATTCTAAAGTAGCTCTTCAATGCCTTCACAGTCTTGTTAGAAGCAATTAAGGTTGTTTAACAAAAGTTTAGGTATTTGAAGAGTCCTAGGTTTCCATTTCTCACTACATATGCCTGATTGATGACCTCAAAATTTTTTGATCTATTAATTATGTGAGTATAGATGCCTAAGGTATTTTTAGATCATATTGGGTATGAGTCAATAGTCCAATTTAAGCCACCAAGGAAAATTTATCTTCTAATGGTCTCATCACTATCAACTTACCTCATAATAGGTGCTAAGTTCTAGGTTTGAAGTTCTATGTGACATTACAACCATCACCCATAGGTTTGAACCCTATACCTAAGCCTAAGGAATATATTTAAGGTCTAAATACCTCATAAGGATATCAAGTGCTATTGGTACTATGAGAAAATGGACATATTTAGATATAAGCACTATTGAAAGAGCATAATCATCACCTCCATCAGATAACTTAGATCCACCCTTCAAAGTCTCTCAAAATCATTATATGTAGATAAGTCTCAAATTTAAGGAAGGGCTATGGATTATGAATATGTTTGTCTTAACTATATGTATTTAAACATAAGGGAGGCCATTGGGGTCTCAAGTATAATAATAGAAATAGTCTTCTAACTCAAAGGCCTATTCAATAGACTTATTCATAGTCAACATGCATGAATCAATACCTAAAGGACTGTTAACAGTCTATGTTCTACCTTTAATATGATACCTATTATGCCATAGAGAGGAAAATTCAAACTAATATGGTGGTCAAAGCATGGATATATTGGTGCCAAAGATAAGAGGTCTAAATAGATGACTAAGCAAAATGGCTCAAGCATATACAATGAGTTATGAGAACTCAACTAGTTTAGAATGCATGACTAAATTGAATAGCAATACCAAGATCATCTAAAATGGAATTTTAGGGTGATGAGGACATATTTATCTCTCAAGTCTTCATATGATGGTGATATCAATTGACTACCTAGTATGGATTGCACACCTATGACACACATGCTTTGATATATAACCATGTAAATGAGCCCTCATAATAGAGTTAGGGAAGATAAGCCTTAAAATATATAGTAAAAAATTGAGTTACTTTATTTGAGACCTAATTTTATCACTACAAAGGGTTGATAGAGATTGCTTAGGTCATCATAACTAACTATTACAAGCATCTACACTAGATAGTGATGCTTAAAGTAAGCTTAAGAGAGAAAAGATTTGATATGATGGTCTGTATAGATATAGACAAATTTAGAAGTTGGAAATTAGATTGAGTAAGATCCTATCATAACATTGGGGTTGTAAATGCACCTACAAGTGAATGGAAGTTTCAAATCCTAATTTAATCTATAAGGCCTAAAGCCTCCCTTCGACCTCAATAACCCACCTCCATCTCAGTAGCAGATCTAAAAACCCAAAATAGATTAAAAATCATGTTGTTATGGGTCCTGAAGGAGGTGTTTGAAGTAGTGGAATGCAAAGAAATGGTCCATTTGGTTTTATCCCCCTCTCGAGATCCATTATCCTAAATAACCATGTTGAGCTTCCACATTCAACATTCATATATTTCATCATAGAAGGACCCAAACCTAATGATATTAATGGAAGTTTTGAACCCATACAGACTCAAGATCTATGAAGGAAATAGTGGGATTCATGGGACCAACTGTATGAACAAGCATTAACATTCTAACTTGTATAAACTCCATACTAATGAGTTTGAAGCATACAATGGTTCATTCATATCTCAACATGTAATATGCATGGAACCCATGTATATTCAAGATATTTGTAGGGGTATTTAGGTTGGAGGTTAAGGGAAATAATTTTTGATTTGTAGTTCTATAGTCTATAAACCATCATTAAGATGGTGGACCTCCAAAACCCTTTTTAAACCCTGCTTTAGACCTGATGAAGGAATTACAACTTCAAATATAATAAAATGAGTTAATTTGGATATTAAAAGGTCTTAATGGTCTCCCCAAGTCCCCTAATCACTCAGATGGCCTATTGGTTGACATGTGAAAGATGTGTAGTGTATGGATCAGCCCTAAAAGAGCCACTATAAGTTTATATGCAAGAATTTGATAAGGATTTACATATCCCATATGTTTATAAGAAGGGATATGGAACCTGAGGTCTCAAATAACTACACATTAGACACCAAAATGGGCATCCGTACCTAATAAACACTTATAAACAAGTCTAGGTGCTTAAATGAAAGACTGTATGCACACAAGATAAGGTAACTGACTTGTTCAAATTGATATAAATTCTATTAATGCCCTAATGGGTTAATTTAATGATAGTAAAGGTGGTTAATTTATTTAAAACTCTATTTTAAGGTCAAAACTTTGAAACTCTGCATTCAAACATGTTCATCTAGCACCTTCCTCAAGGCAATACCACTTGAAAGATGAAATAGAGGATAAAATAGGATTAGATGACATCTTAGACCACCATGAAGATTTTTATCATGTTATTTTAGGTGTGTGAGACATTTTTTTTATAGTGGAAAAGTCAGAATTGGTCATTGTGGCCTGAAAGTGCCTTGAGACTTCTTACAATGCACATTTCTCACCCGAGGGGAAAATTTTGAAGCTCATAACTATAAATAACAATTGAATAAGTATATGATCACTTTAAGAGAGTTTAGAGGCCTTCTCAATAATATTTAAGTGGAATTTATTTAGAGGATAAGGTCATAACCTTTATAAACCATTGTTAAGAGTCTAAAACCCCTTGAACCTCCTAAAACCCTAATAAGGAACCAATTTAGAAGATATTTCATAAAATTCATCCAAATGCATATGGATGGATTTTTAAGCACTATATTAATATATTAAACTCTTAGGGGATCCCATCTATAATACTGGTTGGTATGGAATATTGTATAGACCCTCCAAAAACTATACTTTTCAAGGTTTTGAGTAAAATCCAAGGTGAAAAAATTGTTCAAGGTTTTAAAATAATTATAGGGGATAATATGAGATATATTTCACCTTTCCAAATTAGTAATCACCTATAATTATTCCTAAAAATTTTCATATAGGTCTATGCTAAATAGGGAATTTAGTTGTGCTCAACGGAGGTTAAAATGTTAGACTTTAAAGTGTAAGATAATTAGAGGGACTAGGTCTTGGTTTATTAGGTTGTTTTAGATAGAAAATAATCTCACTTAGTCCTAATGAAGAGCTCATTCATTCCTCATATCTATCCAAATATCAAACATGCAAGAGACTAGGATACTTGTTTATAGGCCTAACAATAAGAGGGAGATGTTCATGATCATAGAAGGCTGATATGAAATTAATTAATCATCATGAAACCCTTTTAAATATGTCCTAAGGTGATCAATATCCACATCCATGGCCATTATGGAGTATTTAGGTAGTTTTCTAAACATAAGCAACATGCAACAAAGAGGTGATTACTAAATGCATCATGAAATAACCATAATTAAACCTTTTGAATACTTTATAAATATTATAAGGAGAGGAAATTGACCAATATTAGAGTGCATATGATATTTATGGGTCAAAATTGGCTAAAATATACTTTAATTTCATAAATATGCTCATTTAAGACACTAGTCAGCTTAGGAAACACATGGAGGAGTGTGGAAGATGTTTGTAACTACCAATTGAAGTAATGGTAGTCATTCATGACCTACTCATGTTAGTCCCATGAAAATTTATCTCTAACTCTGATCCATTCTCCTATTTTTTTAAACCTTATGGAAATACTAAGGGATCCCTTGAGTGGGTGTAATGAAAATTTGCCAAATTGTATCTTGAGAACCTTGAGAATCAATAAAGAAAATATTGCTCAGATGTTTATTTATTGACATTAGTGTGTTATGGTTTTTTGATTTGCATATAGTGTGATTTTTATCATCCTTTATAGTTACTCTCCCACACCTAGCTCTTATAATTTCATCCTAGGAGGGTCATGTGATGTGTTAGAGTGTCGTAGTTGTGTTGAATCATAAGTTGATTAATAGTGACTCAATAATACCTATTTTTCATTACCTTAAAGTTGAAATCATCTATCATAGCCTTAACATGAAATACTCATGTTCATGATTCTATTAGGAAGCTTATTTTAGTCATAGTTCTTCACTTGATTCATGAAGTGTTGTTTGAATATCAATTAGAGTGGATGATTTATATTGGTGCATCACCTTCTATAGAATAGGTTTATTTTTCATGTTTTATCTCTATTATTTTTCACTCAAATATCAATAAATCTTGTAAATTGAGCTTAAATTGATGTATTTGGGAAGTGAGTCCCATAACCTAGAGATTTGGTCCTCATATATGTCATCCATGACCTTTGCACCAATCCCATGTTACTCCAAACTTAGAAAGAACTAAACCATCTTATCCTATGGGTACATTTTGGATTTTTAATAGGTGATATTATCACTAACCTTAGATTTTGAATTAAAAGGGTATATATAAATGAAATGCCACAAGGTTGATAATCAAATATATATGAAACCAATTAAATTCTAAACTAAAATATAAGTCAACATTTGAATTTATTGTTATGAGATAGTATACATATAAAAAATAAAAATATGTTAGCTATATAACTTATAAATAAGTGATGTACTTAGATATTTAATAATATAATGTAAATATAGATATAGGACATGTACAAAACATGATAGAAACATATTCTAAAATAGTTATTAGATTTTAGATTGGA
>JARHVA010004559.1:1142500-1327500 GCA_037957365.1 Torreya grandis | reverse complement strand
TTATTTTTGACTCCTTATCCTTGCTTATTAAAGACATATTTATGTACCTTGTATGAAACCCCTTACACTTATGTGTTACATGATATGTTATAGTGTGACATTTCAAGTTGATCTTGTATGATTTATATTTTCATAGGTGACTTGATACATATAATTTACTTCACCTTTATGTGTTGGGCCATGATTCACATCATGCAATTCCTTATTAAGTAGTATTATATAGTGACAAATACTAATATATGCTTCGTAGATACATTTTTATTGGCATATCACTTATATGACCTTGTATTACATATGATACATACATTCCTTAATGTTATATGTGTTAATATGATGATATTCTCTCCACATGTTGTCATTATTTAACATGATGGTATCTTTAGACGTGGCATGATATAATTCAATTATATTTTGATATGAGTTCATTTCAAGATTAATCCCTCAACTAAAAAAGTGTGCATATTAGTGTTATTTTTTATATAAACTAAATCCACCATGAGAATAATTGAGTAAAATATAAAAAAAGAGTTCAAATGTGATTTATATATTATATTAGAACTATTTTATTTTTCTTAGATTGGTACTTAGCTTTTGATCAGAGCTATAATCGGTTCTAGGTCAAAACCCAAGGACCTAATCCATGAGAGAAATATATAACCATTAATACTTTGATCACATTGAAACCATTCATGAAATGGACACATCTAGCCTATAAATTCCCTTTGAGATTCAAACTTGGGTAGGGATAGGCATAGCCAAACCACTTCAACAAACCTTATACATCTTATTGGATATTATATTGGGACTATTATTTACAATCTTTAGATAGATTATGGGGGTTATATACTTCATTTTTAGCTCCATGAGTGACATTTTACATATTAATAAAAATTTAGAAAAATTTCAAGGCACTTGTAAGTTCTGGAACATTCACTCCATTATATGGGATAGATTCATTTGGAAATGATGTTTAGTCCATGCACATTTAAAATATTTTCATGTATATTCACTTTGGAGAAAACCTTAATCTATAAAACCATATATATTAGTTGATTAATTATTATTGAGGTAATGTCATTGAGATTCATTGATGATAAAAAACCATGGCATTACTCATAGAAAACCAATAAGTTTTTTTCTCACCTTATCATCATGGGGTTATGAGATCATTGTTATATTAGTTACATATGGTTTGGGGAATTAATATTCTAATATATGGCCCTTGCCTTGCTTTAAATATAGAATTAGGAATTTATCACCATCAATATCGCCATGTTCTCCATGTGATTTATAAAGGATCCAAAACTCTCTAATTTTTCAACAAGAAATAATCATGTCCAGAAAGTTACAAGGAAACATAGTTTACTCACATATGAGTGAACTCCTTCCTTACTCTTTCAAATTCCAAGTATACTTTAGATTTAAAATTTATTTCTAGGGAAATTAAATATTACATTTTAATTTAATTTTTTTATTAGATAAGATTACATTTTTGGATTTTTATACCCAAAAAAAGTGTGCTAGAGAAATTCATGTATATATCCATCCATTTACTCTAGTATTTTCATTCCATTATAATACTCTTTTTAAAACTAAAATAGGATTTGACACTTGGAAACATCAATACTGACATAGAATTATCTCAAATGACTCTTTTATCTCCAAAAAACTCTCACTCTCCATTCCTAGATAATTACATGTTAGTTTTAAGTTCTATTAATTTTTATTTTCTATCAATAACCTATATATACATTAAAATCTATGCTAAATTAGTGAAATATCCTACCTAGACATTTCCAAAAAAAATCATTTATGTATTTTAGATAATAACATCAAACTCAAGTAGTAATTTTATCATTAATATCTAAAGGCTGACATTATCATCCTTCACCTAGAAACAAGTATTTTTCAAAATCAAACCCATACCATGGGACAACCATCTACCAAATGTGTTGGTGTCATGGTAAATTATCAAATTGATCACATATAAATACAAATCAAGGTCAATATTATTCGTCATTGGTACTTCTCAAGAACTAATCAAGTATACTATTACACATTGATAAAATTTTCCCTATTCTTCCCAATTTCAAAATCAAACACTATGAGCATTAACCAGCCATGTATAAAACACATCAATCCAATTCAAGTGCTAATATTATCAATATCAAATCCAAATTAATATGATCATTCATATAGATATATAGTTGAATTATACATTAAAACTAAGGTGAAGAACTGGGTGTAGATCATATTCCCTCTTTGTATTTTTCAATATGTAGATAATGTCCAATCATTAATGGGGTTGTATCTCAATCTAATTACACTTTGTCATTTTATATAAATGTTTATTCTTCATAATTAAACCTAAAATTTTGAGGAGAATGAATATAATTTATAGATTTATGTATAAAATCAAGGGTCACAAATTTCGCATAAAGAGATAGAGGATTACATTATACTATCATATATAAATAAATGTTCCTAGGAAAATAACATCAACCTTAGTGACTATCATCAACATATCTACATCCTTGCACACATGGATAGTCAATTATACATCTAGATGATTCATACATTTGCTTCAAAAAAAAAATCCACTATCAAAACATAGGCATGGTCAATTAGTCATACAATAAAACTAACTATCCTGACCTCCTTAATAATTTACATAAATAGTAAATTCATTTTTATCAATCTCAACCCATTACCTTTAAATTTATGTTTGATTTGTATATAATATAATTTTAACCAATCATAATAGTTTAGCCTATTGTGATTTACATTAATCCAAAAATAGGGTAAAAATATATTTAAACATGAATATTTATTGAAAGTGTCAACCCCTAGGTTTCCATCAGGGTTTCATCCTTCTATCACAACCTCAAAAATCTGCACTTCAAAATTCTATGTTTTCAAGATTATGAACCTTCTTATAGTAAATGATTTGATTTATAAGATATAATTCATTAAAATAATTAAATGTTCTACATTATAAAATCAAAACATTTTAAATGTTAGAGTCAAATTAGAACACATTTGGGTTCCATATTATCAATAGTGCTCATACATTCTAATATAAATAACATTAATATACATATAAACATATTATTGTTACAAATGGGCCACTAAAATAAATTTATTATTTAAGAGGTGGTAATCCATCACTTAGATGTTACTTAAGAAATATATATTGGATTTTCAATCAAGGCAACCATTACCTCACCATATAATTTTAGATTTAAGTCATCCTGATTAGTAATTTTAGGAGTTCATTGTGATTCCCTTAAGAAATAACCACATGGATTTATCAAGGGTTTCCATTTTTATCATGCACTCTTTGAAATTCATTTGGATATTAGCTAGGAAATAAAATAAAATATCATAGTGCTAAAACTATGAATAATGCCATTAATGTAGTCATATTCATGTTATGGCATGTTCCTTTTATTTATACCAAGGAAAATTATATTTATATGATATATAATTTATTAAAAATATGTAAATTTTTAAAGTAATAAAAAATAATACTCTTTTAATTACTTAATAATTCCAAATAAGAGCTTCATCATAATCTCGTACATAAATGAAATGTTTCATTTCATATTTAAAATGAAACACTTTTCATTCTATTACTATCCATATCATTAATCTATTAATGTTTATTCCTTAATTTAGTTTAAAATTCCAAGGAACCCTTTTAAAAAAATATTAAATAACCCATACACCATTGTCATTACTTTCCTTCATGGGTCCCTTGATGCTACATATGTTCCCAAGGATATATCAATATTATGTTGAAATTAAATTAAATCTGCTTGAACACTTTGAATTTCCTCTATAAGCTACAATTTTTGTATAAAAATAAGCATGTTAAAATATTTTATCTTAATACATCACTATGCAACAATCCTATTATGCTTGAGGATAATAATATAAAACAACTACTTGAAATGCTAAATAAACTCAAACAAGTCATTTATTTGATCCATATAGTTCAAATTTACTATTTCTTAATCAATCAAAAATAAATATAGAATAAAATAGTGGTGCCATTACCTCATTTATTATAATGAGAATGATATATCTTGTAGTTTTTTCAATGATTGCTTCCACGTGGTATAAACTAAGGCCCTAAAAAATAAAACACAATACTCCATATAAATGGTAATAACCCATACAAAATAAGGAAAAAATAGGGAATTCATTCATATAGCACAAAATTTTAAATTGATACATAATTTTAATCATGATATATATATATATATATATATATATATATATATATATATAAAGAGAGAGAGAGAGAGAAAGAGAGAGAGAGAGAGAGAGAGAGAGATACAACATAGTTAGAACTTATTACACCCATTGATGGAATTCATTTATCCTCTATGATAAATTATTGATGGATGGAGACATAATTATCTTAGCTCTTCATGACAAACCATTATTCTCACATCAAAAATAAACTCAAATAATTATTCAAATTATAGAGGTTTAATCTATAAATATAATTTTAATATTATCATAAAATAAAGTAAAAAAAAATATCAATAATTCACAAGAAAATAAATACATTTGCCTTTGTTTTAAAAAGTAGACTACAAACCATATGCTTAATCTAAATTTCTAAGAAAAATATACTCAAAACTAATTAGGGAATGTTATTATACTATTAATTCAAATATAAAAAGCAACTCGGTATGAAAAATGAATTCATTAATTCAAAGAAAAATGTTAACCAATTGAATTTATTTAAAAAGAGATTTATTTTCAACCATTTAAAACCCAATTTTTATAAAGGGTTACCACATGTTACATTATAAGTTATGAAACTATGATGACATAAGATTAAATTAACATAAACCTTATAACATGAACTCTAAAATGAGTCATGATTTAGAATAAATAAACATGAGTTTCTTAAGAAGTCATGATTACATATTAGTCAACAACATAAATTAGGGTTTTTCATTGTACAATCTAATGGAAAATTAAATTTTTTAAGGCCCTTTATAGTCTTAATGTAAATAAATATAAATTGTATCATGCATAAAATGTACACATTCCAAAGCTAATAATTTTCACATAGGTTGCATGATAACTTTATTTTTTACTAGAAATGTTTGATAGATGCATTATATGTTATCAAATAAGAAATCACCAACACTAAATTATTTTTTTAAGATAGATATGAGATTTGAGATATAAGGAATAATATAATATGTAATACTCTAAGCATATAAAACTTCCATATAATTCTATCATGTTACTTATCCATTACCTAGAGTTGATACTTCACCTACAATCAATTCAAAACTTCACATGAGCCAATCTAGTTGAATGCAAAAAAGATATATATTACTAAAATTTTATTTTAATAATAATAATAATAATACAATAAATTGAAACTATTAAGGAAAATATAGGAATTCTTGTGAATTATTGAAAATTTCTAATGCAATACAACATGACTAGTATGGACAACCTCAAGCTTATTATTAATAATAAATAGGATAAGGATGGACCTAATATTGCAATAAATAAGGACAAACGAGGGATGATGGAAATATAAATTGATCCTCTATATAAATGTCTTTTCCATATGGAAAAGGTTGTTAAGAAGATGATGCACAATTAGGAAGTAGTGTTTAGGGGAGTAAGGCTAAGTGATCTACACTCTTTTTTCATATTTTTTTCCTATTATTTTATTATTTTGTCCTATAGTGTGATGTATTTTTTACGTTATATTATTTTATTTGAATATTATTTCCAAACCTATATACTCTATGTAATAGGTATGGTCCTCATTTAAAACCTCATTTTACCATTAAAAAAAATACCATTTTGATTCATTAATAACTTGATTCATATTAAGCCTCAAATTACCCCGAGTTTTTCCAAATTAAAAAATGTAAAATTTTAATTCATAGTTATATATCCATAATTTATTCAAGTCAAAACTAAAAATATAATGCCAAATCCTTAATATTTAGAATACTCATAACACATTATGTTAAATGAAATATACACAAACATCATTTAAGAGTGTTACTCCTTAACAAGCATTAAACAAAGCTTAAATGCAATACTTGTGTTTCATATAGGAATTATTACACTAATTTAAATGTTAATATTCATATCTAATATTTTTTTAAGAATATCATTCATATAAAGACTTATATTAATTAACCCAACTATATTAATAAGCATTTTTAAGCTTATAACTATATTTGGCACATTTAACCTTATATGCCAGGGTTTTTGTGTTTACATCCAATGGTTAAACCAATAGTATATAAAAACAAGATTATAAATTGATTATATTTTTTAACGCATACCATGCTAGACTTTATAGGTGGAAAATAATGCCATAGTTCCTCATAATATCATTCTCACCCATTTTATAATCAATGTTTCATCAAAACCTAAACTTTTTATAAAGTCCTTGAATAAATCAATACTAAAATTGGTACTCCATTATAAAATAACCAAATAAAAAATGGATATTAAGATGATTTGAACCATTGGATAACATTACCACACAATATATTATTCATTAGATTGAAAGAGTTACTCAAACATGAAGAAAAATATATAAAATTATAAAAGAGTAATGAAAAAGAAGAGATTTATTCCACCAACAAAATAAGGTTTGTAACACACAAATAGTGAACACACTTGTACACATAAACTAATAGCAATAATATAAATTAAGGTTCCACAATACCATGAAAAATATTAAGAATCCCTATCCAAGATCTTTATTAATGATTAATTTAACCATAATTCCATTAATAGATGAGGTGATCGTAACCCTTTTATGAAACTATTAGGGTTTCACAAATCAAACAAAGAAATCACATTTTCTAATTTACCTATGACTTTTCCTAAATTATCAAGGCAAGATAAAATAAAAACACAAAATAATAACCTAAGGGTATATTTAGGATAACCAAAAAGTGGAATGTGGGTCGTGCAAAACCTTAGGGTTTTGTAAGACTCTCATTACCTCCAAATCATACCTCTTATTCATTATCACTTCTAACATACCTCAAAAATAGTATAATAAAAAAATATAGGAGCAATTGAGTAAAATTTAATTTAATTTTAAATAAAAGGACTAGATCTAAATACCATAGTCTTTTCCTCTTTTTCCACCTCTTTTTTCATATGCCTTATTCTTCTGCATCTATTTTGAAAACCTCTGAACCATCAATTTAAAAATAATAAATATGCCATGAATAATAAAATATCATGGATAGGGTATCATTGATGTAAAAAAATGGAATGCCATAATTATTATGGAAATGGGGGTTGTTTATCATGTACCATGCTTCCCACATTATCTATATAGTTGATAATTTGGCCTCCCAAGCCAAATTTCAACCCCCACAAAACCTATACATGATGGTAATCATGCCTTGTGATGTACTCTTTTATTCTAATTTTAAGAATTTTAGCATTATTTAAGGTTTCAATGTATGTGTTAGATACTACTCGAGGTATCATCATATGATAGCTTGGTTTGAGTCTTTAGATGATTTTTTAAGTTGTCATAGTGCTCATTGGGTGAGTGGAGAGGTGAAAAATGAATTTTTAATCCTATATAATTTCCTAAACCCTATTTGACAAAGTTAAGGTCCATTAGCATAAATTAAGGTATTTAGGGAAGTTAAGGTTTTTAGTTCTCATAGTATTTTTGCCTATTTCAGCCATTTATTGTGGGATTTTCCTTAATAACAAGATGAATAAGTTGGTCAAGTTATTTTTGGGTCTTAACATGAGTTTTAAATCTAATCCAAGGTCATTCTCTATAATTTATATGTCAAGACTATTTCAAGCTCCAATTAGCCATCCAAGTCATCAAATACTCTTCAAACATGTCGGATAGGTTAACCTTGAGGTTATAAAGTAATTTAGAGAATGTGTCAGACATAAATGAGGTGTATTAAAATATTTCATAACCATTCCAAGTCATGACAAGGTGGTTAAATGTGTAAAAGGTCTCCTTTTAGAAGTTAAACACATCTTTCATTCACCAAAAAGGGCCCCACATGCTGTTAAATATAACCTTCAAACTTCCCCAATAATACCTTATGGTTGGAAATGTTTTTTTATATCCTAATTTCCATATTCCTACCCACCAATAGCATCTCAGGATTTTTAACCCAAAAAATGTAGGAAAAGGATGTTTTGTAGGTGTTTTTAGGCTTGTACAAATCTGTACCATATGGTCATGATCAAAGAAGGTAAAAAATATTTAGAGGGAACTCAGAGAAGGAATAAAGAAAGAGAATCCACAATTTTAAAATTAAAAAATGGAAAAACCAACCCTTTCTCTTCATCATTCTCCTTGGCAACTTTTGACAACTAGTCAGGTTCTTGCTCAATACAAATAAGAGAGAGAAGATGGTAACTTGAGATATTGGATAGAGTAATGGGGTATAATTTCCTTTAAATAATTGGAATTATTTTCAATATTTATTCCCTATTATTTATGAACAATATTTAATAACCTAGGCAACGAATTTGGTCTTCTTCATCTACATAGGGTCAACTTTACAATAGTTTCAGAGTATTTCTTAGCTTGGTTGATGAGATTAAGGTTTTTAATGTCTTATAGAGGTCTTAAAATTATATTTAAATCATTATCAACTACTATTTCACATACAAGACCCCTAGAGAGTAATAAAACCTCCATGATGTCACATTTACAAGTTGTAAACATCATTTATTCACATTACAAAGCCTTTAACACATAAAAATGGAAGTGAGTGGTGGTTATAGGTTTTATGATGGTTTATTTATATTCCCATCAATTATTATTTTCCTCCCAAACATATATAATCCACCAAATAACTCTCTCAAATCCTTGTTAGAAGGTGACTACCATACATATTGTGTAATATCCTTTACAAATATGATTAGGGTAGTTATAAAGAACCATCAAGTTATATTAAATCATACATGATATTAACCTCTAATTAATAATGTTTGTTTTTTACCTCATGATCCTAACTATTTCATACTCAAAAAACCCATTCTCATCCTCATCCCTAGAGAGACAAACTCACATTTAGGCACCTACATGCCTATTTTGCAAACTAAGCAAATGAATTGTTAGCTATTAATATGTAGTGTATAAGGTATTTAGGATTCATAATAACCTATGAATAATCATTGGATATTTATATAATACATTAAAATAAGACCAACATCATTAACTCATCCTAATAAGACAATCTTAGTCAAGGCTTCAATGTAAATAAGACTATGACTATAGAGTTGGAGGAACACTATTGGTGTGATGAGAATAATGAGGTTCATAGGGTTATAAGGAGAAATTAAAGGTCATAAAAATGTTTATTTGACTCAAGGAAATAATTAATAATCAGTAAAGGAGAAACGTACCTCTCAAATGGGCCCACACAATCAAGAACTAATTGTATCTTACAAGCCATTCATGAGGAATTAGAATGGCTAAGTAGAAGATTCCCTTGATATGAATTTCAGAGGGTCTATGCAAATTTTGAGGTCATATACATTATTATATACTATTCAAAGAGACTTTAAAGTGATATCAAAGGAAAGAGGTATATATTCATAGCCCAACCAACTAATTAGCCCTTTAACCATTCTAGGCCTGAACCAATATAAAATGGAGCTAATAATGCATAAGAGAGAAATGGAAAATAAGAAACATCTATTCAATCAGGTAAATATTTCACTTTACACTCTAATTATGATCAAAAGGACCAAATAAGTCTCATGTTCTTCTAAGATCATTTCACACCATTTAGACACCTACAAACCAGTTATGAGAAGGAAGAGTTATGACTACATGGATTAGTGGAAAATGGTTTGGGTGGATGTCTACATGGTTTTATGAAAACAAAAGGATCTTTTAAATCATGATTTTCATGGATCATAAAGGTCTAAATGTGCAAAATAAGGAGGAGAATGCCTACATTTTCTATTTAGGTAGATCTAATTAAACACCTATAGGGAGTATCATATAGGAGAGTGAAAGTGTTAGTAAGTGTAAGGTGAAAAGTGAAAATAGAGTCTATGAATTATTTTATAATGGATATCAATGAATTAAATTGATGATTTGGTCCTTTGATACAAGAGAAGGCCTTGATAGGTTGATTACGAGTAGTAGGACTAAACAGGTAGTTATAGGCCTTTACATGAGAATTGGAGATAAGATTGTAGTTAGGAAGTGTTTTAAGGATTGAAATTTTTTAAGGTAAGTTAAAATTTCAATAAGATGTGATCTTGAAGTTTGAACTCAATAAAGTAAATCAAGATCCTAAGAACTATGTCATTAGGGCTACATAAGATATGAAACCTAAAAACCCTAAGAAACATCTAATGGGGTTCTATAGGACCCATGAGGAGATATGGTAAATAAAAGAAATGGGGACATGTTTTTTGGGCTGTCATATACCTCTAGGAGGTATTAAAAGTCAAATCCAAACACATTTTTCTTATATGTACCCTTTTTCTCTCCCTTGACCTCCCAAAATGTAGGGTTTTGATCTAGAGAGAAACTTTATTCACATTGGAACATTAGGTAATATATCAATGGGGTCCTAAAATTCTAGGGTATGTTTATAAATGTTTTATACTTAAAACTCTTATTGTTAGTTTTAAAATTCAATTGCTTTGAAATATGAATAATGGTTAAGAGATCATGCCACTCAAAACCTGCCTAAACCAGTCCTAATGACCTGATGGAAAAAACCTTGAGACAAATGCAATAAAATTACATAAATAATAACTGGAGATAGTTGAAACACATTTTACAATCTGAGGATATCCCACTCATGATATTATTTTGTATGGACAATTGTACACATCCACCAAAAACACTATTTTTGAAATATTTAGTGATAATTTCAAGGTATAGGGTTGGATAAATAGATATAGATAATTCATTATGGTATTATGAATCATATTTCACCTTTTTTAGATCATAAAATACCATTAATTCACACTTTGAATTATCCTATAGGCCTGCATTAAAAATCTAGTCTAGAATTGATAGTGAGAGGTGACCTAATCACATAAATGAATAAAATTTATAGGTATGAACTATTATAAATGTACAAGTCAAGGTGTGAAATGGTTTATTAAACCTAAAATAAACTAATTTACCTATTATTATGGTTTTATTTAGGTATGATGGTCATCTAAAGAGCTATTCATCAAGTAACTACGCCTAATTACCTTGTAGGCATATTTGGTCAACAAGATACGATGCATATTGGTGTAGAGGGATGCTAAGGGAGTTAATAAAGGTCATAAAAACCATTTTTACTACCTAATATAAGATAAAATTCATAATTCATATATATAAAGGAGTATAAGATAATTTTATTAGACCTTATTGGTATACAAGAGAAGGGTAGAATAATTAATGCTTCATGCAGGACTAATCAAACCAAATTTATGCCTTTGTAACTATCATAAGATGAGGTATATAAAAAAAAAATCATGATCATCATGTTTATGGAGTCAAACTTGGCCAAAAATATATATCCAATGCCTAAAATGCTCATTAAATACCACTTAGAACCAAGGCAATGCAAGAAGGGATTTATGGGTGTTGGTTTTTATGACTCATTAAGTGAATTATGGTAATTCATGACCTATACATACCTTATCCACTCCAAATTATCTTATCTCTCTTTATAATTTTCTATAAATTGAGGATCTAAGGTGATTGTACATATCCCTTGACTAGGTATGATGAAAATCTACCCAAATTAAATCTTGTAAACCTTTTAAATCAATAAGAAGGAATATTTAATATTTACTTTCTATCTTAGTTTATTATTTGCTTCTTTATTTATATAATTAGTGAAGTTTTACTCACCTTTTCAAGTCCTAGTCCTCACCTTGCTGCTAGGATATTTTTCTATCCAAGTCATATGATGTGTCAAAGTGTTGATGATTGCATTTGAAGTGCAATCTGGTTGGTAGTGCCTTAAAATAAACCTCTCATCCCTCACCTTCAAGTTAAATCCACCTACCATAACCTTAATTTTATGTATTAATTATTAGGAACCTTTTGGAAAAAATGTTTTAGTCATTATTCCTTATTTGATTCACAAAGTATTATTAAAGAATCAGTTAGAGTGGACAATAATATGTTGGTGTATCACTTCCCCTTACCTTATTTTTTGTTTTATGCCTCATATTATATATATTTTCATCACCAAGTTAATAATTTTAGGAATTGAGATACAATTTATGCACCAGGGGAGCTATCCCCAAAACTAGAGGTTCACCTCATCAACTAGGCCACCGACACCGAGAAGTGATCCCATTGTATCATTTATATGAGGTAGGCCTAGAAAACCTTACCATAAATGGTGAAATATAGACTGATAATAGTTTTTGGCACACCCAATGGGACCAAGATTTAAGCAATTGGAACACTTACTTATAGTATTTGGTGATCTCAAGAAGCTTTAAGCACTCTTGTGGCATATTTTAAATGAATTTATTAAAGGTAAAATCACTAATTGGGATGAATCAGTGATGTAAGCAATTTAATTCCAATTTCAAAACTTCAAACTCTTAACCAATCAATAAAAGCATTCATGAAGCATATAAACCAATTATTGCAAGGAAAAATGGAAACTAGACAAGGTCAAAATACATACACATGGATTATGTGGGAAACCCTCATGGTGGTTAAAATCCATTGTCAATTTTTCAAAAAAGTGTACTATATTCATATAAGATATTTACAAATAAGATATGTTAGTTAATTAATCACTTCATAAGGAACACGAACCCCTAAGCATGAACAAGTAACCACTTGTCTTAGATGTTGAGCACCCACTTAACACCTTCTGATATCAACACCTCTATATATATTATTGAATTCCAATCTAATGGAGAAAAAATGGATATAAACTCTCTTCAAGCCTTCAATCTTCCTCAAGCCTTCACACACAAGCAATGCATCCAAAACAACCTTTTGGATCACTCTACACCTCTTCATTCATCATCAATCCTCAACCCTACAATAACATTATTATAACTTCAAAAATATGACCTATAGGTCATACACATATTCCTTACACTAATTTTATCTTCAATCCATCCATCAATAACTATCACACTTTTCTTTTCTTTGCTTCTCTACTTTATAAACCTTCATTTTTTTTATGCCCTATATAGATCCCTCATGATCACCATATTTTTTATTGGCTTTAAGACATAAATTAACTCTTAAGGATTATATAAAACCTATAATAATATAAATTTCACCTAAATTAGTCATCCATACCTTTGATATATCACCCTTAAGAAATAAAATCTTTCAATTAGGCCTAATAATCCCTTATAGGTTAATGGAGACCTATTCATCCTTTTAACACTTCACCAAACAAAACTAGGAACATAAGATCAATTCAGAGCACATAGGTCCTATCCATATGAACCCTAAGACTTATTAACGTGATTATATTCATCAATACACACTTATACATATGAAAAACATATCAATCATTTTCTTAGTACATGAAAACACCATGAACGAACCAAAAGTCAACTTGTAAGCAATTATTCATGTTGAAGATGGATTTTTCAAACCTCTAAAATCCATATAGATGATCTTCAGGGAGTATAAAATAATATAAAATATATAATTAACCTTAAAAATCCAAACACCATTAATAAAAACTCAAACATACTTCTCGGGTCACTTGCAGAAGATAGTGAAACCCTTAGTCAACTTTGGACCACAATAAATGCAACTATATGACTAGTCAAATGTCCATATCATTTTTCTAGGATTTATCTTGAAGTTATATACCACTTTTATCTTAATACCACCATAAAATTCATCCATAATCAAAATTTATTAACAAGACATTGTAGACTAGTTTTCCTTTGCAAATTCAAATATTTGAATTCCAATGGTCACTTTTTAATGCAAATTTGACTATGGAAACTAGTGAAATTTACACAGGAGACCAAATTTTCACTACCATAAATTTTTTTATACATAATTTCAAGAAATTTTATTTTAAGCACATGATATATGCACAAATATAAACAAACCAATTTGACCACTTTCTTTTGACACCCACACATGTGAATTTTGATGTCATCAATCTGTTTACTTATGAAGTTATGCCAAGATGATTAGGATAACCTAGAATTTCAAAAGACTATTCCAATGGATTAATTTCACTTCCAAAATTATACCAATAATTATTTAACACTCATATGACCCATAAAACATGGTCAACACATCACCAATATCCATCACTTTACCTATCAAACCAAACATAATAGGGTCCATGCATGATCACTAAGGTACACATTATCATTGAGAACCATGCATACATAGAAACTCATGGAAAATATTGGACACATTATGGAAATAATTGAAAACACATAAATAATATAACAATTTGTAATTAATATCAACACTTGTAAATGTTTTCAAATCCAATAATAAAACTATGCACAAACCCTTTCTCCCTTTACAAATGTTTTCTCCCCCTTTGACACAATGATAAATTGGGATTACCTATTGATCCTAAGGACTTTTAAATGTTTTAAAATCCAAAATTAAAAATGTATCTCCTCTAGATATGATAAAAACTCCCCCTATCACTATGCATACCCTTCCTTATCCTAACTACCTCATGCCTACTCATTAACAACACTCGTCTTTGACCATGCACTGCTATATGAAAAAGAAATGAATAATATGAAGAAAATAAGAATGATAACACCTTGATAAAAACAATTACTCCCCCTAAGTCATGAAAACTTGGTTACCCCTTGCGCACCCTCTAACCATCTCCAACCATGGTGAAATTTCATAGTTGCCTTCAAATTTGCTCACACAAGCCACCCGTAAAATGAAGAATTGTCATTCAATATTTTTATCAAGTATATATTATACATAATTACAAATTAAAAAAATTCATGGACAACCATACCTTTTTATTTTGAATAAAATGAACACAAATCACACTTCTTCACACTAGCCTTATCTAGAGGCCTAGTAGCCCTAACTAAACCGTGAATAGACCATAAATTTGTGTGTATACACCCTCATGACATGAAATGTCATATTTTATTCACATTAATATTCTCACTCATGTATTACAAGAATAATCATCCAACTCTTCCTATGTACCATAGATCCTTCACAAACTGACCTACCAATTAGCCATCCATTTGCATAAAAGATTAAGCATAGGTCAAACTTTGCACTTTTAGATGACTTTAAGGAAATTTTTGAGAACCATTGTATAATTTTCAATAGATTAAGTAGCCTTATAATTGAAATCCTTTGGTAAGGACACTAACACATATGGTGCAACACCTAGGACATCAAAAATAAATAAGGTCAACTTACCATATTATATTCAACAGTAGCTCTTGAAACTTATCTCACACCTATAAGTCAATAATACACACTTATAGAAAAAAATTAGGTCTAACTCCTTTAGGAACTCATAGAACCATGAAATGGTTTTTTTCCTTCTAGCCCTTAAGTAAGGACTATCATACTTGAGAGCCTTCAAAATTATTCAACATGACCTCAAAAATCCTTCAAAACTGAAAAACATTTGGATTATAATTTTATGAGGTAAATACACCTTTCTATTCCAAAAAGTCATCTTTATCACTCACCAATCTTCATTTGACACCTGAAACTAGTCATAATATGCATATAGGCCCTGTGTATATAATAGTCACTATGCTAAAACACCTTAGAATAATCATGGAAGCCTTATGAAATATCCTAAATTAATTTTGCACATTTACACATCAAATCCAACTTGCCTCTACCCTTGGTTAGCTTCATAGACCTCAAATGCATCAATTTTTCAAGATGAACACACATTAGGTAGTGAACACTAAACAAAATGGTCAAATTAAACAAATGGTCATGAATGACTCTTTAGAGTAGTTGATAACATCTAAACACATGGAATACACTTGGAAAAGTCCTCTCCATTCTCCATATCAACCTTATCTTCATTAATCATGATTTGAAATTCTCAATAAAGCATCAAAATTTGACTAAAACTTACTTTTCAGATGAATGTCCTTGAATAAATTTCTTAAAGATTTTGATCACAAACCTATGGATTAAGCTCATGAACTTGTTTCTCACCCTTAAATAATGACCTTTAATGATCATCATAAGTCTAGGTATCATAAGATCATCTATTATATACCAAAATGGCATTGGTCTTAAAGACCAATCAACAATTCTACATACCTCTATACTCTATTCATCACCTAGAACACACACACTTACTTTTATATGTGAAATATGTCTCTTAAGTAACATAGGTAGATACACCCACTTATAATATAGGGACTAAAGGTCCCAAAACCATCATACTCCCACATCTCCATGCTCTCACTTGACTTGAAGTCTTGCCTCATCATCAAATTGACTTTGACTAGGTTCTTAGCTTCATTCTTTCCTTTTGACTTAGAATCCTTCTTGATATTCTTATCCCCTTGCGAATATAAGTATTTATTTTTAACAATTGAACTTTTACCTTGTTCTATCATGAAAAATAGTCCATTTTTTAAACCTATTTTTTATTCACCTCCTTATGTATCTATTAGTTATGGCTCCTTTTCTTCATGTTATGATGGTTATTCTCAGAAGTAGAATTTTTACCATCCTTGTATAACCTTGATATGTGACCTCTCTCTTGACACATGAAAATAATTAAGTTTATTTTATTTTACATACCTTGTGTATGGGTCATATGATGAATCTTTGAATTTTCATTATCCCATTCATAAACTTAATCATATTATTTCTTGATGAAGGCACTATAAGACCTTGTAATATGACTAATCCCTTGACACGTGTTGCACAAGATGTCATGATTTTCTTGTGGATTGATTGACTATCTTGAGTGATGATATTCTTAATGCTTTTCATTATCTTGCTCATAATTCCATGCATATATCTTATTAGGATATTTTGTCTTTCAATCAATGATCATATGTATGAAATATTGATAGGAAAAATAGTATCCATTGAAGAAATTATCATTACCTTAATGCATTAGGTTTCTTGATTTGATTCAAACTTTTGTAACTTTTGAAGTTATCCTTCTTATCCGTATTGTCATTATTTTTGTCTTTACTAGCACTCTTCTTAGCATGATTAGTCTCATTATATGTCATCATTATCTTCTCAATATTCTTATCCTTTTGAAGATGTGCATGGAACCCTAGGCCTAAATTATCATTTGAGACCTTTTGAGTACTTAATAGTTCACTAAGATCAGTTGTAATTTTCTCAAATTTTTGATATGTTTTGATCTTGCTTATAACTTGATCTAGTTTCATCTACAAAGATTCTATATTTGATTTGTATTTAGCACATTCTTCATCCTTACTCTTTACCACTTTAGTAAGGGTACAAACCTAAGTTTAAATATGTCAAGTGATCTCATCATGATTTTTGACTTCATTACTCATATTTTATTTAAATAAACCAATTTTCTCCTCATAGGTCTTGATTTAAAATGTTTGATTTATATTATTGCTTTGTATAATATTCAACCCTCCTAAGGTATACATATATTTATCATAAATATTGATTTTCTCATCTTCTTCCTCTAATATATCTCCACTAAAGGGATCTCTTCCTAAAGAAAATTCACCTTCATCATCCCTAAGAGCTAAGAATAGTGTCTTCTTGTCCTTATCATCAGATGAATCATCACTATCTGATGTGTTTCCTTCATTTTCAGTAGATGAGTTACTATCTTCTTCATGGTAAAGGCTCTTACTACCTTTTTATTACTCCTTTTTCCATCCCTCCTATTTAAAAACTATTTGTACTTGTTAGGATCATCAGATTTCTTATGCTCATCCTCATGAGATTATTTATGAGCTTCCTTGTGTTCTAAATTACCTCTATCTAGGAACTTATTTATAAAATGACCAACTTTGCCACATGATATAAATTTAAAAGGAAGATTCCCTTTATATTTACTTAATCCTACATTCAATTTTCTTGAAATCATGGCTTCATGTTGATCTTCATTAAGATCAAAGTTGTCAAGGCTAAACTTACTCTTCTTGCCTTTTGTCTTCTTGATCACCTTGAAGATTACTTCCTTCTTTGGTGTTTTGTCTTCATTTACTTTCATCTCATAGGAAGTAAGGATGTGATGCAATTCATTCATCTTCATCTTGGTGAGATCATGAATTTCTTCCATAGTAGAAATTTTTGAATCAAACTTGAAGGTGAGAGACCTTAATACTTTATGTATTATAGTAGCTTATTCGATCTCCTCTCCAAGACCTCTTATTATTTTCACCACCTCATCAACCCTTATAAGATATGATGGCATAGTATCTTCATCCTTAATTTTGAGGCCCTCAAATTGACTTCAACAGGTCTATAATTCAACCAACTTAACCTTTGAATCCCCTTCATAGATAATCTATAATTTGTCCCATATTTCCTTGAAAAACTTACAATGAATTACCTTGGTGAACTCAACCTCTAATAGGCCACAAATTATATCATTCATATCCTTAAATTTTTTCTCACTCAACTTATTTTCATCTAAACTAGTTGGAGTAGGGGGTGTAGAATACCCATCCATAATAAATTGCCAAATATCAAAACCTAGAGATATGATTTAGGTCTTCATCCTTACACTCTAAAATAATAGTTGGAACCATTTAATATTGGTGATTTATTAGTATATAAACTACCTTTCATTTGATGACTACCCATTGTACATTTGATCATCTTGAAGTGATTAAACTTGTAAAAAGGTGTGGTTAATATTAATATTTAGAGGTACAATCACTAAGAGGGTGGGAGATGAATCAATGATGTAATAAATTCAATTACAATTCTAAAACATCAACCTCTTACCCAATCAACAAAATCATTCATGAAGCATATAAACCAATTATTGCAAGGAATAAAGGAAATTATGCAAGATTAACATACATACACATATATTATGTGGTAAACCCTCATTGGGGATAAAAAACACTCTCAAATATGAAAAAAATTGGAATAAAGTACTATAATATATTTAAAAATAATATAATTTATTGAAGTACCCACTTCATAAGGAAAACCAACCCCTAAGCACAAACAAGTACCCACTTGTCCTAGATGTTGAGTACCCACACAACACCTTCTAATATCAACACCTATATATATCTAATTGAATTTCAATCTAATTTATAAATAGTGAATAACAAATATTTTCAACCATTCAATATTCCTCAAGCCTTCACACATAAGTAATGCATCCAAAATAACCTTTTAGATCACTATACACCTCTTTGCTCATCTTCAATCTTTAACCCTACAAGGACACTTTTATAAATTAAAAAAATATGATCTATATGTCACACACATATTACTTACACTACTATACTCTTCAATACATCTACCAATCACTCTCACACTTTTATTTTCTTCACTTGTCAACTCTAGAAACTTTCATCTTTGTTTATGCTATTTATAGAGCCCTCATGATCACCATCTTCTTGGTTGGAAATAAGACATACCATAACTCTATATAATATAAATTTCAACTACATAGGTAATCCATATATTTTATATATCACCCTTAAGAAATAACATCCTTCAATTAGGCCTATGAAGCCCTTATAGGTCCATGGAGACCTATTCATCCTTTTAACACTTCACTGAACAAAACTAGGAAAATAAGACCACTTAAAAGCACATAGTTCCTTGACATATACCCATTAATACATCATAAAGTGATTAAATTAATCACTGAACACCTCTTCATATGCAAAACCTATCAATCATTTTCCTTGTATATGAAAACAACATGAATGAACCAAAAGTCAACTTGTAAGCAATTTTTCATACTAAAGGTGGATTGGTTAAACCTCCAAAATAATATAGATGATCCTTAGGGAGTCTAAAACACTTTCCAATAGATAATTCACATTAAAATATCCCAAAACAATAAATAAATTATCAAATATTCCTTCTTAGGTCACTTGTAAAATAAATTCAAGCCCTTGATCAACTTTGGACTACAATAAATGCAAGTATATGACTAGTCAAACATACAAATCATTTTTACTAAATTTACCTTGAAGTTATCTACCACTTTGATTTTAATACCACCATAAAATTAATCCATCATCAAAATTTATTAACAAAACATTTTAGACTTGTTCTCTTTTGTAAATTCAAATATTTGAATTCCAACGGTCATTTTTTAATGCAAATTTTACTATATGGAAACTAGTGAAATATGCCTGGAAGACCAAATTTGAACTACCATAAATTTTTATACACATCATTTTAAGACATTAAATTTTAAAAAATTATCTAGGAAAAAATATGAACAAACCCATGTGACCAATTTATTCTAACACTTTCACATGTGAAAACACTAATATCATCAATCTACTTACTCAAGAAGTTCTGCCAAGATGGCTAGGATAGCCTCGACCTTCATAAGACTATTCCAATGGATTCCCTTAACTTTAAAAAGTATACCAAAAAATTATATACCATTAACATGACCCATGAAATATTTTAAAAACATCACCAACATCCATTACATTTCCTATCAATAGGATTCCATGCATGATTACTAAGGCACAATTTGTCATTGAGAACCATGCATACATAACAGCTCATGGACACTCTTGGCCACCTTAGGTACATAATTGACAACACCTAAACAAAATATTCATGCCAAAATTTATTATAAGGTATCCACCCAAGGGTAATAACATCTTTTTGTTAATAGTTCACTTTGTTTTTTAATTATCTCATGATGTGAAATGGTTGCATATGAAGCAAACTTCTACCTAAAAGTCTGTATAAATAGAAATATGACATATACCTGACTCACCATGAACTTTACCAATCTTAAATTAACTCCTATAATCCCCCTTAACATCCTACCTATCCTCTTGATCATTCTTGGCAAGATCATGATGCTCTTAGTTAGTATGGCCATGTTCCAAATCAATCCATCCCAAGCTTTAAGAAAACTCTCCTAGGTTATGAGAGATATATGGTTGGAATTGATAAAAAAAATGGGGTATGTTCAAGATGTCCCTAGTCAACTCATTAATAATTTGAGATACTCATTTAATCAAATCAAGAGAGAATGGGCATTTATTATGAGGGAGAATCATTCAATTCCCACTAGTGATATGTTAGACATGGGTGGCCTAATTTCAATCATATAAGAGAAACTAGTGGTTCATGAGGGGAATAAAATCCAATGTAATCAGCCTCATATTCCATCCCCTATTCCATATAAAATCTCTTTTTATCAACCCATCCTTACTTACAAAACTAAGTCAAGTGAATTTCAAAACCTCCCAAGTTCCCCACAAGTCTTTCAAGCTTTCCCTACTTGGAAGTCTATTCAAGAAACTATGAAAAAGAGGGAAGGAGTTTTTATTAAGAGGACTGAGTATCATGATTCAAATCAAACTTGGTATAGAATTTCCCTTCATAATCATCTTGATGATATTCATGATTAGATGAGACTTGATTGTGAAGCTCACCTAAATAGAGAAATTAAACTTGGAAATGAACAAATGTCTCAGTAAATAGTAGTAATAAGAGAAATAGAATCCCAAGAGAAGGTGGTGGAAAGCTTATCCAATCCTTCACTCATCCCTCAAGCTAAAATACATGTTTCTAGTGTCAAAATACCAAATTATAAATAATTAGTGAATTCTTAGGGAAAACAAGAGGAAGGAACCAACAATAAGATATTGAAGTCAAAAAAAACCTTGAGATTAGTCAAAACTCATTCCCTCCTCCCCAAGAAACCAAATCTTTCCCATCTTGGATATCTATCCAAGAAGTTTTTAAAATAAATAAGTGTTCTTCCTTGACTCCCAATCCAGTTCATAAACACATCCATCACCCTCCCACCCTTAACCTCCTTAAGAAATAACCTATCTTATGGGAGGTGAGTGAATAAAGTCAAGTTGTAGCAATGGTTGAACAAAGTGATTCAGGCGAGCTAGAAGAAGATATTTCTATTGAGACACCTGCTAATGAATACAATTACATATCAATCTTTTAAGATATAGAAGAATATGGACTTCAAGAGCAAGGTGAGTCACCAAAATTAAACACATCAGTTATCCAAGAATAAGGTGATTTTTAGGATCTTCCTAATGACATGGTAACTTCTCTCTTTCATTACAATCCTATATATTATGGAGATGGGGCATTTGTCTAACTTATAGTATTTTAATAATAAAGAGACATCCTTATTAAGTTTTAATTAGTTAATAAAGATGTAAATTAGCCTATGAAGTTGAATATGAAGGTAATGTTGATGAGATACAAGAATATCAAGTCATGATGATGTATTAATGAGATTCTAATGATCCATATACGATGGCATAAAGTTTCTTAGAGTTACATGAATATGGTTAAGGAGGTATAGTTTAGAAATACTTATCAATATATGTTATGCCTACTTCTACATCAACTCCTGTCAAGCTTCAATAATTTTCAAATAAACTAGAACTATGTGATGATAAAAAAGAAGACTTATTTTTTATCATAAGATCAAGTTAATTTATTATATAGGAATGTATTGATCTAATTCATATTGAATAAGTTAGTTTCATAAAACAATAGGAAGGCATCCCTCCAATCATTCCATTCCAAGAGGATATTTCCTTTGAAGGTCACTTGTTTGAGGTCTTAAAACAAGGTTATCAAATCTTCATTCCATTTATAGATGCCTCTTCACTCTTGGGGAATGAAACTAAACATCATTTGCCTCAAGAGTTCATGAATTAATATTCATCACTCATGGAATTCAACCCTAAAATCATGTCATAAGATCTATCTCGGATTCTTCAGCTTGATCAGGAGTAGACTATGGATAAGGAAAAAATGAGGTTATTCATGCAAAGTAAACAAATTTAGAATGAATGTGATTGGGTAATTGATTCACATATCCAAACTATGCACATGTGAATGGAATAAGAAGGTCCAATTATTATTATAAGAGGTTATGAGCTTCCTAACATCTCCAAAAATAAGTGGATTTTTTCATCCCATGAATAATACTTGATTAAACTTTAATAAAGACATTATAATATTATTTCATGGTGAAATGGTGATAAAATAAAATTACCATTTGATCTTAGAGGAAAAGGAAGTTATATTCAAGTTAGTTATTTATATTAGGTTATTGTCTTATTTACAATAAATGTTGTCCATACAAGTTTGGTGTGTTAGCTAACTTAATTACTTTGTTGTCATGCATAGTTGTTCTCTTAGGTTTTTAGGCATTATTTTATTTTGGTGTATTTGTGTCTGTGGGATGTTATTATAGTATTTTAAGGTTTTATAAGGTGATAAATCAGATTTTAAACTCAAGTAAAGTGTCCATACAAGTAATGTTGTCATGTATGAGTCTTGTACCTAAAATAATGAGATAGTTGGTTCTCTTGACCAGCAGGTTGGTCAACCCCTATGACTAGCCAAGAATGTTGATAATTTGACATCTCAGTCCAAATTTCATTCCCTACGCTCCAAAACATTCTCATGATACCCCTTACTCATGTGCATGGTGCTTTACATGACTTGCAATGTCCTCTTTTAGTCTCATTTTGAGCCATTTAGAATTATTTAAGGTGTCATTGCGTGTGCTAGACACTGTTTGAGGGATCATCATATGATAGCTTATTTTGAGTGTTTAGATGGTGTGATAAATTTTAATATTGTTAATTTGGTGATTTGAGAAGTGTCAAATGAAATTTTAATCCTAGATAATTGCCTAAACAATGATTAACAAAGATACGGTTCTTTAGCATAAATTAAGGTATTTATGGAAGTTAAGGTTTCTAGTTCTCATAGTATTTGTGCATATTTTATCCATTATTATGGGAGAGTACTTTATATAAAGATGAGGAAGGTTCTAAATTCATGTGTGGGTCTTAACATGAGGTTTAAATCCATATCCAAGGTCATTCTCTATAGTTTATTTTTACAAGACCATTTCAAGCTCTAATTAGCCCTCCAAGTCATCAAATACTCTTCAAAAATGTCATATAGGTTAACCTCATAATTATAAATAATTTTATATAATGTGTCACTTTGAAATAATGAGTATTAAAAGGTTTCATAAACATTATAAGTCATGACAAGGTGGTTTTATGTGAAAAAAAGGTCTTGTTTTAGAAGCCAAACACATCTTTCATTTGCCAAAAAGGCTCCCACACACTTCAAAATGTGACCTTTGAACTTATTGAACCATAAATTATGTTTTTAAATGTTTCTTAACCTCATTACTTCCATTTTACTACCCAATAATAACATCTCAATATCTCTAACCTAAAAAATGTAGGAAAAGGATGTTTTGTAAGTGATTTTAGGATTGTATTGATCTATATAATATGGTCATCATCAATGGAGTTCATAAATATTTAGGGGGAACTTAGAGTAGGAATCATGAAAGATAATTAATAAATTTCAAATTCAAACATGTCAAAAACTAACCCCTTCTCTCCATCATTCTCCTTGACAGCTTTGGACAACCACTTAAGTTCTTGATCAATAGAAAAAAGATAGAGAGGATGGTGAATTGATATATTTTTCAAAGGAATGGGGTCTAATGGAATTAAAAACATTGGAACTAGTATCAATATTTATTCCCCATTCTCTATGAATAATGGTTAAGAACCTAGGCCGTCAAGTTAGTTTTCTTCATCTACATAGGGTTAACTTTGTAATGGTTTCAGACCATTTCTCATATTATTTGATGATATTAAGGTTTTTAAGTGTCTTATAGAGGTCCTTATATTATATATCCATCATTATCCATTACTAGTTCACATGTGTGATCCCTAGAGATCAATAAAACCTCCATGATGTCACATTTGTAAGTTGCAAGTAGTGTTTCTTCATGTGGTAGAGCCTTTAATGCATACAAAGGGAAGTGAGTGGAGGTTTTAGGTTAGATGGTGGGTTAATTATAATCCACTCGAGTATTTTTTTCCTCCCAAACATATTCAATCCATAAAATGACTAAACAACTCCCTCAAAGTCCTATTCTAAGGTGATTGTCATACAAATTATGTAATCTCCTTAACAAATGTGAGAAGGGTAGCTAAAATGATCCATCAGGGTATTTTAAATCATACATCATATTCACCTATTATTCATAATATATATTTTTTACCTCATTATCCTAATTATTTCATACTCATAAAACCCATTCTCATCCTCACCCCTAGAAAGATAAGCTCTAATTTAGGCACCTACACGTCTATTATGTAAATTAAGAAAATGAAGTGTTGGATATTAGGATGGGGTGTAGAAGGTATTTAGGATTAATATAAACCTATGAATACTCATGGTATATTTATATAATATGGTTAAATAATACCAACATCATCAATTTATCCCAAGAAGACAAACTCAATCAAGACATCAATATAAATAGGACTGTGACTACAGAGTTGGAAGAACACTGATGGTGTGATGAGTATAATGAGGTTTAGATGGTTATAATTAGAAATTAAAGGTCGTAAACATGTTTATTTCACTCAATGAAATAATTAAGAATCAATAAAGGAGAAATTTACCTCTCAAATGGGTTTACATAGTCAAGAATCAATTGTATCCTATAGGTCAGTCATGGGGAAACATAGTGGCTAAATGGAAGATGCCCTTTATAGGATATTCATAAGTTCTATGAAAATATTGAGGTCATATAAATCATGATATACTATTAAAATATACCTTAAATTTATAGTAAAATAAAGATGTATATACACATAGGTGAGGTAGCTAACTAGCCCTTTAACCATTTTAAGCCTGAACTAGTATAAAAGGGACCTAAGAATTCATAAGAGAGACTTGGAAAATAATAAAAATATATTAAATTATATATAGATTCAAATTTACACTCAAATTATGATCAAAATGACCAAATAAGTCTCATGATCTTCTAAGACCTTTTCACACCATTTGGACACCTATAAACCAGTTATGAGAAGGTAGAGTTGTGACTAAATGTATGAGTGGAAAATGGTTTGGATGGATAACTATATGGTTTCATTGAAAACATTACCCTATAAATCATGATTTTCATGGATCATAAATGTCTCAATGTTCCAAATAAGGATGAGAATGCCTTCATTTTCTATTCAAGTAAATCTTAAATCTAATGAAACACCTATAGGTAGGGTCATGTAGGAGAGTAAAATTGTAAGGAAACCTACATAAGGGTTAGGTGAAATAGTTAAAATATATTATATGACTTTTTTATAAGGGCTATCAATTCATTAACTTTATTATTTGATCCTTTGAGACAAGATAAGGCCTTCATAGGTTGACTAGACTTAGTAGGACTAAACATGAAATTACATGTCTGTATAGGGGAATTGGAGATAAGATTGTAGTTAGGAAGTGTTATAAGGATTGAAAAAATTGGAAGGAAAGTGGAAATTACCCCAAGATATTATTCTAAATTTTCAACTAAATAAAATAAATAAATGTCCCAAGAACTATGCCATTAAGGATACATAGGCCATGAAACCTATAAACCCTAGGTAAGAGATAATGGGGTTGCATAAGACCCAGGAGGAAAGATGGTACATAAAATAAATGGGAACTTTTTTTTGGGTTTTCATATACCTATAATATGTATTAGAAGTCAAAACCAAACAATTTTTTCTCTTCTATACCATTTTTCTCTCCCACAACCTCCCAAAATGCAAGGTTTTGAGCTTGAGAGAAACTTTTTTCACATTGAAAAATTAGGGAGCAGATGTATAGGGTACTTAGATACTATGGTAATTTTATGAAGGTTTTATAATTAAAACTCTTGGAATTTTTTTAAAAATTCAAGCCCTCAGGTCTATGAACAATCGTTAAGAGATCATGCCACTCAAAACATGCCTAAGCTAATATTAAGGACCTAATGGAGAAAAACTTGGTAAAAATGCACTAAAATTCCCTAAATTGGATTGGGACACAGTTTAAACATATTTTATGCTTTGAAGAGGTCCCACTCATGACAATAATTTGTATGGGTAGTTGTACAAATCTACCAAAATCACTATTTTTGCAAGATTTAGTGATAATTTAAAGGTATAAGATTGGATAAATAGTTGTATATAATTCATGTGGGTATTATGAAGCACATTTAACATTTTTAAATAAAAATCTACCCTCATTTCACCTTGGAAAATCTCCTATAGGCCTACACTAAAAATCTAGTCTATAAGGGCTAGTGAAAGGTGACCTAGTGACCCAAATGAAAAAAAGTTATATGTATGCACTATTATAAAGGCACAAGTCAAGGTATGAAATGATTAATTATAAATAAAAAACACTAATTTACCTATTATTATGGTTTTATTTAGGTTTCATGGTCATCCAAGTAAATAACAATCAAGTAACTAGGCCTAGTTTCCTAGTAGGCCTATTTGGTCAATAAGAGAATATGAATATTAGCATAAAGGGGTGATAAAGGTGTCCATTTAGGTAATAAACCCACTTTTAAATACCTCAATAAGGTTATTAGGCACACTTCATATCTATAAATTAGGATAGGATAATTTTATTAAACCTTATTGACATACAAGAGAAGGGCAAGCTACTTAATGCTTCATAGAGGCCTAATTAGACCACATTTTTACCTTTGTAACTTTTATGAGATGAGGTAGTTGAAAAAAATTTTAGGATCATGCTATGTATGGTGTTAAACTTGGCCAAAAATATACATCTAATTCCCAAATATCTCATTGAAGACCACTCACCACCAAGGCAACACAAGAAGGTAGTTATGGGGGTTGGTTGTAACTACTCATTGAGTAAATTATGGTCATTCATGACCTCTCCATGTATCTTTGATGCCACATTATCTTCTCTCTCTTAATAATGTTATATAATTTATTATATAATTCCATTTAACTTATCCCTTAGCTAGGTATGATGAAACTATGCCCAAATTATATCTTGAAAACCTTTTGAGTCAACAAGAAGGTTTGTTTTAGATTTACTTACTAGTTTAGTGTGTTATGTGATTGTTGATTTGTAGAAGTGGTGAAGTTTTTTCCCCCTTTTTAGGTCCTTTTCCTCACCTATTTTTTAGGATATTTTTATATTCATGTCATATGATGAGTTAAAATGTTGGTGACTGCATTTGTAATGGACTCTAGTTGGTAGTGCCTTAAAATAGACCTCTCATCCATTACATTCAAGTCATATCCACCTACCATAACCTTCATGTTAAGTAATAATTCTTAGGATCCTTTTAGAAAACATGTTTAGTCACTATTCATTATTTTATTCACAAAGTGTTTTTGAAGGATCAGTTAGAGTGGACAAGAATATGTTGGTGCATCACCTCCCCTTATCTTAAGTTTTGTTTTATGCATCATATTATATCTCTTTTCATCACCAAGTTAATAGTTTTAGGATTTGAGCTACAACTGATGCACTAGGGGATATATCCCAAAAAATATAGTTTCACCTTATCAACTAGGCCACCCACACCTATAGGTGATCCCATTCTATCAAGTGGATGAGGCAAGATTGAAACCCATTACCTCAAAGGGTACAATCTAAGAT
This sequence comes from Torreya grandis, assembly GCA_037957365.1. Taxonomy (NCBI): domain Eukaryota; kingdom Viridiplantae; phylum Streptophyta; class Pinopsida; order Cupressales; family Taxaceae; genus Torreya; species Torreya grandis. The sequence continues at coordinate 1,298,879 of JARHVA010004559.1, read as the reverse complement.
AATAACATATACCTTACCACTAAAATCCTAAAACTACACCATTATCACTAACTATAGGTCAACACCTCTACCCCAAACACTTTTTACTCATTATAACTCAAACCATAATCAATATTTAACCATGTCCTTTGACCTAATCAAGGTATCCAACATTAAAATCAATGTTTTGATCATTTGCCTTGATCTTGACCAAGTTCTAAACTATTGAAATGATTAATCTATTACCTTAGCTTAATTAAGGTTATAAACTAACCAATTATAATACTTTACAAGGCCTTATTCAAGGCTCTTCAAAGTAAAAAATATATTTACCCAAACCAAGGATTTTTTTCAATTATACCAAGACTAACTTACAATATGAGTCAATATTTAATTCAAATAAAGCTAAGACTAGGAACCTAGGTCCTTATGAATTTGTTATTATATGTACATAATGTTTATTTAACAAGTATAAAATTTTAATTTATCGACTTGAAATTAATACCATGCACAATTGGCTCCATTCCAATGGTGGTCACTCATAATATAATAATAAAAATCTATGCACATTACAGGTATTTACAATATGAATAATAAAAATAAGGAAATGGTGTAATATATATATATATATACCTTTTTATACCTATATACCATTATTTAAATAGATTTTTAAACTCTTCTACCCTTGTGCCTAGCTCATCCTTATATTTTACCTACAACCATGCAAACAACATAAATAATACTAGTATCAATGAGATAATACTCAAAATTAAATATCAACATAAACATCATAGAAATATCAATCATGAATCTAAACCATGAATAGAATAAATGATAATATTATTTTGTCACAATATATTTCAAATGTCATAGTATGTCTCAACAAGGTGCGATATGACACCTTATTTATAGGGTTTTAAGATATCTACCTTAGGGTTTTATTTTAAAACTTGATTTATTATTCTTCCTCACACTAAAAATTATATGTGGATTTAATAAATTAAAAATGGATATATATGTTCACTAAATTCATTATTCCATTCATTCCATGTTGTTCTACTTGTCAAACTATAATTTATATTCAATCTAAAGTTTTTAATAAGGACTAAATCAATAAAGAAACATATGTAGCCTCCCTTGATTCATATTTTTATAATATCCAATCTAAGTTGTTACCTATCACTACTAAGCACCAAATATAATTTATAAATCCTTTGTCTATTCCTTGTCATACATCATAATTTTATACAAGCTACCATCCCACCCCTATTATTTGTCCATGGAATAATTGGGATTCATAATCCATGCTATCAATACTAGGTAAGGTAAGGTGCCACATAAAATAGATAGTCAACATTTTCCTCATCAATAGCCTTTATATATATTAAATATTTTAAACATTTATCACTTACTAAAACTTTCTCTCTTACAATAACCTTTCAAGTTTCAATCTCTCTAAATGCATGCCTTAAAGGGTACAACTGGGAAAGGGATGAGCAAACCATTAGTGTTTTAAAATATTTTTATGGATTTGTATAATTACTACTATTACTACAAAAAAATTATTTATAGTGTATATCCATTTAATTCTTATGATTCAACCCTAAAATATTGATATATTGAAATATGGATCAGTCTAAAATCAAGTAGTACCCTTCAAAATCTTCAATTTGCATTATAGCTCCCAGAGGTTTGAAACCACTCTCAAACATCTTATATGTATAAATATAAAATATAAATTAAATAATAATAAATTGTCTAAATGTCAACTTAAATGTTTATCTGATATTTATATTGCATGTTTTATCCTATTTTCCTACTATGTTGACTAGGTTGGCTATGTCATTCATCTCACCCTACCATGTTAACTAGGATGACTTGATCATTTATACTATATCATCCAGATCAATAAAACCTAATGGATTTTAATAGTTTGAACTTGTTAAAGAAAAAGTTAATCCACACATTACATAACTAGGTTAGCCTAATTGACCTAGTTTGAGACCTAATGATTCTTTTTATCGCCAAATGAGGTCAACCCAATCAATCTTATTGGTTAAATTATCAGGAGGGTTTAGGGTCAATACTTGGTTATAATTACCCCATTGAATTTATTAATAAATATAATACCATTAAATTTCAAATCATTATAGGTCACAAATATACTTATACAATCATTTGGACAATTCATTACTTTGGGTTTTGCCTTGGAGTAGTAGCATTCATCTTGTAGGTGTCTTGGATTTATAGGAGAAATCTTTTAGCCTAGATATAATCTATCCTTGTGATCATTACATTCCAAAATAACATCTTTAAAAACACCATTTTCTAAGGGAGAGGTTTAGTCATGAAACATACACCTCAATAAGGTAAGTATACTCATAACCCCCTAATTTTGATATGTATATGTTGCATAAGTAGTGGATTGAATTGTATCTCTCCTTGCTTAGATTACTTTTATATTTTATTGAATAAAATTATATTTTATTGTTTATTATCTTATCCATTTCTACCACAAGATTTGGTAAGCACTACATTATTTTATGTGTTCATTTACTAAATTAACTTGTATTTTTGTTTAGTAAATTAGATAATTTAAATTTATCACATTATAAGACCTAGTTAGGGTTATTACTTTATGACATTTGACTAGAGGTCTTAGAAACCTCTCATTTTATATTGTGTAGGTTTAATAGACCCATAATTGGTCATGACCATGATATAATAAAGTATTTCTAAGTGGATTGTTAGTTAATTACCTTATCCAAGATTGGATATTACTAAGTAGGATAAGTTGTAGATCTATCTTATTTGACTTGCATAAAACCTCCACCTCTATCAAGGAAATCAAATAGACCTAAAGGGTATGATATAATTCATCAAATAATCAATACCCATGTCAATACTTATGTTCTTCAGTTACTAAATATTCAACTATTTACAATGACATTTAAGATGAAACACTATTTGATACAACTATTCCAAGCACTATAAAACCAACATATTTTTCTTCTCTCATGAATATAATAAACAATGCAGATAAATTTATTTTATTTGAGAAAAAATAATTACCTCTTAATAACATTATTAATCAAAATCTCCCACTATTCACTCAAGTTTAAGTTTAAACCAAAGCTATGAAACAAATACTGATTAATAATGGCTCAAGAGATAATATTTGAAGCACCAATTTATTACAATAAATGGGTATAATTATGAATGATATTAACAATTTATGTCAAACCATCAAATGATTTGATATTACATATGTCAAATATTTGGGACAATATCATAGGATATACGATTAGCACCCAAGTCAATTTCCACATTATTTATGGTCATGCTTCTTGTTGTATTCAACATGACCCATTCTATATTTTTCTTCAAAAAGTGGGGACCCCGTTTATTTTTTGGAAATAATCAATATATTTTAGGGGTACCTATGAGTTTTTATGGGTTATGATACTTGTATTATTTATATAAATTTAGTGCTTTTAACATTGAATCATGTTGTGGTATAATTTTTCATTTAAAAGTACTTGTTTAAACTAACCTATTTAATGAAAAATTAGGAAAGAATGGATTTACATGATATAAATTTAGATTGGATTTATTTTGGTGTATTTGGTCTTCAAAAACATTCTCTATAGAAATTTTATCATTGGCAACTTTTATTTTAGAAACATTCATTTTATTAAGATTGGTCTGTGGAAGCTTTACTTTGGTAGCTTTTGTTTTAGGAAGTTTCACTTTGGCAATAGTTACCTTAGAAAGGTTTCACCGATAGATTCATTCATTGTTTATTCTATACAAAAGCTTATTTATAGGTGATTTTATCATCATACATGTTCAGACAAGAGACATGGTTTGGAAACATTTGTCAACAACTTTTGTTTTGGAGACTTTTGTTTTAGAGACTTTTCATCAGTAATAATTTATTTTTAAACTTTCATTTCAAAAGGATTATTTAAAAAATATTCTCCTCAAAAAAATTTGCATCAGAATCTTTTCATCTAAAGGATTTGTTTGGCAACCATAGTCATCAACAACTTTGTTTTAAAAACTTTTGTTTTGGGAACTTTGGGAGCATATCTTTCTAGAGAGCATTCTATGTTTGAGAATATTTTGACTTGAAGGCAAAGGTTGATTGCCTTTGACTAGGTTACATAATGACACATGGTAAAATAAGAAAGGTTACACCATGGTACCTCGAATGACAATGCATGCTAGGTGGCACGTATACTAAGATAAGGTTGTTGAATTCAAATTGAGTGAAGGTGATGATCTCATAGATGTTAATGAGTAATGGTACATGAAATAGAAATTAGTATAAGATATTTATTTACATCAAAACCCCATTTTATTCGAAATCATTCCATATTAGAGATCGAGTATACTTTATCCTTAAGTGATTAAAAATTCTTAACTATTATCATAGTGATTTATGATTTGCAATTTTTGAAATTGAGTTTAGTAAGTATATACCATTATCAAAAGTTTGAAACATACCAATACTTATTAAAATTACCATGGCATAATCATATAGGTCATCCAAGATAGCCTTGACACCTTCCAAGTTTTCAATTAAGGATTCTATAGAATACTTGGATATTATGTTTGATGCTACTATGTTTCATGGATGTTATTAAAATTATTTAATGTTATGGGAAGTAGTAGAGAATACAGAATAATTTTCACTCAAGGAGGACATTAAAACTAAGGATAAATAACTAGTGAAATATTTTCTCCATTTCAAATGTCAATACCTACACTACATAGTTACAAATCCAGAGGTGATGCCATGTATTGATCTACTAAGTGGCCTCTTCTTCGAAGGAAGAATCATGGATAGAGGATACCTTTATTATGTAGAAAACAACACTATTATCATGTATATTTTAGGTGAGGAATTCAAAATTTATTTGAGCTTATCCATTATGGATGTTACTTTTAATTTACACATATTCATCACATGGAAGAAGGCCAATAATCTAGATCAAGATAGATCAAAGTGGCTTCTCCATGGGAAATTTTTCAATTTGAAGGAACACGCTAAGATATATATCCCCATCAAATGATTTATAATTGGAATCTATGTTAGAATTGCATTATTAAACAAATTATTTGGCCATGCTATTATCTATTTCATACACCTAGAATGGGTTCCTCTATTGGACCTGCTAACTACCTTGGAGTGCACTTATGTTTTGGGATAAATCATAAATGTATGACTCTAAGAGAAAATACTACATAAGGATAAGAGGCCATTTGGTGGAAATTTTTATAATATGTCTTATTTGATAGATGCATTCTTCAGAATTATGTATAGACACATAGAGTCCTATGGGAGACCATTGTTAAAGTTATAAAAAATAGGATTCGTGGCTAATATATTTTTGTGCATACATATTCATATTTTAATAATATAACAAAGATAATTTAGTACCTTTGCCCTCAAATATATATGTCCTTATATTGTCTATCATTTGAAATAATTTTTGATAGCATAGCCTAGACACTAGTTAATATTGTAGGAAACTATTAACTTTATCTAGATTACATAATAAATATGGTGGTAGGGCACAAGGTAGATCCTCTCCATCTCTTTAAGTTATTTTCAAAAAAATTATTTGAGTGGGAAATCAAATATAAAATTTGGAACAACATTAATGAGGAGTTAATGATAAAAAATAAGACCACCTTCCATGGATCCCATATCACCATTGGGATAATATAATATACAATTCATAGAAAATTCAAAGAAGTTTGGAATGATAGGAAAGGGTATGAATTGCCCACCCTATCTCATAGAGAATGTGATGCTCATGGAAAAATCTAAAACAAAAAGCATACCCTTGGCCTTGACTACAAGCATGAATCAATCGATCATGATTTTCTCTTCTTAGATGCCAATAAAAATGAGGAGGTCAAGGAAAGGGCCATATATATAGGAATAAGTGAGAACTTGCTGAGAGTGATTCAATAAAAACCATATCTAATACTTAGTGAATCAATGTTCAAAGTACCACCTCCTAGAAGATGGAGATCCTTAGATTTTATGAGTGGTAGGTAATCACATTAACTAGAAGAAGAGGGAAAAGATCCCCAATTACATCAAGGACATCACCATTGGGATAATGTATTATATAGTTCATATATAATTCAAATAAGTTGGGAATACAAGGAATGGGAATGCATTACCCATCCTACCTCACAAATATTGTGATCCTCATGGAAAAATCCAAAAGAAAAATCATACCCTTGTCCTTGACTACAAGCATGAGCCAATGGATCATGAATTTATATTCATAAATTCTAATTATAATGAGGAGGTAAAGGAAAGGCCCATATCTATAGGACTAAGTGAGTAATTGCTAATATTGATTCATGTAAAACCATATCTAGCACTCAATGAACTAAAGTTCAAAATACCACCTCTCGGTGGATGGAGATCCTCATATTTTTAGAGTGGTAGGTAATCACAACAACTAAAATAAGAGGGAGAAGATCCCTGACTAACTCAATTCCATCCTTAGGACTACCAATAGTTTGTGGTTGAGACACCATTCATGAGACAAGAGGAAGAATAAGTAGAGGAAGAACATGCTGAGGTAAAACAATCATATAAATACAAGTGGAAGCACAAGTGATCCTAATTGAGCCTTTAATAATTGAATTGATCAAGTTCAAGTAAGATTTATCTAAGGAACTAACTACAACATGAATTAGTATATAAGTGGAATGTTAGAATATATGCTTATATTCCTTTATTAAAGAGGAAATACTGGCTACTTTATCCCTAATGCCAAGCACTATTTTTCCTTCTCTTCTATCATAGTTTATAAGCCCACAAGAAGGTATAACAATAAGGAATTATAAAATAAATCCAAAGTACAAACCATAAACCCTCCAACTCAAGAGGTAGATGAGGATTAGTTTTAGAAGCTAAAGGTTTTAAGCCTACAATCACTTAAGGCCAAGGCACCTATCACAAGTGAATAATCTAGTAAGGGACCCTCGCTCATAGATCCTTTAGGTTTTTTCCCTTTAATATCCTTACCTATAGTTTCTATCAACCATAGCCTTTCATTTTCCACATTCATTCCCATTCAACACTCTTTATAGGTTTACATTTATTGCATCTATGCATGAGTCTATCTATAACCACTGCACCAACTCCACTTTCTATTGCTATAACTTCTATCTCTATTGTTTTTCTCCCTTCAATTTCCATCCCATTGACATCCACCACATAAACACTTTATTTGTCCATTCCAACCATTACTCAATCCATCACCTCAACTACATCTCTTTCTAGCCAATTATGTTCATCCTTTCATTATTACATTCTTTCCACCATAACCATAGTGGCAAAACCTAGAAGGTAATCCTAGAGGTAGCTAATATTTATGGTCTATCCAATGCCATAGTATGGAAACATAGATTGGTCAAAGATTATATGGTCTACAATGCCTAATCCTTTGACACAAATCAATCTAGAGCCTAATGAACATATACAAGTAGAAGATCTAGCCTCAGATTGCTCAAATCTCACTCTTATAAATTAGGCTAACGAATTAGGACCCCAACTTATAAAAGTTGCAATCTTAAGATAACATAATTTCTAATGGTGATCTCTTTGTTTGATAAAGCCACTACATCAATACAGAGGGTGAGGAAAAGGAAAATTAAAGACAACTTAGGCATGATATTAGACATGTAAGAGAGGGAATATGACTAAAAACGATAAGATATGTAAAAGGTTAGACCCCTTCTATTGATTTCTTGAAGTTATATATGGATACCCATATAAAATCCATCTTTTCCATACATCAAGGGATTGAAATGGCCAAACAAGAGCTCAAGGAAGATTTGGAGACACTTAGAAAGTAATAAAAAGTTATTTGAGTTCCCCAGGTCATTTAGAAGGATGTGAAATATGTTCTTAGGTTCTAAGAAATTATTTATTCTATTCATTCTTTGAGAATAAGCTTTGATATTCATGTTAATAATATAACCAAATTATTTAAAAGACACAAGGAGGATGACAACAAGTTAAATTTCTTATTGATTTATACCCATAGTAAATAATTCAACCATTTGTATATTATGACCCCATTATAGGCATATAATGCTTTGAATTTAGCATTAATAATAACACAAGATGCCCAAGACTAGTACTATCTTCTGAAGGTTTAGTCAATAAGTTGGTCGAGCAAGAGAAAGAGGCCAACAATTTTTTTTTAGGATTATAATTGGCCACCATTCAAGATAATAGAGATAAGACAGTGACCCAATTTGTATTTTATCAAATGATTAAATAAGCCTCAGATAACTTAAATTAAGGTTTACAAGGTTTGAGCTTATGATACATTAAGGCAAAATTTAGCATAGTGAGGAAGAAGGCTACAAATGTGGAAGTATTTAAGGTGAGCTTTAGATAAACCAAGGTAGAGTATAATAAGATTATGGGTGAGACAAACAAGGTAACTAGGGAATCTCTCTTGGATATGAATCTAATCAAATCAAAACATGCTAAAACATATAAACACTACTAGGACATAGATGCAATTAAGATAACTTCTCAACAAACACCACTTGTTGTTTACACTATGCCAACTCTATAAACATTACCAAAAATGAAAATAGCCACATAATATCTACTTCATGTTATTTTTCCCATGGTGACTATAATTATATCATCTAGTGAATCTTAAATTGCAATTCTAATTATTATGGCATCAACTAAGAGTACTATTATAGTTCCCACAATAGTTTTGAGATAATTCAAGAAAGAGACAATTTTTATAAAGGCTAATTTTTTACATTTTACATGTAAAGATCATAACTAAATAATTAACTCTCAGTTGTCTATATTTTTTTAATAACTATTTATTTTGGCAGCATGCATACATTCAAGCATGACTAAGATATTTTTAATGCATCGATATGTAACCAAGAATTATAGTTTTTTAAGATATAAATTAATTGTTTTAATCTTGGAGGATGAGGTGAACCCTTCACCAAGATATATATATACATGTATAACCCTATTTTTTAAGGGTCAAAGTTTTTGAATGAAATACAAGAAGAAATCAAGGATTTGATTATCATGAAACTATATTTTTTCTTTCTTCTTTCCTTTCTATGTTAATGAATTTGAAGTTTTTTAAGTTTGTAGTTGATTCAATAATTTTGATGTGTACCAATGTTATGGATGAATATAAATATTTTATTCATGAATTTTATTCTTAGATGTGCAACAACTATTGAATATTGATATGTTTCATTGATTTAGATAGTTATTATTAGTTTAATTAATAATATAAAGTGTGTAGAAATGTCTCATTTGATATAGTATTCTAGGTGTGGGAAATAACTTCCCTTTCTAAATTATTGGTTCAAGATGTAATATCTTTTATAAAGGTATGGAAAAATAATTTAAAATGATCAAAATTCAGTTGAAACTAATAAGTACCCTATATCTGACTACCTATACTCCTAGCTATGTTTGTTCATGAATGTGTAAAAGTTGAAAAAAAACTAGTTCTTGAGGTACTTTTCCACTAAAGAAACCTACCAATATTCCATTTTAGATACATAAAACCCTCCTTATACCTTACCCTTCCCTCTTTTTGAAGTTTCTTTGAGCTCTATCCACCATAGACTAATATTCCACCCATCCAACTCACTTAGTGATTTATCCATTTTATTAGAATCCACACATCCATCCACAAACTTGGTTAAACAACCCACAAGCTTAACCTACTATTATAAAACCTTTTTTTTATAACCACATACTTTAAACTCATGCCTCAAAGTGGAATCTAATCCTAAAGTGATCCTAAAACATTATATGTTACTTCATTTAAAACTCTTTGAGGCATGCATAAAACCCACATCAATAGAAGAGAAAATATTGGTGCTAGAAGGAGAGTACACTTGTGTGCTTTCCCAATAAATAGGGAACCCATCATTATGGAGACATTAGGGAGATTAACAAGGTATATAGCCCAATCCAGTGTTTTGGTTTCACCATTATCACACTCTAGGAGGTCTATAAATATACCTACCATCCCTAAGGTATATAGAGACTGAACACCTTTCCCTATAAGGAATGTTTTGCCTATCAATATTCCCATGGCTCAACCTTGGTTAATCAGATCTAACATTTCTATATTTTGAGACCAACATGACCTACTAAGGAATTTAGATAAATATTTTCATACTTTCTCCCCTTCATGTGGGAGGATGGTTGAAGAACATATCAAATTTATCAAGGCCTCCTTAAGATTAATGAATTTTATCCACGAGGATGTTTCATGTAGGCTTTTTCCATTTACTCTAAAAGATTCATCTTATGATTGGTATCTCAATTTATAGGAAAATTACATTACCTCATTAGATGAGTGTCAAGATACATTCCTAAAATAATTTAGATAGGTAGCTAATCCAAGTTAGGTATATAATCTCTTCACTAGTATGAAAAGGAGCCCAATAAGTCCATCTAATCCTTCAATGTAAGATTATAGAAATATACATCTGATTGAATGTTGCATATAAGCCATATGAGAATATAACACTCAAAATATATAAGAACACCTTAGATCCTATTACTTTCATGTTCTTGCAAAGAGCTAATGCTACCAATATATGTTAGCTTTGGTATTCTTAGAAGCTATCAACATCGATAAACATCTTAATTCATAGTTTAGCCTAAATAATCTAGGAATTCAATCATTAAATAATGTAATTCCATCCTTGAATACAATTCTATGTGAAAAATAGAGTTCTCCAACATTTACTTAGAACCAACTGTATAGTCTATCACCCATGACACAACATACAACAAATCAGAATTATGGTTTCTTGAATAATCATATATAAATAAATAGTTAATAGAATCAACATCAGGGTCACACCAACATAGTAGTCACTTAGGCTTTTGATTCCAACAAAGCTTAATGGGATTCTATACAAAGAATGGTTAAGAATCTAAGAAATGGCTTCTTAAATATGCATAAGAGGATGGACAATATGAATAAATAGAATTACAATTATAATTATACCTTTTTGAGATATAATATTCCTTTTAATAAGCCTACTAATAATGTAAAGAAAAAACAATCCAATAAGATATAAAATATTAATGTCATGGAAATAGATTTTCCTAATTAATGTAGGGTCCATAACACATCTTAGCATGGAGAATTGGACTATATAGAATTTTGCATGGATTTCAAAATCTTCCAAAGGGAAATGATCAGACAAGATGAAATGATGAATCTTCCATATCTACCTCATGAATATGGCCCTTAAAATTTAGCTATGATTTTTGAGACTTTTCAGTCTCCCTTCTTTAGTGAAGATGATAACTCCTAGAAGATAATTCTAATGAAGTGCAAGCATTCCAATAGTTTAACAAGAATAATTATAATATAAGGAATATGCATCCATTCATCACTTTTAATCCTCCTAATAATATGGTTATCCCTCCAAATCCCAAGGTTGATAATAATCCTCCTCCACCTAAAGGGAATGATCACCCTTAGCATAGATAGGAAAAAAATAAAGCAGGATACAATATTGTTGAGGATATGAAGAAAATTAAGGCCAATATTACACTTCATGAATTGGTGTAAATCATATAGAAGAAGGAGCTCTTATGAAATTACATTATAGGGAAGTCTATTGTATAAAATTCTATGACAACCAACACAAATTTTATATACAAAATGAATCCATATGTTTCTCCTTTCTTGCTTACCATTCAAGCATTTGGAAATAATATACATAATTTCCAAGTAAATTTAAGAGTTTCAGCAATAGTGATGCCAAATTCTATTTATCAAGAGTTTGGTTTAACACCAAATCCTTCCACGAGGATTGTATCATAGCTTGATAAAATATTGGTGCCCATGTTGGGAGAGTTTAATGATGTGAAACTTTAGGTTGCTTCAAAACCTAGGTGAATATGACTATCGACATCTTGGTAGTGGACATTCTTGAAGTTTATGGGTCATTATTGAGTAGAGATTGGTCAAAAATTCTAAATGGATATCTTTCCATAGACTTTTCACATATTTGGTTACCTTGGAGAGGCATAGTCAGCTAGATCAGAATTGACCAAGAACTAATAATGAAGCAACCTATTATAGAATAGAATACTGCTAATGAGGAGGTAAGTTATAAATCTCCTAGTCTTAGAATTTATACCTTTACCACAAAGAATGAAGTGATATAATAAATTATAGGCCCTTTATAGTTATGGACCCTCCATTTTGGTGAAGATATATCTGAGTAAGGATTAGGTATCAATATCAATTTGATCAATCCATAAGGATATAAACTATTGGCATAATATAATATTTAATTTCCATGTACTAATAATAGAGTAGAGTACAAATCCCTAATTCTAGGATTAAAATTCACTATCAAGAATAATTAAAAATAATTGTTGGGATATGAATACTATAAAATCATGGTAAACCATGTCAAAAATAAATATCTATGTAAATTTTCATATTTAAATAGGTATAAGTAAAAATCTCTGGATTCAATAAAATCATTTGAAGCTTTCAACATAATATCTATCCTAAGAGAATAGAATGGAGCCATAAATTAATTAAATGCTTCAACATCAAATTTAACACCCTTATAGGAGTTAAAAATATAGTTCTCCATTGAACTGATATTGTGTCCCTTAGTACCAAATAATGTTGAAAATTTTCAATTATTTGACAATGACTAGCAAAATTTCCAATTTCTCACAAATTTAGGGTAATTCAAGTCTCAAATAATAGATGATAAATAAAGAAACCATAGGTTACATGGATAATTGGATGAAGAAAGTGTTATCTATCTAAAAGAGAATTGCCTCCTAATGGGAATGGTCACCTTGGAAAGGACCTTCAACATAGATCCCCAGGCTCAATCATAGAGGTAGTTAAAGGTTAATGAATTTGAATTCAGCTCAAAAAATGCAAGTAATTAAAATAATGAAAACTTCATCAATATGGGCCTAAGTTTCACACCTCATGAAAGGCAAAAAGTCAAGGAACTGATTATCAAGTATAAAGATGTAATTATATAGACTTACGATGACATAAGAGTTTTCAATCCTAGAGTCATTACCCTACAATTCCACTCAAGCCTAATCATAAACCATTTATGAAAAGGAAAATTATGGTCAATCCTATCTTAGAGCCATTAATTTAGAAGGAAGTGGAAAATATACTAAGTGCTAAGATCATCTTTCTTATTAGACATTCAACTTGGCTAGCCAATCTAGTTCTAGTTAGGAAAAAGAGTGGAAATATTAGACTTTGTGTCAACTTCATAAATATAAATAAATATCCATAAAATGACAATTATCCTTTTCCCTCCTTATATGAGGTAATACAAATGGTAAGTGGATCTGAGATGATGTCTTTTTTGAATGGATTTTTTAGGTTATAATTAAGTACTGGTCAAATCATAAGATAGGATGAAAACAACATTTACTACAAAGTGGGGAACATATGAATATAAGTGAATACCATTTGGGTTGATTGAAATTGGAATAAATTTTCAAAGGGAAATGGATCATGCATTCCATGGACTGATAGGGAATTGCATCATTATATATATGGATTATCTAAATATTTTTTAGAAATAGAGCTAATCATATTAACTATCTTTAGTCTATATTTGAGAGGTGTAGAAAGTTCGCGGTATCACTTAACCCCAAGAAAAGTATATTAGGCATTATAAAATGCAAGATACTATGCTACATAATTACCGAGGATGGGATCACCATTGACTCAAATAAGATTTAGGGGATATCAAAATAATGTTTCTCAATAGCAAAAATGAGATCAAATCATTCTTTAGAAAGATAGATTTTGAAAGGAAATTTATATCAAGGTTTGCATATATTGTTAGACCCATGAACACAATTATAAAATATAATTCCAAAGTGGAGTGAACACCTGAAGCTAATAAATCATTCCAAGACATAAAGAAGGATATTTTATAAGCCCCAGTGCTTATAATCCCTAATTTCACCAAGGACTTCTAATTATATTCATTTGCCTTAGAACATACTATTACTATTGTACTTACATAGGAAATCAAAGAAAGTGAACATATGATTGCATTTATGAGTACTAAATTAAAAGATGCAGAGCTCAAGTATTCATTAATTGACAACTAAATCTTTATTCTCATCAATGCAATAAAAAAGTTTAGACATTACATCCTTAAAAATAAGACTATCACCATAGTACTAGATCATGTTATCAACCTCATGCTTGGACATAATTAATTGGGCGAGTACAAAGGTAAATGGATGGAAAAGTTACAAGAATTTGATATTTAAATTAAACAAGCCAAAATCATTAGAGTATGAGTCATAGTTCAATTAATGATTGAACTAGACCCATACATCATTATTGAATAGGTCTATCAGACATAGGTATTTAAAGAATATTGGTATTAAGGTATTAATCAATTCCTACTCACTGGAACATGCCCCTAGGAACTTAAAAGAGATCAAAATAGAGCTTTACGGCTTAAGGATACTCACTACATGATTATAAAGGGATTATTATATATAAATAACTATGAATACATTTTTCTAAGTGTGTGTCACATGAATAATATCATGAAATCGTGGACAACATCCATTTAATGATAGGTAGCATCCATCTATTTGATAATACTATAACACATAAAATATTTAGAGTGGGGTATTACTGGTCGATGGTCTTCAAGGATGTGAAATTCCATGTGAGGATGTGCCATGAATTCCAAGTATTAGCCAAAAAAGAGAATTACATGCATCCATGATAATTCAACTTATAATTGAAGGTAGGTCTTTCTCCCAATAGGGCTTAGACTTCATCAATTCTATAAATCCAAATTCCTCATCTAGACACAAGTTTGTGCTCAGTACTAGAGATTAATGCACTATATGGATTGAGTTAGTTACCACCAAGAACTCTAGAGCCCAAGATGTGATAAATTTTTTTGAAGAACATATCACAACTAGGTTTGGCATTCCCATCTCTCTAGTTTTCAATAATGGGCCAAAATTTCAATCAATCAAGTTTACTGAGTGAGCCCATGATAATTAGATTATAATTAGATCAGCCTCAAAACATTACTTACAAGGGAATGGATTGGGTGAGTCAACAAATAGGAACCTTATATATGTAATCAAAAAGTTAGTTGTAGATAAACCAATAGAGTGGCACCTCATACTAAATTGTACACTATGTGAAGCTCAAATTAGGTACAAGTAGGCCATTGAGGCTTCACCATATCTTCTAGTATATGGGAAATACCCTATGTTCCCAATCATGCTAAAATTGCTGAGATATCACTTTATGTAAGAATACATGGATCCCAATGACAAAATGAAGTCTAAGTTGCTAGACATCATCAAAATGGAAGACTATAGAGATAAGTTATTGTAGATCTTAAATAAACATCAAGACATAGTCAAGATATGGTTTGATAAAAGAGAAAAATTCAAAGCTTTTAGGATCTATAATTTGATGCCTCTATGGGATAACTCCCATGAGAAAAAAGGAATGCATGAAAATTTTATAACATTTTGGATAGGACCATATCAAATTTTATTAATTCTGAGTTATAATGCATTCTGTTTGAAATATATTTAAAGTAATGATCTTACATAACCAGTTAATGGAAAATTTTTAGAGCATTACTTAATGATTTCCCCATCTAGAGAGGTATCTGAGTAACAATAAGATGTTTTGTTATATTTACAAGTAGATTAGATTTACATTATTAGTTATTTTCCTATTTTTTAAAATTTGATTTCATTAGATTAGTGTGCTTCTTCTAGAGTAGCCTTTTTTCTTTTAGTATTTTTTCCTACTTTCTAGAATAGTTTTCTTTTGATTTTATGTTGGTCAAATTTTGGTTAATAATTGTATAATCAAACATAGTTTGAGGTGTTTTAAATCCAACCCAAATCAAGGGGTAATGCATATTGTAGTATAGGACTTATAATCCAGGTAAGCAATGAGAGATTTAGCCATGAATATATCTTGAAACTAATGATTTCATTAGGTATGTGAAAGTTGCTCTCACAATTCTATGCAAATTTATAAAACTTTCCTTATTCTCCTTGGGTCAAGTGCACATATAACATCAATACTTATTCATGGTAATAGTCATAGACATAGGTAAGAGTTGATAGGGACATTTTGATTAAACCAAAATTTTAACTAAGACCAGTTCATGGTGATCACAATTTCCCTCTTTCTAGAAGAAAATAAAGGAAAAGAATAAAATGAAAGGCACAATCCAAAAATTCAAAAGAAAATAAAAAAGGATTGAAATATGACATGATGAAATAAGATCAATGCATCACACATCATGAGCAATATGAAGGAAGGAGGAATAAGTGATCAAAGGTATATTTGTCATGGCTATGGATACCTAGATAATAGGTAGAGTAATGCCTAAGCTCCCCATCTATACACCTAAATCCAAATCAAAGTGAAACCTATATCTCAACCTTATTTATTTACCTAAAAAACTAAAATAAAAAGTAAAGAACAACACTTTTCACACATAGATTCAAGGTGTAAGTAAAGCTAATATATTACACAAGATTGTTAAGTGTCTCTTTCCACTTCTAGTTTAGTCATTTATTTTGAGATATATTTATGGTTGATATTAGGATTATGAAATCATGAATTTTGAGTTCTTGAAAACTTTATATTATTCACCCCTGTGAGTCACAATTTGTTGTATTCAACACACCCCACTATGTATTTTTCTTTAAAAAGTGGGGAAACCATTTTTATTGTAAATAATAAATATCTTGGAAGGGTACCTATGAGTTTTGAGAGGTTATTATAATTTTATTATCTATATAAACTATATACTTTTAATGTGTAATCATGTTGTGTTATACTTTTTAATTTGGAAGTACTTGTTCAGAATAACCTATTTAATGAAAAAGTTGAAAAGAATGGTTTTGAATGAGAAGAATTTATATTGGTTTTATCTCAAGGTATTTGGTATTTGGAAACATTATCTATGGAAATTTTATCATCGGTGAATTTTATTTCAAAAACATTCATTTTAATATGATTGGTCTGCTAAAGCTTTACTTTGGTATATTTTATTTTTGGAAGTTTCACTTCAAAAATAATTACTTCAACAAGCTTTCATCAGCAACTTTATTCATAGTCTATTCTTTAGAAAATATTATCTATCAGTTAGTTTCTCCTTAGAAACTTTCATACTAGATACATTACTTTAGAAACATTTATTTTGGAGAGATTCTCTTTGGAAGGATTCTCATAGGAGGCTTTTATGTCAACACATTTTGTTTTAGAGACTTTACTTTGGAAACTTTTGTTTCAAAGACTTTTCATTGAAAATAATTTCTTCAGTAACTTTCATTTTAAAAGGATTATTTCATAAAGATTCTCATCAAAAAATTTCACACTGGAATATTTTCATAAGAAGTATTTATTCAGTAACCTTAGTCATCAATAACTTTGTTTCTAAAATTTTTATTTCTATAACTTTTTGAGAATATATTTTCAAAGGGTATTTTATGTTGTAGAGTTTTTTAGATTGAAGGTAAAGTTTGACTACTTTTGACTAGGGTACATAATGACACATGGTAAAAAAAATAAATGTTACACCATGGTAACTTGAATGATAAGACATCCTATGTGGCATGCATATAGGATAGGGTGGTTGAATTTTAATTGAATGAAGGTTATGAGTTCATAGACATTAATGAATAAGGGTGAATGAGCTAGAAATTAATGAAGATATATTTAAATTGAGTCCCTAATTGAGTTTGCATCATTCCATCTTTGAGAGCAAGTAGATTTTAACCTCAAAGAATTAAAAATCCCTAATTGTTATCATAGTAAATTTTTATTTAAAATTTTAGTTGAATAAGTATACATAATTATCAAAAGCTTAGAACATACCAGTACTTAGTAGAATCACCATGGCTTCATCATCTAGGTCCTAAAAGATTGGTTGACACCTTCTAGGTTTTTAATCAAGAATTTTACATAATACTTGGATATTGTGTTTGATGATACTACATTTTATGGATGTTATTCAAATTATTTAGTTTTTTGGGAAGTAGTAGAAAATATAGACTCATTTACATTAAAGGAGAATATTACAACTGAGGATAAGTAGTTGTGAAGTATTTTATCCCTTTCAAACATCAATCCTTACACTATGTAGCTATGAAGCTAGAGGCGATATCATTTATTGATCTACTAAGGAGCCTCTTCTTCAAAGGGAGAATCATGGATGGGGGATAACTTAGTTATATAGACAAAAAAATTATTGTCATGTTTATTATGGGAAAGTTATTCAATAGGTATTTGAGCTTACACATTATGGATGTTACTTTTCATTTTCACACAATCAAAAAATGGAACAAGGCCAATCATCCAGAGTAAGATCTATCAAAGTGGCTTCTCCCTGGTGAAATTTTCACTCTAAAAGAACATGAAAAGATCCGCATCCCCATCACATGATTTATAATGGGAATACATGTGACAATGGCATTATTAAATAGATTATTTTCTCATGATAGTATCTATTTAGACACCTAGAATGGGTTCCTTTACTATACCTGCTAACTATCTTGGAGAACACTTATGCTTTGAGGTAAATAATTAACACATGACTCCAAGAGAAAATGTTGCATAAGGATAAGAGGCCACTGGGTGTAAACATTTACATGATGTACTATTTATTGGATTTATTAATTAGACTATGTATAAATATAATAGATTTCTATGAGAGCCCACTATTGATCTCATAAAAACAAGATTGGTGACTACTAAATTTTTGTGCACATATATTCATGTGTGTGGAATATAGAAAATATCATTAAGGACCTTTAACATCAGGTATATATGGGCATACATGGTCACCCTTTGGAAATATTTTCCCATATAATATCCCAAACACTAGATAAAAACATAGGAGACTACTTTCTTTATTCCATATTACATAATAATCATGGTGGTGGGGCACAAGGTAGATCCTCTCTAGCTCACAAAGTTTGTTCCAAACAAGGTAGATGAGTAGGAAATTTTCTATCAAATTTTTAATAACTTTGATGCGGAGTTAATTATAAATAATAAGGCCACCTTCCATGGATCCCACATCACCATTGGGCAAATGAAATATACAATTCATAAATAATTCAAAGAAATTGTGAATGCTAGAAAGCATATGCATTTCAAACCCTATCTCATAAATAATAGGATATATTGGAGATGTAGGTATAACCTTAGCTAAAAGTATAAGTGTTAAAATCCTACTCTAAAACTTAGTTTCAACATGGGAATGACCCTGGGATATGGGTTATCTAATTTTGGGTCAAACCTCTAGGGATTTTAATGAGGCTAGCTCCTTAGATATGAAAATTTGAATCTCTTTTCCTAAAACTTAATATATTGAGATGAAAATGGGGAGAAAATACATGGTTTAAAACCTACTCTAAGTGGTGATGTAATTAATGTTCAATAATCCACTCTCAACTTAGACACTTTCATGACTATTAATGAAACCAATGGAGACAAGAATTGATCAAATTCAATAACAAGGTTTAAAACATGAGTGTTTTATATGAAGGATAAAAATAGACCTAAAACTTGAAGGATATAAATATATAGGTCTATGTAAGACTCTATGGACTTATGACACTTCAAGAAAAACCTCAATAGTTGTAGCTTCACACAACCTGCAAGAAACTAACAATAATAAAGAAAGGTACATGAATGACACATAGGTGATGAATAAGAAACATACACTCTATAAACCAAAATTCAATAAAGTACACTTGGAATTAAACTAGAATCTAAAATTGCCTTATATTGATTCAAAAGATTTTACAAATTGATTTGATCATAGTATTATTATACCTAGCCGAGGGATGAAAATCAAGAGCTCAATACCTACATTTATAGGAAGAAAGAAAACCCAAGGAGAGAAATTTTAGTGTTTAATGGGTCATTAATGTGATCAATTCCACTCAAAATAATATTTATAACCACTCTACATTTATTCTCCTTAAAAACTCTTAATTGATTAGGTTCACCTCAAAAAATAGTTACAATAGTCATACCATTCCTTTTCCCACTTCTCCCTATATTCATGTTCTTTTAAAAGCTCCTAACTAGTCATGATACATTATAGAACACACTCTTTACCATAAACTCAACCATACTATATATTTTGTACATGTGTCATCATCTCATTTATTCTCAAAAGTTTGCTTTCAATGTTGGGTATTGATCCTTGACTTGGGCTTCATAGATTGAGACACTTGTCACCACCATGTTTTTTATATGGATTCACTATTAGCTTCATTTGGTTAGTGATATTGACCCACATAGAGGACTCACATTCAATATTATCTCCTTAACCTACTCACCATTGATTTCTTCTTCTCAATTACACATGTGTCATTGATATTAGTTTCTAAGATCAAATACACACCATTGATATAGTAACTCACCATGGTTATGACACTTGGTAAGAACTAATTTTACCTTGGGATGATTTAACTCTTTGACCTTTTATCATCATTTATCTACATTGGTATGATGTATCATGCATGATTCATCGTAGTTGGACCCACTAACTTTGTTAGTTTACTGCATGCCATTAGATCTTCATATGGGCACCCAAGATCTTGCCGCTTGGAACATTTGAATTATTAACCTTTGAGGTCATCATTTATTTTGATTTCAAGATAAAATATAATCCATTATATCATGATGGTCCCACTAACTTTATCTTCTATTTATGTGTCATTGATCTATGATATGATCAATTAAGATGTCAACACCTAGTGGTAGTGCATTCACTAGGAACTTGTTAAGTATTTTTTAATCTAAATGGCTATTTTTTTGTGCTCAATTTTGATGTCCCTAGGAATGTCTTATAGTGATAAATAATATATAAAATCTTGTATCTTAATATATAAATTTCACTAAGGCACTAAATTTGCATAGTAAATATATAGCATGAAAATACATCCTTTTCATATAATCCTTCATTGAAGGTTTCTATGACAATATTGAGATATGAATATAGAAGAAATTAAATAAACATGTCATGAGTGCCTTCAACATGGATAAAAATAATATTTTGAACATATTACATGACCCCTTAAGCTATAGGTTTGGCCAATTTATATTTCTATAAATTGACCAACATTTTTGGCAACTTAAATGGCTTGACCAGCCTGCTAGTCATGGAACCTAGAATTTGGACAAGCTTACTCCTGATGAATATAAAAATTAAGTATTGTGCAAAAAAAAAGGATTATTAATAACTCTTGAAAACACTTTGAAATAATGAAACACACAAATAACAAGAAAGAAACAAAAAAACAACAAACAACTACCTAAATAATAGAAAAAAAACACAACAATAACAACAACAACAAATGGAGTAATGTGAAAGAGCACTTGGAAGTAAAGATAGACTTATCTACCTATATACAAAGATCATGAGATAAAATATTATTATAACTTAAGATAACTCCAATTTAAAAATATGAGAAGGATATCTCCATTCAAATTAGCAAGCTCAAAGGCATTGCTCTCTTTGCAACCTATGATAACATAAGGCCCTCTCATAAGACTATTAAACTTGGAGTGCTTCCCTAGTTTTTCATAGTTCTCATCCCATTTGAGGACTATATCACCTTGTTTGAATGTATTTGAAGAGGCTCTCTTGTCAAATGACCTCTTTACTTGGTGGTGATTGGACCACATAATGTGCATAATAGTTCCCCTTATCTCCTCTAGTTGTCTTAGTTCATTTAATCTTATATGCATAAAATCATCCTCTAGGAGCTCAAGTTGGTGTGTAAGCTCTAATGTAGGTAGTTAAAAATAAATAGGAAGTTTAGATTATTTACCATATATAATAAGGTATGGGGAGTGTCTAGTATTTTTCTTATGTGTCACTCTGTCTACCCATAGGTCATTCCTCAATATAGTATGCCACTCCCTTTGACTATCCTCCATAGTTCTCTTGATAATACTCAACAATTTTTTATTTATAGACTATTAAATTCCATTTCCATATGGGTAATATTTAGAATACAATTCCATTTAAAATATCCCACTCACATATCTTTTTACTATTTAAGGATAATGCATTATTAGAAATGATTGTAGAAGGCACACCAAATCTGGTCACAAGGCTATCATAAAAGTCCAAAACAAAATCTTCATTCGATTACTTGAGGGTAGTTTCTTAAACCCATATTGTAAATTATTTTGTAAATGTAATTATCCATTTTTGTCCTTTACTTGAAGGGGGTCATATAATTCCTATGAAATCTAAGCCCCATTGCATGAAGGGTTGTTCTACTTGTATGGACTACAAGGGAAGGGCAACTAGTTTTTTCTTTCCAACAAACATTGCACATATTTGGGTATTTACTTACCCAAGAGTATGCATCTATAAAAATTATGGGCTAAAAGTACCCATATCTAATTATCTTAGAGGTTGTGGTCTTGGTAGAAAATCTCCCACCATCTGGATCATCACAGAACTATTCAAGCAACTTGTTTATTTGGCATGATTCCACACACCTAAAAATCATGCCTCCTATATATATATTTATATATATATATATATATATATATTGAAAAGTAATCGATCTACTAGGACATAAGGTATAATTTAAAACTAGAATTTAATTATATTGGATCTATCTAGCCATAGAGGACATTGTCTTGACTCAAGAAATATGATTATATCATGTGTCCAACTAAAATGTCTATTATCTATAGTTACTTGTTGGCTATAATAGACTACCAAGACTTGATATTTATGTTATTTTACCTATAATTAAAGGTTATCACATAAAACTAAACAAATTATAATCTTTGTTACTCTATTTTCAAGGTCATACTCCATGCATTTTTTCACCCATCTATCTCTTTTCTCATTAAGGTCTTTATTGAGTATAGACTCTTTAATACTTGGGTGTACCACCATGAGTATGATATTACTATTGGAGACCATGTGCCTAAAATTTTTCAAACCTATCACTAATACAAGAACATTTTTTTATCCAAATTTATACATCTCCTTATACCCATCTAAGGTCTAACTAAAGAAAGTAATAGGCTATTCTAAACCTTGCTCATTTTATTGCATCAACATGGTAGAGATTGCATTCAACATAAATAAGGCATAAAATTAGTATTCTTTGTTAAAATTAGGATTAAAAAGTGTAGGGTCATGAGAGATATCCTCCTTGATGGCCTCAAAATTCCTCTTACCTTATTTGGTTCATGTAAATGTCTTGCATTTTCTTAACATGTGAGTAAGAGCCCTGACTAGCTCTACAAACCTTGGGATAAATATTATTATAAAATTAATCTTTCCCAAGAAATTTTACAAACCCTTCTTGTGCTTGGGAAAGGGTAAGGATAAGATAGAATCAACTCTTTTAGTGTCTATGGAAAGACCATCCTTAGACACTACATGACCTAATAACCTTCCCTCATGAACAATAAATATGCATTTCTTATGATTCAATGATACACTAAACTCTCTGCATCTTTGAAATACTAACCTCAAGTGAGTAATGTGATGATTTGGTTACTTTGAGAAAAAAATTACATCATCTAGGTAGATGAGCACCAAGTCATTGATCAAGCCTTCAAAGGAAACATCCATTTCCCTCTGAAAAGTTGCCCCAACATTGTATAGTCCAAAGGGAATTTTCATGTATACATAAGTACCCTATTTTATGGTGAAGTTATTCTTATGCCTATCTTATTCTTTTACCATAATATTATTATAAATAGAGTATCCATAAAATAATGATAACCTTTGAGAACTTGCCACCTTTTGAAGAATTTGATCCATTGATGGTAGTGGGTCATGGTATTTTAGGGACACCTTATTGAGGTCCCTAAAATCAACACACAAACATATTTCCCAATTATTATTCCTCACTAGAACAAGTTTTTCCACCATGAGGAATGTTTTATGTGGAATATTATCCTTGATTCAATCAACTTGAATAGTTCCCTTCTCATTAATTCCTTGTCTTTTGGATTGGTCAGCCTTTATTTCTACCTAACTGATTTTGAATTTCTCTCTAGTTCAATGGTATGTTGTGAAATTTTGGGATTAAATAAATTTATCTATTTTTATTCCCATGAAAATACATCAAATAATTATTGACATAAATAAATAAATAAATAAATATATCTCTCTCTTTTATTGTGTTGATCTTTCCTAACTTTAACAATTTACCTTTCAAGATCTCTATCCTCTCATAGTGTTTCTCCCTGGTTGATATTCACGCCTTGCCTCTTATCACTTGGTCATATTCATTGAAGATTATTTTCAATGTCAAAATCCCCTTAGGCAGCTTGTTATATCTCAGTTTCACTATTTAATCATCATACCGATGTTGGAATTTTTTTTATTCTTGTGGTTGAATTCTGCTTCCTGTATTAGAAAACATATAATATGATCACCATTGTCAAACACTTGCCAACTCACCACATTATTAGGTATATGTGGCTTGTATATGACCTTGACCTTGTCTTTGGCTACCTTTTACTCCTTCCAAAATCTCATACTGAGATCCAATGGCTACAAGCCTATTTTCATGTTGATTTGCCTCTCTTGGTATGGACTATATATTGAATGCCAAGAAGTCCTTAATGAGATCCCATATATGATGCTTGTAAGGTTTCAAATTATGTTTCTTGAATATACTTATGCCTCACACTTATTTCATAATGAGATCACTTTCACCCTTGACTTGAATAAGTTTGACACCTCTTCTTCTTGCCTCTTATAAACCATGTAAAAGGGCTTCATATTCAACTATGTTTGAAGTGAAATTGAATTAAAATATTCAAGTTGAATAGTAATTCTAATCTGAGGGTGAAACCAACATGACTCTAACTCTACTACCATTATTTGACCTTGATTGATCAAAGAATAAAGTCCATAGACCATCTTCCTCTTGAGTGGTGTTAGTTAAGTAAGGTATAGTAGCACCCTCCTCATACATATAATACACACCTAAAGTTACTTTTTCAATATTACTATAGGGATACAATCCATTATTTTCATCTACCCATTCATCCAAGTGTAGGTCTAAATTGCCTTTAAGATGGTCATGAGGATCTTTTTCACTATTATTTTCAACCTCATCAAACATGGTATAGTTGACATTTTCAAGGTTAGACATATAGTGCTCTAAATGGAACCTATAGATAGGTTCTGACCTAAGAGTGACCCTAGTCCCATATTTGATCTTTAAAACCATTTATTATTATTCAAATTAAAAATAACCCCTATTTTTTGTAGTAAATTCCCTAGATAGGCATAGGGAAAAATATGGGGGTAGGTCTACAACCATTACATCCTAAGCGATGACACAATTTGGGAAAACTACCAATGTGATATCAAGATCTTTCAAGATACCTACTATTTTAGTGGGGGAACCATCCAACTAGTGAACACCCTTTTCATTCGGTACATACTTAAGCTCAAGTTTATCTGTTATGGATTTAGGCATAACTGAGGTTGAAACACTTGAATCTATCATACAATTGTGCACTAAACAATCCCTTATTATAATTGATAAATAAAATGGAGGGGTCTTGACAACCTTTAGGGGATGAAAAACATTATGAAATTGACCTTGACTAGGAACTTGAACTTGAATAGGTTGAATAATATTTTTTAAAATAGTGTTCACCTTATCAGTTGTCTTGTTCACATGAGAAAGCTTGGATATCTCTTTCTAAATCATCTATTTCTATCCTATAATAGATAGAGAATCATACATAGACATAGTTCCATTAACCTTTTTCATATAATCCACACTATTAAAATTAATACTAGTACCTTTGAATTACACCTTGGAATTAAAAGTATCACTTGGCACTTGAGTGACATGAGGAATAATAGGAGACTTATATTTTTGTCCATGATGTTGAGGTATTTTTTGAGTTTTAGGAGCTTTAGAATCTATATTTAAAGTGTTAGGAAACTAATTGACTTGTGGAGGTGTTGAAGAAGCCTTAGGCTACCCTAAATTATCATCTAACATCCTCCTCTTAGACCTTGTATTAGTTGAAACTAGTTCATCTTCACTTTATGTATTCTACCCCATGTTTACTACTACATGCTTAAATATATGCTCCCATTATTGAAAATTTATGCACATGGTGTCTATTGGTACCTTACCCATGATCCCTTGATTTTGAGTTTGAGCTTCTGATGATGTCATGGTAGGCATGTTATCTTGATTCATTGGAGGGCCTTGTGATGGAGGAGGAATTATGTCATGGCCTTGGAATGAATAAAAATCCTTCCAACTAGGATCCTGATACATTTTTCCACTTGTGTCCATTACCATATCATTGGACTTCCCTCTTAATTTCTATTGAACCTCTTGTGCAAGGTTATTTTGTGTCTAGAGCAAGGATTTTGAGCTACTTATATCTATAGGATTATAGTTTTTTTGATATATACCTTGAGTTATTTGGCCTTGGTCTTACTATTTTGATGGATAATGGGGTATATTGTAGGATTGAGAAGGGTGTTGGGCTTGGAAAGGACCTTGGTATGGCCTATATACAGTCTATTGATGTCTCTCAATAACCATTAGCTTTTTGTTTTATGCCTTTAATAAACTCTTAATCTTTGAAAATTTATCCACTTGACTCTCACCATTTTTATCTTGATTGTTTGAAGAGGTAAATGGAGCAATGGTAGTTGGGGTTGGCTGAATCTCAAGAAACAGTGGCATAAGAGGTCTTAGCATGAGTTTCCTTGCTTGTGTCAATCAATTTTTTGCCCTTATAGATATCTCATAAGCCTCAGATAGAATTATCCCACCCATAGATTAGATCATGATTATAATGTCTAAACTCAATTCTCTTAAATAGTAAAGAAAATCATAATTAGATGTGGGATTAATGATGATAGGGATTTTATCATAAGTTTTCTAGAATCTATAACTGAAATCAACCATAGATTCTAGGGATGCCCTCATGATTGAGGTGAGTTATTCAAAAAATGACACATGGTCACTTCTATCCTCAAAATACTTACATAGGCACTCACCAAACTCATCCCAGGTATCAATTAAGGTAAGAGTTAGACCCATGTATGATTACAAGACTTTGCCTTTCAAGGATGTGCCAAGTAGTCTCATGGCTATATTCACCTATCTAATGTTATGCACTAAACAAAAGTTTATAATGTTATATATGTTCTCTATAAGGGTGGTAGAATTTTCTTCTATAAAGTATGGTAGACTCTTCAAAGATGTAGTAGGGATATCATCATGTTGTTCAAGGTTAAAAGGGATACCACCATTAAAGGGTACAAAAGCTTGCAATATAGGCCTTGTAATTTTCATTTGCTTTGGTAGACTTTTAGTGGATTGAATATGGGAAAATTTTGTAGATTTTAAATATGTAGGAGAATTAGGAGGTGTTAGGTTGGGGTTTGAAATTTGGGCCCTTTTCCTACTTATAATATCTAAATGCAATTCAATGAATTAAAATTTCTTACCTTTTGAGGCAAACCTAGTAGAGATTTGGTGAATGAATTTTCCCTATAATCTATTGATGACTACTTCAATAATTTCAAGTGTTTTCCCATATTTCTAATCTATCCCAAATCGATGTCTAGATGCCTTGATTATTGTCTCATTAGGTGTGCCAAAATTGTTGGAGACTTAGGTTGCACCCTAATTGAAAGTAAAAGTGTTCAAGTCCTACTCTCAAACTTAGTTCAACATGGGAATGACCCTAGGCTATGGGTTACCTAATTTTGGGTCACACCTCTAAAGTTTTTAATGAGGCAAGCTCCTAAGATATGAAAATTTGAATCTCTTTTCATAAAAATTAATCTATTGAGATGAAAAGGGGGATAAAATACATGAATGAAAACCTCAATCAAGAAAAGATAAATAAAGAAAATGCATGGATGAAAACCTCAATCATGAAAAGAAAAGAAAATAAAATACATGAATCAAAATCAAGAGCTCAATGCCTACATTTAAAAGAATAAAGAAAAGCTAGGGAGAGAAATTTTGGTGCTAAAGGGGTTATTAATAGCTTAATTCCACTCAGAATAATAGTTACAACCACCCTATATTTATGCTCTTTAAAAACTCTTAATTGATTAAGACCACCTCAAAAAATAGTTGTAATAGTCACAACATTCCTTCTCCCACTTTTCCCTTCATTGATGCTCTTTTAAAAGATATTAACTAATCAAGATCCATTATAAAACACACTCTTTACTAGAATCTTAACCATACCATATATTTTAGACACACGTCATCATCTCATTTGTTCTTATAAGTTTGCTTTCAACATTGGCCATCGATCCTTGACTTGGGCTTCATAGACTGAGACACTTATCACCACTGTGTTCTTTCTATGAATTTGATATCATCTTCATTTAGTTAGTGCTCTTAAGGCATCTAATAGCCTCAATTTCAATATGAGCTCCTTGACCTATGCACCATTGATTTCATTTGCTCAAATAAACATGTGTCATTAATCTTAGTCTCTAAGATCAAATACACACCATTGATATCATAACTCACCATAGTTATGACACTAGGTAGGAAATTATTAACCCTTGGGATCCTTTAACTCTTGGACCTTTACTCATAGTCAATCTAATTTGGTATGATGGATCAGACACTATTGATCTTAGTTAGACCCACTGCATGTTGTTAGATATTTGTATGGTCACCAATGATCTTACCACTTAAAACATTTGAATTATTGACTTCTGAGCTCATTGTTGATCTTGATTACAAGATCAAATTTGCTCCATTAGATCTTGATGGTCCCATTGACTCGATCTTCTATCTATAAGTTGTTGATCTATGATCCAATCAAGTGAGATGTCAAAACATGGTAGCAATGCAATCACTAGGAGGTCATTAAGGATTTTTTAAATCCAAACAACTATTTTTTGGAGTTCAATTTTTACATCCCCAAGCATGTCCTACACCACTAAATTATTTTTTAAAGCTTGTATCTTAAGACAAAAAATTCACCAAGGCACCAAATTTATAGAGTAAATACATAACATGAAATACATCCTTTTCATGTAATCCTTTACTAAAGGCTACTAAGACAAGATTGAAATATGATTATATAATAAACTAATTAAACATGTCTTGATTGCCTTTAACATGCCTAACAAGCAAATTTTGAACATAGGCCATGACCCCTTAAGATATAGGGTTTGCCAATTTATAGTTCTATAATTTTACTAGTAGGATCTTCATGGAAAAATACAAAAGAAAATTCATAACCTTGGCCTTGACTATAAGCATGATCCAAAGGATCATGAATTTCTCTTCTTATATGTCATAGACAATAAGGAGGTCAAGGAAAGGTCCACAACTATAGGACTAAGTGAAGGATTGTTGAGAGTGATTCAAGTAGAACTAGCTATAACACTTGGTGAAGTTAAGTTCATAATTCCACCTCCTAGAGGATAGATATCCTCAAATTTTTAGAGTGGTAGGAAATTAGAAAAACTAGAAGAAGAGTGAAAATATCCCCAACTAGCTCAAGGCAAACGTTAGGACCAATAGTAGTTGGTAGCTAAAGTACCACTCATGGGATAAGACAAAGAATAAGTTGAGGAAGAAAAACTACCTGCTTCCACAAAAGCATAAGCAAAAACATAAGTGCTCCCAATTCAACCTTCAAAAATCTAATTGATTAAGTCAGGAAAGAGCTAGTTAAGGAACTAAATATAATTTAATGTAGTACATAAGTGGAAGTTGGGATTATATGTATGGATTCCTCTAATGAAGAAGAAATAGTGGCTATTTTAGCCCCATTGCCAAGCATTATTCCCCCTTCTCTTCCATCATAGTAAACAAGCCCATCATTACATATAACAATAAGGACATATTAAATAAAGCCAAAGAACAAACCACAAACCCCTCTAATTGAAGAGGTAGACGAGGAGGAGCTACAACAAGAAACATATTTTAAGCCTACAAGTACTTAAATCCAAGGCACCTATCATAGATGAATCATTTGGTAAGGTACCCTTGCTCATATCTCCTATATGTTTTCCCCCTTTAATGTTCTTATCTATAGTTTCCATCACCCTTGATCCTATGGTTTCCACATTCATTCCCAATAAGACACTGTCTATAGGTTTAATTTTCCTTCATCCATCCATGAATCTACCTATAACCACTACACCAACTCCATCCTCTACTAATATAGCTTCTCTCCCTATGGTTTCTATCCCATTAACATCCAACCCATCAACACTTACTTTATCTATTCTAGCCATTACTCAATCCATCACATTAAATACATATCCTTTTATCCAATCGAGTTCATCCTTGCCTTATTCCACTCCCACCACCATAACCATAGTGGTAATAACCAAAAGGGCACCCATGAGGAAACCAATATTTATTGTCCATCTAATGCCATAGTATAGAAATATAGACTAGTCAAAGATTATTTATTCCACAACGATCAATCCTTCCATAAAAACTAAGCCAAAACTTGATGAACATGCATAAGTGGAAGATCTACCCTTATATCCTTCAAATATCACTCTTCTAGATTGGGTTAAGGAATTGGGAGCCTCAACCTCTAAGAGGCCCAATATGAAGATAAAAATTTTTACCAATGATGATCTCTCTATTTAACAAATCCACTGCATTAGTATAGATGATGAGGAAGCAAAAATTTAAGTATAACTCAGGTAGGACCTTAATCATGGAAGAGAGGAAAGAAGTGTATTCCCTAAGAAAAATATAGAATAGGTAAAAGGGTTAGTCCCCATATATTGAGGACTTTAATTTTCATATGAAGGCCCATATAGAAGTGATCCTTGCCACACATCAAGGGATCAAAATGGCTAGACAAAAGCTTAAGAGATGGATACACTCATAGAGTAACAACAAGTGATTCAAGTTCCCCATGGCATTGAGTAGGATGTGAAATATGTTACTCTTAGGTTGTACAAAATTTTTGATTCTATTCATTCTTTGAGAACAATCTTGTCTCCTCACATTAATAATATAAATAAATTATTCAAAATCCACATGGAGGATGACAATAAGCTAAATTTCTTAGTTATTAATAACCCTAATAAGGAATTTTACCATTTGGATTTGATGACCCCATTATAGGCATATAATCCTTATAATTTAGAATTAATAAGA
The DNA here is from genome assembly GCA_037957365.1 of Torreya grandis. NCBI lineage: Eukaryota > Viridiplantae > Streptophyta > Pinopsida > Cupressales > Taxaceae > Torreya > Torreya grandis. The sequence goes on along the minus strand of JARHVA010004559.1, from coordinate 1,267,642 downwards.
ACACAAGAGGCTCGAGACTGGGTATTATCCTTTGAGGCTTTAGTTAATAACTTGGCTGAGTAAGAGAAAGATGCTGAGTAGATTTTTTTTAAGATTAGAATTTTCCACCATTCAAGATAACAAAGGCAAGATAGTGGCCTAGATTATATTTGATTAAATTATTAAACAATCCTCTAGCAACTTCAAGTATAGTTTTCAAGGTTTGAGCCTAGAAGACATTGATTCCAAACTAAACATAGTGAGGAAGAAGGCTATATAGGTGTAATTATTTAGGATTGGCTTCATATCAGCCAAGGTAGATCATAACAAGATAATGGGTGAGATATGTATGGTTACTAGGCCATCTATCTTGGATATGATTCTAATCATATCATAACATGATAAGGTATACGAACACTAAGAGAACTTGGATGCAAAGAAGAAATCTTCTCAACAAATACCACCTATTAGTTTCACAATGCCAACTCCACCAATAATGCCAACAACAAAAATAGTCATGTCAGCTCCACTTTATGATACTATTCCCATGGTGACTAGAATTCTATCATCTGATGAATCTTCAAGTGTAATTATAATTATTATGACATCAATTACAATTACTACTACATCTCCCAAAAAAGTTTTTTGATAAGTCAAGGAAGAGATAATTTAGATAAAGGCTAATTTTGTATATTTTACACATAATGATCATAACCAAATAGTCAATTCTTAATTTCATATATATTTAAATTAACTTATTATTTTGGTAGCATGCATACATTACATGACTGGGATATTTGTAATGCATCGATATGTAACCAAGACTTATCTTATAGTTTTTTTAGATATAAAAAAAGTGTTATAATCTTGGAGGATAAGGAAACCCCTTCCCTATTATATATACATGTAAAAACCTATTTATGAAGGGTTGATGCTATTGAATTTAATACAAGAAGAAATCAAGGATTTTGTTTTCATGTAACTGTGTTTATTATTTATTCTTTCCTTTCTATGTCAATGAATTTAAGTTTATTTAGTTTTTAATTAATTTAATAATTTTGATGTGTGCTAATGCTAAAAAAGAATTTTATGATTTTATTAGTGAATTTTTGTTTTAGATGTGCAAAAAATATTAAATATTGATATGTTTCATTGATTTAGATGGATAACATAATTTCAATCAATAATCTAAAGTGTGTAGAAATATATTGTTTGATATAGTATTCTAGGTTTGAGCAATAGCTACCCTTGATAACTTCTTGGTCTAAGTTTTAATATCTTGTATAAAGGTATTCAATAGTAGACTTAAAAGGAGAAACCTTCAATTGAAACCAATAATCACCCTATATCTGACTACCCATACTCCCAACCTTGTTTATTCATGAGTGTGTAGAAGATGTAAACAACAAACACTAGTTCTTGAGATACTTGTCCACTAGAGAAACAAATTGAGATTCTATTTCAGAGACATAGAATCCTCTTTTGGCTTTACCCTTCCCTATTTTTAAAGTTTATTTTATATCTACCCACCATACCATAGATTAATCTTCCACCCATCAACTCACCTAGAGATTTATCCTTTTTATTATAATCCATACATCCATCCAAAAACTTTGTTGAACAACCCATAGGGTTAACTTGCTATTCTACCACCTAGTTATTCTAACCACATACCTGAAACTCATCCATCGAAGTATAATTTAGTTTCAAAGAGATCCCAAAATGTTAGAGGTTACCTCATTTAAAACTCTTTAAGATGTGCATAAAACTTACATTAACACTTCTTCCTTTACATTACAATCTATTTTTTAGTCATCCTTGGATACATTACATGAAATTATTACCATTAAAATTTCATATATGTATTACTTTTATACATGATGGAAATTTTTATTTTATTCCTGTAGTTAAAAATACATTTAGATATTACAAGAGGTCATAAGATAATAATTAGAATCAATCACATTTTAGGTATTATTGCATAATACTTCCATATCAACTCATCCCATTTAATTAAAGGTATACATATGAATTGGGTAAATAAAATACATAACATTACAAAGAAAAAACTATGAATATTAAATAAGATACATAAAAACATCTCAATTTACTCTATAAAAAGAACAAAAAAATCTTGAATCTCCCTCTTTTGGTCAATTCTAACTATCCTAGTTTCATAGTTACATATTTGTATGATAGTGATGATGATGATATGTAATATCCAACCTATTAAAATTGTGTAAGATAAATTTGTGTCCTATTAACCCATATGAATACTTTTATCATAACATGTTCACACCTACTAATTTATTATATTATTCATAAAATTCATATATAAATAATGTAAATGTTTCTACTTAAGAGAATTATAAAAATAACAAATTAGAGGCCATTTTTTAAAACAATAAACACAATTAAATTATAAACACTTGTAATAATATTAGTTCACAAAGGTAGCAAAAGTGAATTCAATATTTATGGCTAAGGTTACATCAATTGAAGAAAATGTCGTATGTGCTCACAACCTTGAATATGCTATTTTTAATTTCACCATCTATTCCACACTATATAATTGTAGGCCTCAAAATATTTCCTTTGAAGTATGAATCTAAAATAGAATCTACCTATAGATAATGGTTCAAACAATTTACACAATGTTAATAATATTCCAAGTAATGTTCTATGAGATATGTTTCTAAACAAATTAGTTACATTACCTCATGTGAATCTCATGAAGAGATCTATATTATATTGTGATTATAATATAATGCATGGAAATCATATATATAATTATTGGGAATTACAATAAGAGGTTCAATATGAAGGCATGTTTGCATTAATCCAATAACCAACTAACTATGATTCAAATAAGGTCAATACATTTGTATAGTTAATGATTTTCATATTAATTGATCCCATACCCATATGAAAATACCCCCAATTATTTCAAATATAGATTATTCATTTTTTCTATTTATTATATTTATTTTTATATTTTGACACACATACATATGCACTTACGTAAACCATGATTATAGCCCTTAGTTTTTTTTTCCATTCACCATTTGAATTTTGATAATTTATATTGATTTGGAAAATTGTGACACTTAGATTATAGTGATTCTATTGTAGATAATTTATATCATCTCACTTGCTCACTCTTATATATTGACTATTTATAAATGTTATTATTTTCACTGGGATTAGATGATGACATACATCTTAGATGAGAACACAATTATTCTTTCCATATAAGGGCATGTAGATATTTATTTACATATACTCTATTGATATACATTTTTTTTAATTCACATATATATTGGGGTTATATTTATTTCTTATAACTCGTCCACATATGCATGCTATGACATTTAGTGTACAATATTCCTTAACATAATTTTTAAATTATTCGAATGAATTCCATTCCATTCTAATATTTTCATATCCTTGTTATTTTATCTTATTTATTGGTTTCTATATATATTTTAAAATATTAAAAAATTAGTGAAAAAATTAAAAAATAGGGACATGAGCATGAGTAGACACATAAAATCAGTCATTAAGTTCTTAAAAAAAATTATTCTTGACATACTTATCATTGGTTTATCTACCATTTCTCTGGCTCTCAATCTATGTAGATTCTTTGTTGTCTTGTGAGTATTAAAAATATAATATAAACATAACTATTTTAGTTACAATTATCCCTATTTAAACCATAGTCTTTTATCAAAACTATCCTAATAGACACTAGTCTTATTGGAGAAGTCCACACTAGATGAATAGGGCCACACTATAGCCCTATCTCCTAGTGTCGCCTTGTCTCCTGCACTCTAATGTTCAATTTTTCAAATTGAAATTTTACACAATGGATCTCACATGCATATTGTAAATTTAAATAACAAAATTATTCTAAATATTCTCTTATAAAATAACATGAAGGATACTCATTATAATTCCACTGAATCTCTTTAACAAAATTATTACACATTAAGTAAAATAACACTATTTATTCCTATTTCAACTTTTCAAGATTAAAATAGTCAATATCTAAGTTTGAATATTGTTTATTTTATGTGAAGTGATTCTATCAAAAAACATTTTAATTATTCATATAGATAAAATAATTCTAGTTACATAATCATAGATCACACAATCACCCAAGGAATGAAAACTACATCAACTTGAGACCCATTTGGGCTATGTAGGTAGTGCTTTATCACAAAGGGTTTCTAAGGCTAGTTTAGATATACTTGCTAACCCATTTTTATTCCATTTTATTATCTAAATACTACTTAGTGCATGTGTAGGACTAAGGATTGATATTTTCAAATATTTCACAAGACACATCATCACAAAGATGCCAATATTTAACCTTTAGAAATTATTATATAGGTCAAAACTAATAAAATGGGAATAAAATCAATAAGAACTTTGCTACAATATCCAAACATGGTCAGAGTGTACACCTATTCACATCTTGTAGACTTGTCCTAACTGATAATTAATTACTACATTATAAAAATAGTATGTTTATTGGTAGTTTCATACATTATTCATTTACTGATAGTTTATACCATCATATATACTTTTATTTTAGGGAGGTTTGTAAATCCTTACGATTTTTACTATTTTTAGCAAGTTTTGAATTTATTTAAACTTTGAAGTCTATTATATTTGACTATATTTTAATATCATATCATTAGTATGATAATTTATATTTAAATAGTTTAACTCATCTTAAATTAAAAGGGTTAAACATTCTAGTGAACTTGTTATATTTCGAACATTGCTTATTATTTTTATTTAATTTTTGAGATAGGATTTGCCCTTGAAATTGTATAATATCTAACATAAAATGATTTAATTTATTTGATCTTCCATTAAATATTACATTGAATAAATTAACCTTTCATCTTGGATCATTTTGAAATAGAAGCTATTTCTTTCAACTATGGGCTGATATTTTCTAGATTTTTGAAAAATAAAAATCTTTCATTTTTTATTTCTCACTTACTTTTGCTTGTTTTATAAATTGTGTTCAAGTATTTTTTAGACTAATTAGTGACTATATTAAAGGTTTATGTAGTATTTATTTATATAAAATATGGTATGATGGGTTTAACCCAATACTCATAAACACAGTACAACACTAAACATAGAGTTTAGTTTCCATGTGCCTCACATTATGTTGTATATGTTTATGGTACCCTTTTTATACCAACAGGAAGCCTCTTTTATCCATTTGATTTGTGGTAAATTTGAGAGGGATGTGTCACATAGGTAAGTTAATCTCATTTTACCCTATAAAATTGGGTTAGTGGTCTAAAGGCATGAGTCTACCTCTATAGTTAGTACTTTGAAACATTGGGATAAAACTAATCAATGAATGATCAAGTATATTTGAAATCATAAAAATTATTTAAACCCTTACCTATATCACCCTCATACATTTTTTTTTATCATACTCATATTTATTATCAATACTTGATTTGCATTATATTATATTCATAATCATAACATTTCTAAATTCATTTAGCAATAATGGTATAATGATTTCAATGAATGAAAGTCTCTCTCATATGTTGCATGGGAGTATGCATTTTATCATAGAATATTCACCATATTTACAATATTTTATTCATTTCATTTTTTACATGTTTAAAGTTTTATAATGTTTCAAAACTTACTTTAGAAAAATCTCCACTAATTGGTACTTCACTTGTTATAAGACTAGAACAAACATGTATTCAATATTTTAATCAACCTCAAAATTTTAAAGTTGTTAATACTCACCAAGGTAACATCCCTCAAATTATCTCCTTTCCATTGATTAAAATCCCTCAATATAAGGAGTTTGGCATATTATATCAATAAAGATACAAATACAAAAATTCATTATTAGAATGCTTGTAACACCAATCTATAATGATATACTATATTAAGATTTATACAATACATTTTACTTATCAATGTTGAACCTCCTTACATTGATTCTATCATGAATACCATAAAATATAAAGAAGAATTTATTTATTCTTAAAGAGAGGATTTTCCCCAAAAGCACATTATTAATCAATATTTACTTCTATATATACAAGTCTTTGTAAAAAATAATGTGGTAAAAATAATGCTTGTAAATAATGGATTTGGATTGAATATTTTTAATATATTTTTCCTTAATTTAATAGGCATGTGTGTGTGTGTGTGTGTGCACACGCGTGCATGTGTGTGCATGTCTATGCGTGTGTGTGTGTGTGTGTGTGTGTGTGTGTGTGTGTGTGTGTGTGTGTGTGTGTGTGTGTGTGTGTGTGTGTGTGTGTGTGTGTGTGTGTGTGTGTGTGTGTGTGTGTGTGTGTGTGTGTGTGTGTGTGTGTGTGTGTGTGTGTGTGTAAAACTGATTAAAACATGAACATTCATGGATTTTTTAACATTCCATTTTAGGTACATGGGTAAATTACATTAAATATTACATTGGGTCTACAAAATCTTGCTATTGTCTATTAATTTATGTGTAATTATTTTATTTATAAACTTTTATTATGTGGGCCATGACTTCATGCTATGAATTCCATCCCTTATATATCACATTCATGTCTTACATTTAGTTATCAATTTTATATATATATATATATATATATATATATATATATATATATATATATATATATATTCACTTTTTATTTAGGTTAAGATCATTTCCAATATTTTTTAGTGGTTCAAGCCATAGATACTTATGTTCCATTTATAAAATACTCTTATATATAAGTCTCCCCATCTACTTCACCTAATAATTTTACCCCATATGTAACATATTCATATAGCTTTTTAATCAAATTAAATCAATATGGTTTTAGGTTTAAGTACTTAAAAACTGTCAATATACCATTGGAAAAGGGTTAGGTACTCATTCCAAAGGTATTGATTATCCCATTATTTTTCTTGTCAATGAAGGTAATGCAAGCCTTGGATATAAGGATAAATCCACTTTTAGTGGACCCAATTAGTCTAATCAACCTCTCAGGTTAATACCTAATATGCACATGCACTTTGAACATAATAACCAAGTTAATTATTCTTCTCAGTTATCATTATTATATCTTAAGATCATTGATAATGCAATATCACAAAAAATATTAGCATTAGTTTAATTTTCAAATGATAAGTCTCTATTGGAGTATCTAGGTGCATTTGAGGACATTCCTTAATTGCATCATAAGAAAATATATCCTCATGAAACAAATGCACATGCTTATTTTTTGAACTAATGATTATATACCAATAACACATTTAAATGGTCCTAATAATATTCATGATACTTCATATGTTTAATATCAATTAACATTACTTAATGAATAAATAATAGAGTTTCATTTTGGCACTGAAAAGATATGTGCACAGTATTATTGTCTTCCATGTTAAAATATGATGAAGGTACATACCTTAATAAATATTTACATGACTACCCTAAATTTATTTCATGAACATATCAAGTTGTGTCTATAAATTATCTAGAGGTAGTTATTCACAACATTATCTTCTATCTAGATGTGAAATAAGTCAAGAAAAATAGAAGGAAAATGTATCAAAATATTTATTTGTTAATAAAAATTTAAGTTGAATGGATTTAAGATGTTGGACTCATTCACAATATTTATTATCCTAAATGTATTTCCAATATTTTACCAATGATGAATCCTAATCAATATATTTGATGTTGTATAGATTACCAATATTTAAATTAAGTTTATCCTAAAGATGATTTTCCCGTTATAAAAAATGTGATTATATATTCCATAGTAGGATACAATATGTTATCAATTATGGATTGTTTTTATAGATATAACCAAATCAATATCAATCCTATAGATATGGAAAAGGCATCATTCATCACACAATGGTGAACATTTTGCTATATTGTCTGCCTTTTATACTAAAAATGTATAACCAACTTATCAACGAGCCATACAACATCTTTTTCATTATTACATACATAAAACATTTGAATATTATGTCCACTATTTCTTATCAAAATCTAGGCATTAACAAGACCATGCTATGGATTAATGAATTTTTTTAAAGATTAACGAAATATAATGAATATTTAAATCCAAAAAGGTGTATTTTTGGAGTATCTTCTATCAAACTATTTGGGTTTATTATCTCAAAAAGATTCATTGAATTAAAACCTAATAAATTCAAATTTATTCTTAATATGTCATTACCAACTATTTTAAATTAACTATGATGTTTATAAGGTATAATTAAGTCTACACTACATTTCATGGCACAATTAGCAAATAAAACACAATAATTTACAAGGATACTTAAGAAAGATACCAAATTTGATTTGGATGAATCTTATCAATAATTATTTGAAGAAATTAAATAATATATTATCAATCCACTTATCATTATGCCTTTAATTATGGATTTACCCCTCTTATTATAAATTTTTGACATCGATCAAGATTTGGGGGCTTTGATCACACAATACAATGATGATCATAATGAATGTGTTAATTATTACATTTATCTCATAGTTCTTTATTATGAGAAAAATATACTGCTATAAAATATCTATGTTTATCTCTTTTTTTTCCACTAAAAAATAATGGCATTATTTATTCCATAATGAAAATTATTTCACTACTAAATTTGACCCACTTAAATATCTTATGTCAAAGTCTCATCGATTAATACACATAAAAAAGTGGGTAATGATTTTTATCTTCATTTTATCTCACAAAAATATATTAAAGGGATAGTAATCACATATCAACTAAATTATTCCCCATTACATTACCCATTACTATTTAATTTTGATACAAATTTAATTATTTTAATATCAATAATGATGTATGGACCATGTATTTTTATGGAAATAAATTTAATATAAGTTTTGTGTTGGGATTATATTTATTACCATATAAGGTGAAATTATGTTCTTAACTTTTTTGTTTGGATTTTATTATGAAAATAATATAGTAGAACATGAGAATCTAAAACTTGGATTGTTAACTACACAAAAGTTACACATGAACTCTTTACAAATATATGGGCATTCAAAACATATAATAAATAAAATTATAATTTTTTATAAAACAAAAAAATATAAACTAATCCCTTATAAATACATGGTTTAGTATATTATATTACACTTCTCTTATTTATCCATTGAATGTATCCCTTGCAAAGATAATTGTCATATTGATAGTATGGCTAGAATAGCATCTTTAATCCCAATTGATATCAATGATGATCATATAATATTTACTGTCTAATAATTACACAATTATTTGGTTAATAAATACAATATCAACACACTATATGTTTTGGAATTCATATAAAGTGCATATAATTCTTAGTGGTATACTAATATATATAATTACCTCTCTTTTCCTAAAAATTCCGCATGAGAGGATAAAAGGTAGTTATAATTCCATGAAATGAATTGTGTGATCATTGGTGGAACCCTTTTTAAACATAATTTTAAGGGATAATTATTAAAAAATTTATATATAGTTTAATCTCAAATATTTATACTCAAATTTAATGACAATGAATGTGGAGGTCACTTTAGTGGTAAAACTATTTATTTCAAACTCTTACATTAAGGATACTATTGGCCAATAATGGAATAAGAGTGTCACAACTATCTAAAATTATGATCTTAATGTCAAAGGTAAAACAATATCAATCATGTTGCATATATGTATTTCATCTTACTATCTCTCTATGACCATCCTCTCTTTGGGGTTTTGACTTCACTGAAAAAAACAATCTAGAATATTTAGATGGGCATAAGTTTATTATTATAACTACCAGATATTTTTTTAACTAGGTATAATAAATACCCATACAATCCACAATAAGCTGGGATATCTACAACTTATTTTTATAATTTAGATAGACTTATGAAATTGTAATAGATAATGGTTCATCTTTCAAGAATAAAATAGTCAACAAATTTTGTGTTTAGTTTAAAACCCATCATATTTTCTCCACCCCATACTATTCCAAAGGTAATGTTCAAGTAGAGGAAACTAATAAAATAATAAAAAAATATTATGTAAGATTATTTCTAATCATAATATATATATTGGCATAATCAAATCATTTAATATCTTTCATCATATCACATAAGTGTACAAACACCAAAAAAGGCTACACCCTACTCTCCTATTTATGGAATAGAATTTTTACTCCCTCTTAAGATTTAAATACATTCTTTATAGGTATAATTAAAATACATTATCAAGTTAATAACCTACATGAATTTTAAATGCTTTATAATAAACACATACAAACTCTAGAACATTTAAAAGTATATCAAACATGTGTTAAATGAGCATATTCCAAGAAACATTGTGATCATGGATTCCAAATTGGTGATATTATTCTTAAATAAAATTAAAATAATACCAATGTTGACAAAGAGAAAAATATAAATTTAGTCCCAATTGGTGGGTCCATTTGTAATTAGTAAAATATTGGGTGTAGAATCTAACTAACTAGCCACAATCAAAGGAAAGCTTATTGCAAATCCATTGTATATAATGTATTTACATTGTTATTATACTTAATTTGACATTTTTTTATATTTTAGCATTTAAATATTAAACAAATTCAAATAAAATGTATATATTTAAAAAAATATATAAATATAAATATTTTAAAAAATTCAAAATCGGGACCTAAAACATGTTAAAATGTTTTTAGCATAGTTATTTCATATGGTGTTTACTCTGTGATAAGTAGATATAGTATTTCATATTTCAATACACAATGCTTCTCAAAAGGTATTTGAATATGATATAGGTAATACTTCCACATGATTATTCGATTTTGGTATTCCCTTATTATCCAACATCTTTTCTAAATTGGGGGAATCTATTTGTTCTCTATGAATACTTTTACATGTTTTATTTATCCACAACCTATCTAACATGTTAACATTTAGATCATACAAATTTATTTCTAATCACTCATATTTTTCATATTTATTGCATAAAATATGTTACTTTATAACATTAAAATTCATATATATGATGGAAATTTACTAGTCTCATATTTTATATTCTTTACTTTGTATTCTTGTTTTACTACATGATACTTGTTTACTTATTGTGTGTGTTCTCCTTTGGTTTGTATTTTAAAATTATTTATTATATGGAATCATTATTCCATTTTTGTGTGTCCCTTGGCCTTATGTTTTATTCATAATTTATTTTTCCCTTTTATGTGGCCTCTTAGGCATTATACATGACATTATACAAATTGCATGACAAATTATATGGCATTAATTCAATTCTTGTTTCTTTATCCTATGGTTCCATGATACATATCATGAATTATATATATTTTACTATGATACCATGGCTCTTTTCATTAATCACTTATATACTCTATGTTTACTCTAGTTCCATGATATATATCATGAATAAATATATTTTATCCTTCAATAATATATCTTTCTACCACATGTTTCATATGATAATTTAATGTTATATTCAAATACCATGATGAAATAAATTTCAAAATTTAAAAGTGATCATCTTTCACATATTATTTATTTTTATATAATTTACTTGAATACGACCTCTCTCATCTCAAATAGGTGACATCATAATGGGATTGCATGGAACATTCAAGCCTCATAAGAAAAAATTATTTATCAAAATATATAGTTTTCAATTGGAAATAAGATTAAAATAATTTTCAAATTATAATTTCATGTGTTATGAATGTGAAATAATCACTATAATTAAAAAATACAAGTTTCAAACTTTGAAAAATTTAAAAACATTAAAAAGGTTTCAAAACTGGCAAAATTTGAAAAATTTTAAAGTGAAAAGTTTCAATTACATTTCTAGTTAGGATTTCAATATAGTAAAAATATAGGGGGATGATATTAATTCATGTTCACATTTATACTATGTAATTTTAAAATTTATCAACTTGAAATTTGTAAAGTTATATATAGAGTCTATATCTATCTATATTAGTTTGATTCATATTAGTTGCAAGTGGGCCATGTTGGAGTTTAGTGACACTCAACCTATATGGTTGAAATTTTTAAATATATAGTGGGATTATATTCAGGGTTCCACCCAATAAAATATTTTACAAAGTAATAAATACAATCAAATGAGAGTTGGAGCATATAATCTTTCCAACTCAAGAATATTCAATGGTTTTCAAATTGAGACTTGATCACTCTAAATTAACCATAATTCAACATTTATCGAAATGTTCAAAAAAGGTGGAATACACTTTGCCATATCCAAAATTCCAGATAAAATTTATATCCTTTCTCTCTTTTCAAATTTCAAATAGAAATTTTTCAATTTTCAATTATCAATATGATAAAATATTAGTTGTAATTGCTTTGTTTTAGGTTTCTTACATTAAAATATCTTGAACAATCAAGTTTCACATCCAAAGACAAAGTGTGTATACAGACTGAAGTTTTAATCTACTTTACTCTAATAATTTCACTTTATGCATCACTATAATAAATTGGGGGTAAATCTAGACACATTATATTGTTCATTAAGTGTTTGAAAAAGTTTATTTTTGACATCCTTACTGTTACTTTGTATATCTTCCATTTTACTATCTCACAATATATAAGAGATCGTCACTATTTTTATCATGAGTTTATATATTACATTTTTTATATATGTTATTTATCACATTTTTAGTAGATGGGATATTCTTTTCATATGTACATCCATTTTATGATTTATATGAGTGAGATGTATGAAATACATATTATATATGGACACATAGATGTTGGAGCTTTCTAGTACCCAAGGACCATGCCAATGTTGTAGGGACATACTTTCATATTTTACATTAGCACATGTAATATATTTATATAACATATTTACCTATTTATATACATTTATTACTTAAACTTCTTTAAATTTACTCATTTATTACATAGTGCAATATGAATTTGTTATATATTATGCTATGATATTGACTTATATGAATATTGTAGACTAGTTTTTACTTGTTCAATGTTTCATTGATGTTGTTGATTTTATGGGATATGTTAGTTATTTTTATGTATTACATGTTGTCCCTTAGCATTTTTTTGTGCCATTTTAACCCTTATTTGTGGTTTATTAGACTTATTTTTTGTATAACTTGTTGTCCCTTATTTGTGGTTCCTTATCCTTCATTATTAGAAACATCTCTATGTCCCTTATATATGGCCCCTTGCCCTTATGTGCAACATTATATGATATTATGTGAAATTATTTATAGATATTGTTGAGGTTTTATAATTTTTATGTTCAAAGGTGTCAGAATTTATATCATGATCATTTATATTTTTTACTATGCCAAAATTCACATCATGCACTTAATTACTATATAGTCTTATTAAAGTCAAACATAAGATTGTCTAATTCATAAATACATTTATATTGGCATATCAATTTTATTACTTTGAATTACATATGTTACATGCATGAATTGATGTAGAATACATTACTATGATGACATACTCTCCACATGTTGAGATGTTTTTACATGATGTTATCTTTATACATGACATGATATAAATAACTTCTATTTTAAGATGAGTGACTTAAAAGATCAGCCCCTCAACTAAAAGGGGCACATATTAGTGGGTTTTGTCATAGATAATAAAGCCTCCATGAACATTTTTGATTGTGATATATAAATTTCAAAGTTCAAATGTGATATAGATATTAGTTCGGCATAATTATTTGTATTCTTTAGAAATATTTTGAGGACATATACACTCCATTTTATACTCATGAGTGATATATTTCATAATGATGAATATTAATATATATTTAAGGGGATGTGTAATATAATGTATTCCGTTATAAAGAATAGATTCAATTGAACAAGTTCTTAATTCATGCACATGTACACCATTTTAGATTTTAATTTATCATGATACTTATTCATTCACGTTATGAACAATTATAGTTGGCACTGATTTAGTGAGGCATGATGTTGGTTCATGCACATTTACAATTTTTTAGTATTTTAAAGTATTATCAAGTGTGGAGCAAACTTGAATCTATAATTCCATTTATAATAATTGATTAATGATATTTTAGGTAATTTATGTTGAAGTTTAACAATGCTCAATGGCCTTGTCATTATTCATAATGAACCCATTGTGTGGTTCTTACCTTATAATATTTGGGTAAAAAGATTATTATTGTTGTAGTTACATATGGGTTGTGATATTTTTATTCTAATCCATGGCCCTTGCCTTAGTTAAACATAAAATTAAGGATTTATCACCCTTAATATTTCCATGTTATACATTTGATTTAGAAAGGAAGAATCATCTCCAACAAGTTGCATGAAAATATGATTTACTCACATATAGGTGGACTCATTGTATATTTCAAATTAAAAGTATAGTTCAAATTTAAATTTTAATTATATGGACATTTATTGCTACATATTCATTACATTTTTAATTTTATAATCTTGTACATATGAAGCCTTATCCCATAAAAAAAATGTGTTTTTCACACTCAAGTATATCTTCAACATTTTAATTTAGTTTTTTAATTAAATTGTAATATTATAATAAAGAGGGGCATTTTTAAAACTAAAATCTAGTGTTTTACACTTGGAAATGTCAATATAAATGGACACTTATCTTACATGACTTGTATATATCCAAAGATCACCTACTCTCTATTCCTACAATTACATGATAGTTATGAGCCTAGTCCATTATAAGTTACTATGAATCACTTACATAAACATTCTATTTTATTATAAATCAAAGAAATATCCTACCTAGACATTTATAGAATACCACATTTGAATTTTTATCTCCCATAAAATAATATCAAACTCAGATAGAAATGTTAGAATTACTATCCTAAGGATGACTTTACCCCACTTCACACAAAAATGACTATTTTAAAAATCAAACCATTTCCATATATTCTCACATTTAACTAACATTTTAGTGGCATGATAAGTTACCTAATTTAGTGCATATAAATACAAATAAATGACATTCTTATTAACCATCTATAATTATCAATAACTGATCAAGTATACTACTAAACATTGAACAAAGATACCCTATTCTTCCCAAATTCCAAATCAAGCACTAAGATAAATCATCATCCAAATATAAACCTCAACAATCTAGGTTAATTTCCAACATTTTCAAGGTAAAATTTAATCTTATAGGTGGATTCATATATCTTAGTATCACAATTACACATTCACACTAAGGGGAATAACTATGTGTGGCTTATATTACAAATTTAGAGTATTAGATATGTGGGTAGTGATCAATCATCAATGAGGGTGATTGGGGTCAGATCCACCATATTAAACTTCCTCACTTTTTTTTATTTTTTATCATTCACAAGTGGACATAGGGTTTCAAGGATAAGGAATCTAATTTAAAGAGTTATGCATATATTTGAGGCTCATAGATCACACATACATAGATCTATAAAACAAGTTTAGTGTATTGTATGTTCATAGAGAGAAAAGTCTTGCCAAGATAGTAAAATTAGCCTTAATCAATACCATTTATGTTTATTCTTGGGTGTGATTGTACTAACTTTTCACATAAAAATACCTAGTTATGGATCTATAAGAGTCATAGCATATTTCTAGACTATTTCCACTATCAGAACATAGTCATGGTAAATCATTCAAATAGTAAAGATAAGTATCTTGACCTCCTTAATACTTTCCATAAATAGTAAATTGCATTATCAGGTCATTCTTAATTAATTAAATTTAGATTTATGTTTAATTAAAATATATTAAAATCTAAATTAATTATATAATTTAAGCCTATTTTTATTCACATTTATCCAAAAATAGGGTTACATTATTTTATAACTTATTATGTGAATACTTATACAATCATTTGTAATGGTTGTATTTAGAATAAATTTTTTATACTGGTGAAGTTCATGGAAAAAGGCTTGACTTATAATGGAGTATGATTGTTAAATTTATTATTAGGAGCTGAGTTGTAAATTATTTTGGAAAAAAATGAATTAGTTAGATTATCTATAGGATTAATGTTTATAAAATAAATTAAAGTTGACTAAAAGTACTCATAACTTTCTTGATGTTTAGATTTACATCATGTATAGAATATTCAACACTTAGAAGTATCTCTTGGAATGAATCTCTAAATGTGAGTTTCAACTAGTGGTTATGTTATGAAATGATAAATATTTTTTTACTTAGTTTAAAAATGAATGAGGTTACCAATCATTCATATTAAATAGTAACATATTATGATTACTTAAATTAGTTATTTATACTCATAATTAATGCAATTATCATGATTATTTTTAAGTTAAACTTAATTAAAATTACTTCATGATTTTTATATATATCTAGAGTATTACTAAAAGTATGCATTCAATGATTATAAGTACATAATTGTAATCATCAAAACTAATTTTGTGGATTCAAATTTTAGTTTGAACATAGTCTTTACATCTAATCCTATTGTATGTCAATAAATCACTAAGTTATAAATCAATTTATTTTGTAATTAACTGAGAAAATATAATTATATACTATTATTATTCTTAGATGTTGATGTTTGTAAATAAGAGATTGAATCATATATCTTTATAAATCACAAATTTATAAGATCTAAATTGGTAAGCATATTTTTTTGGAGTTCTAATTTTTTTATTAGTGTTTATGAGTATGGATAGGATCCTAATTGCTCAATGACTTATCTAAAAGTTGATTAATTAAAAGTTAAATATACTATATACTCTTTTTCACGTATGTGGTATCTATAATAACATTATTTGAAATATTCTATGAAGAGTTGTGATAGAATATTTAGGCATTTTGGTGTAGATAAATTATGAATAAGAAACCATTTTTACTTATATGTAGTTGCATGGTAATTTATGACTTGGTAATGGGTTTTTTTATCTAATCATAAAATGGATTATGTTTTTAATTTATCTTGGTCACACCAAATATTCACAAAATGATTAAATATTCTTATCTTGGATTTTATTGGATTGTATTATTCTCCTTGCCACATATCTCTATTTAGTGTCACTTTAATTAGTCTAATAGGTGAAATATATCAATAAAATAGGTATTGTAATACAAATACATGGATTTTTCATAAAAATGAAACAATATATTATATAATTAAGATTAGAATAACTATATACATAATAATAATTGATAAAAGATTAGAATATTTGATAATTAGGACTAATTTGATTTGAGGGAAAAACCTCCAAAATAATGCAATAAGAGCAAGATTCACAATATGATTATAAAGTATTAACCAATGCATCCTATATATAATATACTTAAGCATGGTTATTATATAATATGACCAAACTATGAATATAGATAAATGAAATAAGATAATATTAAAGGTATGTAATCTACAAGTCAGACACACCTATACCTAGATGCACTATAGCTTAATGTCATAGCATTCCCGTCCCCTTAGAAAATGTTTCCCTCAATGTTTAATAAACTATGGATCCTAATGTAGGAAGTATTTAACCTCCCATATTTCATCTTCATGATTCATACTCTTCCACTTCATTAAATACTCCTCAATTTCTCTTGCTCATATCCTTTTTGTGTTTATGTGTGAAGGATCTCCTCAATTTTTAGAATGACTATTCCTTCTTCATCCAATTTAGGTAACTCAGTATAGGTAGAAACTCTTTATTTGATCACCTTATTTAGGTAAGATACATGAAATACAAGATGTATGTGAGTGGATTAGGTTATCTCTAACTTGTATACCACACTGCCAATTTTGTATGATCAAATAAGGGTCATACTACTTAGGAAAAATTTGTTATCCTTTTTATGTTGCTTCAAATAAATCTACTTATGTGGAGAAAATCACAAAAATTCCCAAACACTTATATAAAAATTCATCTTACTATAATGTTAATCAACTTGATACTTCATTATATTCTATGAAATTACTATATTCTCCCTTAAACTAGCTAGTACCTCTTATTGATGTTGAATGTGTTCCTTAGTAGCTTGATCTTTGGGTTGCACCTTCAAATATGAATTTATGGATGAAAAATTATAACCATAAATTTTCCTAAAGGGAGACATTTTATAATAGGTATGGAAGGAAGTGTTATACCACAATTATGATATTAGTATCCAATGGACCCAACATTAATGTTTATCTACTATAAATATATGGAGACACCCTTCTAGGAAGTTATTGACCACCTCTATTTTACCATAATATTAAAAATTCTAAGATTATTTATGAGACAAATGAGTACCTAAAAATTCAAATAAATTACTCCAAAATTTGTTGATGAAGATAATATCATGATCACTTATAATGAATTTTGGATTACTATACAACTTTTAAATTATATTAAAAAAATCAAAAGCTACTATACTTGATACAACTAATTCTGATAAAGAACAAAATGATAACATTTTTCTAGCCTACCCACAAATACCATGATCACATTTTTAGATTCAAACCATGGCAACCCTATAATGAAATTAATGGAAACATCCTCCCACCGCTAAATAGGAATGGATAATGGTTGAAGAAGACTTGACATATTAATTGTTTTTCCTTTATTCTTATGAAAAATCATGCATTTTTCTACAAATTTTTTAATATCCCCCTTTATTCCTTCCCAAAATAAATATTTCTTGATTCGATGATATGTCCTCAAAAATATTGAGTGCCCCTATTAGATATGCATGATGCTCCTAAATGATCTTGTGTTTAAAAAGATGATCCTTACATATATACAATCTATATTAATAACATAATGTATTCCCTTTCCACTAAAATTTGTTATAAACATCCAAACCATGTCAAATACTCTAAATTGGTACCTATGTATCCTTTTCTATTAACAATGCCTCACATGATTCATCCCTTTTAGAGGGTGCATTTAATACTACATTCTATTTTCCTTTCATATATAATATTTAAAATTCATATCCCAACATTTTAGCCACCCATTTTTTACTCTTAAAATGGAAATCATTGTTCAAAATTTTATTTTGGAATATAATGATCAGTCTTTATTTGAAAGTGTCTACCTATCAAATAAGGTCTCCATTGCTTGACTACATGAAGAATATCTGTAATCTCTTTCTCACCAATTATTTCAAGAATGTTTTTTCATTTAAGTTGAAAAATATTAAATTTAATAGGTCTTAATTATTCCATGATTAATACCCTAATTACATGTCCTAATGCATCACATTTAACAACAAACTCTTTACAAAAATTAGGTGTTGACAAAATTGGAATGATGCATATTGTCACTCAATTTTTCACCCTTAGATAGGTAGTTCAATCCTTCTCCAAATTTAGTGGAACATTGTATTACTTCTAGGCCTATGGGTTTCCTATAGCAGAGGTAAACCTCTAGATTGAAGGGTTATCTCCCTAGATTTGTCTTTGATATCTTATCACCTATAATACTTTCTTGTTTGGATGAAAAGAGATAGAGAAATTATGAGATAAATATATTATAACAAGGTGATTCAGCAATTATAACATGAATAATAACAACCAAATATAGTTACACTTTAAACACAAGTCTAATCTACATATACACTAATCCAAAGCTGCTCCTTGTATTAGTATTGATCATGGAGGTTTATACAGCTAACTTAAGCTAGGAGAACTAAACATAAGGTCATGAATTGACATTGGTGGATAGATAACTCACTAAACTCATGAAACATTAACTAGAACCCTTTAAGAGACATATGATAGACTTTTAAAGCTAAATATGGATGCAAGCAAGGACAACATGCTAAGGAAGAGAAACTATCACTTAACAAGATCAACTAACTTAACATACACATTGAAAATAGGTCATGGAGAAAGTAAATCATATCATTATTTAATATTTAAAGACTGAAAATGAGAAGGGATTCTCCAGACTTAGGTGGAGGATATAAATTTATCCAAAAATGGCTCAATATATAACACAAGTGTGATAGAAGAGAAGAAGAGTGTACAAGAGAGAAAGTAGGCAAGTATCATATGAGTTAAAAAATAAGATGAGTTATGGAAATAACTAAAAAATTAAAAGAGGCCATGTGTATATCATTTGAAGATGCTTCAGCTCTCCAAGTGGTGTGGGAGTTGAATTTATTGCTTCATACCTTGATTAGATTCTTGAAACTCTCCTTCTTCTTGACATATTAAAGGATACGTGGAATTATTGGTTGTCAGATAGGTTTTTTTTACCTCTTTTATATAATTTTTACACCTCTCAAATAACCCTAACTAGTTATCTTTGACACATCAACTCTTTCTCTTCCAAGGTGTTTAGAGGACTCTTCATCTTCTTAGGTCTATTTTTCACACAAGTGTCAAAACTTAGTTTCAATTAATTTAGATCATCAAAAATTCATGGATGGTGTATTTTACTCATATAATACCTAAAAAATGGCATATTGATGTCTCAAAATATCCCCAACAAGTCATTCTCTACCAAAATCCTCAAATAGGCCTCAAGCTTTTTTGCCCTTTTTGTATAAACCTCCTTATGTAGTGAAAATTACATAGGATACTAAGAATATAATGGAATATTATAGTATGATATATTTTTTTACATCTCTAGGTCATGATTAATGCTTTGAGAGTGAGTGGATATGTCCTTTTCTATCCTTTCTCTCTCCTAACTAGGCCTAAATTATGCCTCCCTACCAAGAGAGTGAAAATGATTCTAAATTACCACCACATGTTTCAAATCCCCAAAAAAGTGTGTCATTTAATTATATAACATCCTCCCCTACCTCCATGCTAAATTTTAAGTTTTGACTTCTTGTATGGACCCAAAAAATAGAAAAAAAAGACATTTTATCGTATTTCATATGGTTCTTTATGGTTATATACAAAAACTTTACATGGGAGGATGATCATTGAAATTTTAAAGATGTTATGAGTCATTTGGAAGTCCATATCATCCATTTTTAATCATAAAATTTCATTTCTCTCATCAGGTTATTTTTGATCTCTAAAGAAGCCTAAAAATGGTTTGGGTTCTTAAGGATAATTCATAAAGATGGACATATGAATCCTCCAACCAATTTCAAAAAATTGAAGTAAATTAGGGTGGATAACATAAATTAGGAGCACAAGGTCCCATTAAAATCCTCCTAAATATACCAAGTAGAAGAAATTTACTTCTCAACTAGAAACAAGCATTCTAGGAAGTCTGACTTCTGAAAATGTCTATCCAACTTCCTTATTTCATCAAACCTCTCTACAATCATTGGATTAGGCTTAGGGTTTATAACCTATCTACCTAAATTAACCTAATGGAATATGTTATCCAAATTTTCTCATTATTAAGGAAATGTAACTCCATGAAATACCTATATGTTCCCCTCACCATCTTCTTAGGACTCTCAATGATCACTCCAACTCCAACTGACTACCTTTTTCAACTATCAACCCAAAAAATGTATGTATACCATTAGGTATGCTAAGACTAAATAGGGTTTATCTGAGTTTGTTTTAATTTAATATAGGTTAAGGAGTTGTGTGAGGTTCTCTCATCACCATTTTTCCAACCCTCTAAACCCACATAGATCTTTCTCTCTTTCAAACAAATACCAATTCTTCAAAATATAGACCTCTAGAAAGTGATTGTGTGTGACTATATATAGGTACATTAGGTATATGACCCTTATTTATCTATTACATTGTTTATAATCTCTAATGAATTGAGTTCCCTAATATTTATCTAACTATATCATCACTTTCTAGTCATATTTCATCACCTTACTTTCTTTGATTAGGTAGATATACTTGTTGAAGACTATATGGTGGGTAAATAGGCCTTGACTATGTGTGAAGCTCTAGGCCTATGTTAGGTCCATTAATCCTTGAACCTTATTTGAAAATATTTTATTAGATGGTTTGGTGAACTCAATATTCCCTATAATTTTCAAACACACCCTAAACCATTGTTCTCAGGATTTTGAAAGACTTAGTCACTTAGGCAGACTTGTAGTTTTCAAACTACATGTGAGTGTGCATTTAAAAATAGTTTGCCAACTTGAATCATTAGGAAAATAATTATAAAATTATAACTATCCTAATATTTTTTCATGTTATTTATGACTGAGTACCTTATCCCCAATCCTTGAAATTGGTGTTTCATCATCATTTTAAAATCAAGGCATAATCTCACTATCTAGTTGTAGGTTTTATTTATAGGATAGTTTTGAGTGTGTATATTTAATGAATTTATCAAACCTATATCAAATAATATACATTTAATTTAAGGGATTCATGATTTTATATGATGTCTAAAAAAAATTTAATGTCTAGATAATCTAAACTCATCGATATCTCTGTTTAAAGTTCAAAACATACTCTCTCACCTAGTTGGTTATAGCTGACTATCAAGAAGATAGTCTGGTTATACTCATGGTATTTTCCACTAAAAAAAAAATTTCATAGGATATTCCATCATGTTTAATGAGAGTGTGAGACTCTCTCACTATCCTTAGACTCTAATTTCATGAATATCTTTATTCAAGGTAAAACCTTCACTAATTGTATGTAGTTGTCTTAAAAGTTTGACTATATATGATCTTGAATTAGTAATTTTCAAGCCCATCATGGAGATTAATAGTGATTATTATTAATTAAGATATTTAATCTCCTTAATATCTTAAATATCAATATATCTCCCTCAAATAATCTTCAAAATTTTGTGTTCATTGTTATTCCACATACAGTCTACAGGTAAGTGAAGGTGACTATGTTACTAAGATTGAATATTTTTTAATTTTGTAAATGGCTTATTCAACACACCATGGTATTCTAACAATTTCCAAACCTATTAAATATTACCTTATCAATTCATTTTAATTTCATATCATCTTTAAAGGAACTTCACCACCTTTGTCATTGTTAAGACGTACACACAATATTTTATGTGCATACATGATAACAATATTGTCATAAACTCTTGGTCCTAGATGCCTTGGATATCTTGACATAGTTAATATACATTTATAACCTTAAACATAACAATGTGTCTATGTCGTAGACAACCCTTTTTATACATTGACACCATGAACCTCCATTGAAGTTGCAGACATACATGTTGTTGAAGATGATAGTTTACAATATTTTTATGCTTAGAGGCTTTGAAAAGTAAAATTACATGAATATTAAGATTTAAATACTATTTAAACAATTTTATACAACATAAAACATGAATAAAAAATTTCAAATTCCTATAAATTCACATTGAAACACTTTCAACTTAGCCAATTACTATGTAAGCACATAATACCGTTCACCATGTGAATGAAGACATGACCAATTTTGAGACTTGTACATAATATATATATATATATATATATATATATATATATATATTCATAGTATTTTTATTTAATTTTAATATTATTATAATACCATTATGAATTATTCAAATTCACTAAACCACTTGTAACACTCAAAAACTCTAAAAAACTAGCAGTCATCTCAAACTATGCATTAAAGCCACTTTTCATGCCAAAATGGCATCCACACATGCCAAGAAGATGGGTGAATTAATTTTAGTCATTTATATATGTATTTTAACTCATTAAAACTTGTTTAAAGTATCCATGATCTCATATTTTGTTCTAGGGTTGCTTGAAACTTAGCCTATATGATTTTGAGTATTCAAAAAGTAGTATGGGATATTAGTGATTATTCATAAAGATAATATCTAAAATACAATGAAAAATTAAACAAATTTTAATCCAATAGTGTTATAAAACATTTTCTAAAATATTATCCCCCAACTCTACATGTGCAACCTTTACCATCTTCCTGAAGTTGGCCTTCACTAGCTTGTAAAGGGGATGGTGGAGGAAAGGAGTGATTTTCTACAACTTTTGGATCTAAAACTTCCTTCCAATATTTTTTATGGCCTTTATGAGATAAAATGATACCTTTTAAATTTTTTCAACTTCAAGTATCTTCCAAAAGTCTATACAACTTCTCTTAACTCCTCAAACTATCATTGAAATCTGAGAATCTGACTTTATCTAACAAGATGATAGGTGTGGCAGTTGACTAGCTACTCCAAGCTCTTAAAAATGGGTATTTTATGGATTTTTAAGTTAATTAAATTTTGAAAACACAAATATTATCCAAAATCACCTTTTTCACTCATTTTCACCACCCTCAAGCTAGAACATGAATCTTAGGCATTCCAAAACTTCATGAAATGTTATGAAAATATGTTTAAAACGTGAAATAACATTAATGAATCCATAATCACCTATGAAAAAAATATGCCATGACTTACTTGTTCATGGTACCCCTGGATCTCTATATGACTAAAATATGACTTTACCTTAACCTCTCCAAACAAACCCTAAAACATGCTAACAAGGTTAGATGAAGACTCTATGGACCATGTAAGTATGACATGAGCACATAAAAAGACAATGTTAATTTTTAGTTTATAAGGTTGTGATAAATTTGACTTGGGGTAAAATTTGGTCAACATTTTTGGTGATTCATAGGAGTAGAATTCCTACAATGCTAATATGACCAATTGCCTTGCATGTCCATTAGGAAATAGAGTCTATTACACATAGATTTAGACCTAGATAAAATTTGAACATGACACAAAAAAATTATTAACTTCACAACACACACGAAAAATGAACAACAAGACACAAAAAAATCAATACACACACATTTTCTCTCAAGCGCTTAGGGAACATAACATGAACTTAGGCAAACTAGACTATATATAAACTAACCTAAATGAAACTCTTCCTCTTGGATAAGAGGGGAATATTGCACCCTTATTTTTCTCCTTGAGATGAAAGAGGAAATGAATTAAATTTCCTTTTGAGCCTTTGCCTTGATCCCTTTAAGTCCTTCATTATTTCCACTCTCTTTGGCATGATCTCCAATGCAACAATATCAACTACAAACATGTCATCGATGAAGGTTATTTCCACTTGTGACTCAACCATATTCTCATGGTATTATTTATCTAAAACTTAACTCAATGATTCTTCATCAAAGCATGGTTATTTGACTTTCATGGCATATTAAATAACATTAGGCTTCTCATCAACTTATTCAATCTCATCAAGATGTTCAAGGAGATTTGCATACTCAACCCAATATTCATTATTGTCTTCAATGAATAAATATTTAAAAATGTCTTTGTAAACATGACATTCAACCTTGAAAATATTTTCAATCTATTGGAGAAGCTGAATATGTTGTGACCAATCATCTTTGTCCTGATTTTTTGCAAGAATCACAACTTTTTCAACTTCATCTTTTTTCTTATTATGTACTTGATCGACTTCATATTGATTTATTGAAGAGTCTTAAACCTTAAGGATGGATGAAAATTTATCATGTTTTGTACTTTGGAAACTATCATATTATCCTTCAAGAGGCAATACATCTATAATAATGTGTTTAACTTGAACAACAAGAGGTGTAGGATTATGAAGGCCTTCAAAATCATCACATTTGTCTTTGGATTTCTTCCATAATTTATATTTATCTATGGATTCAATAATAAATTTATCTTATATTAGTTTTTAAAAACTAACCTCTTGATGTTTCTCATGATTCTCAACTAACTCAAATGATTTGATGTCCTTCTTCAAAGCACCTTATTTCATGCCTTGATCAACCTATTTGTTAATAGATACAACATGATATTGATCATATTTTTATTCACTCAAGAAGATGGATTTATGATTCTTTTCACCAAGGGGAGTCCCTATAGTGATTTATTTATCATAAACACATGATTCATCTTCTTGATTCGCTATAACTTTGGTATGATCTTCTTTGATTTTCTCTCATAGGATGGGTTATCCTTTAATAAGGGATGAGGTGGGAGGGTGGTGAATTAGTTCATGGTTTGAAGAGGGAGTATGATGTGTTGTGGATGGATTATGGATGGTATTGGGAATATATATTTCTTTGATGAACTCATGGGGAGATGACAAGTTGGATCAAGTAACGGGAGAGACACCTTATTTAACAAGAGTTTCACTTTGATCATAGCCTTATTGAGGATGTTCAACAACTAAAATTTGATCTTCAAACTCTTACCTTTCCCACCTCTCTAATATATCTTCCCACCATTGGATATAACATCTCATTTCAATAAAATAATCATTGATGACATAGTTGGATTCATCTTCAATTAACCTCCACTCATTCATAGAGAATTGAAATAACTTCCTTAACTTCTCTATGAGATGAATAAGAATCACACCAACTTATTTATCCCATTTTATCATTAATTTTAATGATTTTATCACATTTTTCATGAGTGACAACAAGGATTTGGCTTGAGGTGTAATTTAAGTAGGAAGAGGAAAGTAATAGTGCACATTTTGGTGAGCTTCAACTTGTTGAGTTAGTTGCCTAACTGAAGCTTGTAATAATATATATCTTTCTTCCTAATAATTTTCATTCCAATAAATTGTATCATCTAACTCCTCATGATAAGGATTATAAGAATCAGGTTGAGGTTGATATGGATCATAGGGCTGATAGGGAGACACTTCTTGATATCCTTCCTCATAGGCTTCTTCATAAGGCTGATAAAAAACATCATGGTAATATGAAGGGGAATTAGGATGACCATATGACTACCATGAATCATAGGGATGATAAAAATCATGATATGTATTGTGAGACACATAATTGGGGTCATAAAAGGTTAGTAAGGATGTGTATATTAGAAACTTCCATCATATCCAACCATGCCAACCTCATTATTTAAATGAAATAAAATATTGTAGTAAAATATTTCACAATAAGTACCTAGGTTACTTAGAACTATATGATGCATTCATAATTTCCATTGGTATTTTTTTTAATGCCTCCCAAAGCTGACAGGTAGAAGAACACACCAAAAATTTCTTCCACTCTTTTGGACCTTAGATTAGACTGAACATGCTAGAACTATTGTCACTCATTTCTACACCCTTGGAGAGGTAGTTATAGACTTATAAAAATTGAGTGGAACTTGAGATTTCCTTTATGCCTATGGTTTGCCTATAGCATAGGTAAACCTATAAATTGAAGGGATAACTTCCTATATTTGTCTTTGATAGCTTATCACCTATACTACTAGCTTGTTTATATGAAAAGAGATATATAGAACATGAAATAAATATATTATAAAAATTTCATTCACTAATTTTAACTTGAACACTACCAACCAACTATAAGTACACATCAAATGAAAGACTAATCTACATATACACTAATCCAAATCTACCCCATGCATTAGTATTTATCATGGAGGTTTATGAAGCTAACTCATGTGAGGAGGACTAAACCCACAGTCATGACTTGAAACTAGTGGATATAAAACTCACTAAAGACATGGAATATTAATTAAAACACTTTAAGAGAGTTGTAATATACTTTCAAATATGAATATGGATGCAAGTAAGGACAACATGCTAATGAATAAAAACTATCACTTAGCAAGATCAACTAACTTAACATACACATTAAAAATAGATCATGGAGAAGGTAAACTAGATCATAGTTTATTTTTCAAAAGGTGAAAATGAGCAGGGATTCACCATTATTAGGTGGAGGATACAAATTTATCCAAAAGTGTCTTAATATATAACATAAGTGTGAGAGAAGATAAGAAGGGTGTAGGAAAGAGAAAGTAGACAAGTATCATGTGAGTTACAATAAGAAGATGAGTTATTTAACTACTTCAAAAATTATAAGAGGCCATGTGTAACTCCTCTAAATGTGATCTATATCTCCAAGTAGCATGGGATTTGAATTTCTTACTTGACATCTTGACTAGCTTCTCAAAACTCTCCTTATTTTTAACATGTTAAAGGGAAAGTGGCACTTTTGGTGGTTAGATAAATTTATTATACCTCTTTTATCTGATATTGATACCTTTCAATTGATTCCAATAGGTTCTCTTTGACACATCAACTCTTTCTCTTGAAAGGTGTCTAGAGGAGTCTTCATCTCATTAGGCTTATTTTGTACATAAGTGTAAAAATTTTGTTTTAGTTACTTTAGCTCATCCAAGATTCATGGATGGCCTATTGGACTCATATTAGACTTGAAATAATCCATTTTGAGGTCTCAAACTATACCCAACATGTCATTCTCTACCAAAAGCTTTAAATAAGCCTCATTCCTTACATATTTGATTTTGTAAAAACCTCATTATGTAGATAAATTACAAATTATCCAAAGAATCTAAGGGCATATTATAGTACCCTCTATTGATTTACATTTCTAGGTTGAATTTCATGGTTTGAGAGTGAGTGCAGATGTATTTTTCTATCCTTTTTATCTCTTAACTAGGCCTCCATGATAAGAGAGTGAAAAATACCTATAAAGGCTATACACATGTTCCAAAACCCAAAAAATCATGTTATTTAGTTGTATAACATCTTACCGTACCTCCATGCAAAATTTGAGGTTCTTACTCCTTGAATAGACTTACAAAATATTAATAACTAATCATTTTAGCCCTATTTTATATGATTGGATATAGTTCCATACAAACCAATTGCATGTGATGATGCTCATGGTAATTTTTAAGATGTTTTATTTCATTTCGAAGTCCATCTCATCCATCAAGAGGCATATAATTGTATTTCTCTCTCATCAAGTTATTTTAGCTCTCTTAGTTATCCTAAAAGTGGTTTGGGTTCTTAAGGATGATTCATAAATATGAAGGCATGAATCATCAAAACAATTCAAAAAAATTGAAGTAAATTATTGTGTAATAACTTCCCCTATAATCATAAGGTCCCATGAAAATCCTCCTAACCATACCATGGGAAATAAAGTGACTTCTCAGTTGGAAACAAGCATTGTGGGAGGTCTAATCAAGAATGAGGTCCTTAGGAGTGTGTTTTGAGTTATTTCTAAGCTATAATGATCTTCATGAGGTTTTTTATACCTCCATTTACCTCTTTATATGTCTATCCAACTTCCTTAATTCATCAAACCTCTCTACACTCATTGGATTAGGCCTAGGGTTTATAGGCCAAGATACATAACTTACCCTAATACACTATGTTCTCACATTTTTATCATTATCAAGGATATATAATTCATTAAATACATTTATTTATCCCTCAACATATTCTTAGGACTCCCAATGATCACTCTAACTCCAACTAACTAACTCTCTTAACTATCTGCCCAAATAAAGTTTGTATGCCATTAGGTTTTGCTAAGATTGTATAGGGTTTATCTGAGTTTGTTTTACTTTAATATGGGTCAATTAGTTGTGTGACGTTATCTCATCACCATTTTTACACCCTCCAACCACACATATACCTTTATCTCTTTCAATTAAACACCAATTAGTCAAAATAAAGACCTCTAAAAAGTGATTGTGTGTGACTGTGTATTGGTACATTATGCTTATAACCCTTGTTTCTATGTTAAATTTTTTAGAGTATATAATGAATTTAATTACTTAAGGTTAAATTAAATATATCATAACTTTAAATTTAAATTTTATCACCTTACTTTCTTTGATTAGGTAGATATACTTATTGAAGACTATATAGTGGGTAACTAGGCCTTGACTGTGTGTGAAGCTCCAAGCTTGTGTTAGGTCTGTTAATCCTTGAAATTTATTTGATACTCATTAATAAAATGGTTTTGTGACCTTAATCTTATTTATAGTTTTTAATTACACCCTACACCACTATTATCAAGATTTTTAAAGACTTAGTTTCTTAGACATACTTGTAGTTTTCTATCTACCTATAAGTGTGCATTTAGAACTAGTCTACCAACTTGAATATTTAGGAACCTACTTACAAAATTTTCAATATCCTTAGAATTTTTTCATGTTATGGATGAGTGGTTACCTTATCCCCTATCTTTGAACTTTGTGTTTCACCATCATTACCATCTCAAGTCAGAATCTCACTTGATGGCCATAGGTGTTATTTTTAGGACAGTTCTAAGTGTGTATGTTTCATGGCTTTATGAAGCCTATCTCAACCAATATCCATATCCATTAATGGATTCATAATTTAATATGATGTATCAAAACAATTTTAATGTCTGGATACTCTAAAATCATAGATATCTCTATTCAAAGTTTAAAACACACTCTCTCACCTAGTTGGTTATAAATGACTATCAAAAAGATAATTTGACTGTACTTTTAGTATTTTCCACTACACAAAACCACTCATAAGATCTAAAATTATTTTTTATGAGATTTTGAGATACTCTCACTATCTTAAGACTCCAATTTCATGAATATATTTGTTCAAGCCAAAAGTTTAACTGACTATAGGTAGTTGTCTTGAAATCTTAACTGTATATGATCTTGAAATAGGCCTTTTCAAGCCCATCATGTCACTTAGTAGTTATAAATATTATTTAATAAATGTCATATCCTTAATACCTTAAATATCCATATATCTCCCTTAGATAATATTCAAACTTTTATGTTCATTGTTATTCCACATACATTTTGTAGGTAAGTGAAGGTGATTGTGTTACTAAGCTTGGCTATGTTTTGTTTTTAGAAATGGATTATTAAACACACCATGGTGTTATAAAAATAGAAAAACCTAATGAAAAATCCCTTCTCAATTCATTTCAATTTCATATTACCTTTCAAGGAACATCACCAACTCTATCACTATCAAGACATACAGACAGTCATGTAGGTGCATTTATAAGAGCAATCTTATCATCAACTTTCAGTCCTTGGTGCCTTGGAAATCTTCCCATAGTTCATATATATTTAAAACCTAAAACATAAAAATGTTTGTATGGCATATACAACCCTTTTCATACATTTACACCATGAACATGTATTTAAGTTATAGACTTACAATTGGTTGAAGATGATTGTCTGTAATATTTTTGTACTTAGAGCCTTTGAAAAGTGAAATTACATGACTATGAAGACTAAAATACTATTTAAAATATTGGATAAACACATAAAACATGAATAAAAAATTTAAAACTACTATAAATTCACATTCAAATAATTTCAACCTAATCAATTGCTATATAAACACATAATATTATCTACCATGTGAATGATAACATGACCAATTTTGAGACTTTAAGGAATATCTATCTATTAAAATGATATAGAGGGATTTTAAATATTCTTAGAATAACATGAATAATTATTCAAAATCACAAAATCATCTAAAACACTTAGAAACTTAGAAAAAATAATAGTCAACTCAAACTATGTACTAAAGCCACTTTTCATTCCAAAAGGACATCCACATGTTCCAATAAGATTGGTGAATTATTGTGATTCATATACATATGTATTATAACTCATTCAAATTTGTTTCAATTAGACATTATCTCATATTTTATTTTAGAGTTGATCCAAACTCAACATGTGTAGTTTTGAGTCTTCGAAAATTAGTTTGGGATCTTATCACATATTCATAATTCTAAGAGCACCCAATGCAAAAAATTATAATCCCATAGGTTTTCAAATACTTTCCCAAAATATTATCCCCCAACTCTACATGTACGATATGTACCATTTGCTTGAAGTTAACCTTCACTAGCTTATAAAGGGGATGATGGAGGATAGGAGTGATTTTTTGTAATTTTTGGATCTGAAACTTCCTTCCAAGATTTTTCATGACTTGTAGGAGATTAAATGAAACTTATGAAATTTTTTCAGCTACAAGTAGCTTCCACAAGTCTGTATAACTTTTATAAAATCCTCAAACTAATGTTAAAATCTAAGAATCTAACTTTATCTAATAAGTTGACAGGTGTGGAAATTAAGTAACTACTCTAATCTCTTTGGAAGGGTTATTTTATTTATTTTGAAGTTAGATAACTTTTAAAAACACAAATATTAGCTAAAATAACGTTTTTCAATCATTTTCACCACCCTCAAGCTAGAAAATGAACCTTAGGCATTCCAAAACTTCATGAAATAATATGAAAATATGTTTAACATATGAAATAACATTAATGAACCCATAATCACCTATGACACAAATTTACCTTGAATTATTTCCTCATGACACCCCTAGATTACTATATGAGTAAAATATGACTTTACCTTAACTTCTCTAAACTAACCTAAAACCATGATAACAATGTTAGATGAAGACTCTAGGGACCATATAAGAATGACACAAACATATAACAAGACCATGTCATGTTTGAATTTATAAGGAGGTGAAAAATTTGACTTGGGATCAAATTTGGTCAAAAATACACATAACCTTTTTCAGCTTCTCAAATACCTTGTTATCTAGTTAAACCTAATGGAAGGAATATTTATTCAACAAGATTATGAATGGATATACTACACTACCATGGTTTTTTATAGATATGAGATAATTCCATGTTATCCGAAAGAATCAGTGAAGGTTTTTGAGGACCTTTGGCACTTTCCACTCTATCATATCTTTAATATTTTTAGGGTTGAATTTGAGTCCATCATGTGAATCCTTATGACCCAAGTACTCCACCTCATGGCCTCAAAAGCAAAATTTGAAGCTTCTAAGTAAATTTGATGCTCTTATAAAAAAAATATTTCATGTTTCACATGATTTAAATGTTATTTACATTTATTTTAAATAAATTTTCATTAAAAAACTAATACAAACTTCCTTTAAAAAGTCCTAAAAATAATATTCATCAAACTCTAAAATGTAGATGGTGAATTTTTTAGGCTAAAAGTTATGACCATAAAATCATTATGGATTTCATGAGTAATGACAATTTTTTAATTAATTTCCTCATCTCTTATCTTAATTTAATGATATAAAAAATTAAGATCTAATTTGGGGAAAAAATAGTTCCATGTAATTCATCTAACAAATCATCAATTATTAGAATATGATACTTTTCTTTGATGTTGTACTTATTGATTTCTCTATAGTTAGGTCACATCCTCCAGGTTTCATGTTACACACCATCACCACTCAAGATGAATATTCACTTTGGCTATGTCAAATAATATATTTCTCTAGTATTTCATGCACCATTTTTTCAATTTCACTTTTATGGGAATATAGATACATGTATGGTCTGATGTTCAGTTGCGTACTAATTTGAATTAGTCTTATGTCATGATCATTTTATCTACTTGGTAGTAGGAATTTTTGCATTGAACCAAAATTTTTTGGGTGCTCATCAATAATCATTTGTAAATTTGGATATGTAGACACCTTTTCTAGTTTATCTTTAATGGAAAATAATCATGATACAAATCCTTCAAACCCCTTTTTTATAATCTTCATCATCTAATGTGAATAATCATTAGGGATATTTTTTCCATAATCCATATAGTTCAAATGACCTACCTTAAAATTAAAATCACATGAATATTTATTATAAATTCATCTCTATTGTTTCAAAATTCATGAACCATTGTACTCCCTAAATAATTTTAGCCCCACCCATAGGAATAGAAAACATAGGATAATTAAGTAGATATTCCTCCATGGAAATCTTAATAGTGTGTAATTTTTTAAAATAATTATTTTTTCCACCATATATAATCATGACCTGAAATTATGGATATGGATAAATAAAATATTTCAAAAAAGTATTTAACTTACTATTGACTAAATTGTGTGTACTTCTTAAGTCAATAAACTTTGTCATCTTTTGTTTCTTGAGGAAACCCACAACCGTAAGAGTTTGAGGAGTAATTATACCTAAAAGAGTATGATATGAGATATTAGGGTGATAATATTTAGATTACTCCTTTTCTTATTACATACCCTTACTTAAAGCCTCATCATCATTTTCATATTCATTGGCTCTTTCAATATAGAATAAACTATTTTTGACCCATTTATTTCCTTTTTTACACTTATTATCACAACCAAAACATAACCCTTTGTCATACTTCACTTAATTTTTTGATTATTCAATATTTAAAATTATGAAAATTATGGTGTTATGAAATCTATTCGTGGATATGAGTGAAAGCCCTTTTTCTCCTTTTTTCTTCATTTTCTTCGTGCATGAATGGTATGGCTTCAGTAATAGACATTCTATTAAACATTTAAGCCTCAAGTTGGATGTTATCCTTGATCCCCCCAAATAATATATTATTCATGTTGTTCTTGTAAGTTATACCCCATATCTATACAGAGGCAAATCCCCAATGTGCATTATCAAAATTAATTCAAATTAAACCTTTATTCAATAAGATAAATTACATTATATAGAGAATTGATCTCTTATTTTTAGGGAATTAAATCTCATATTATTATATCCCAAAATATCTCATTTTATCCCCTAAATATCTCATAAATATATCTCCTACAACTTCTATCCTAATATCTTTCAAAAATCCTACAAACTCTTGTATTAATGTGATAATTTAAATGTAATAATCCCTTACATTACAAATTATTTATTCTCATTATTATTTTCCCATGCACCCTCATTAACTAATAATATAGTGTGGAACACCTAAGCATCTATGTGACGATTAATTATTCACATGGGGAGAGGAACCACATGGACTTAATTTCTCCATATTACACCTCCATCGTAATTTTTTCTTGTAGACATCACATTCACTTGATAATATGTCTGATTTATAAAATGGAAAAGTAGTACAATGAAGATAATTTTACATAATTTATTGATAAAACATTAGCCTTAAACATGGGATTATTTTTAAAAAATTACAATTAAAAATTGACACATATGAAGTGGTCTATAACAACTCATAAAAATGAAATAGTGATGAATATCAAAGACTAAAAAATAATATAAACTATAAATAATGTAAAATATAAATTATAAATCTTGTGACTAAATCATACACAACTTAATAAAATAACTATACTACTAAAAAATAACATATATCATAAATTTAAAAACCAAAATTAATATAAAAACAAATTTAAACAAACATAAATAATAATTAAAAACTATACTAAACTAAAAAATGCAGCAAATATATAATAAATTACTTAAAATTAAACCATTAACTTAGAAAACACTAAAACCTAATATATATATATATATATATATATATATATATATATATATATATATATAAACAAAAAATTAAATACTAAATACCTAATCCAAAAATCTAAATGCAAAAAAAATCATACCTAGAATAAAATATTAAAAAAATAAATTTAAATCTACAAAGCTAAAGTAAACCTAAAAACCAAATTTCATTAATCAAAAGTGCAAAAAACCTAAAAAATAAAATTTTGGGTAAGATGAAGATGTTTTGGATATTAGAATGGATGAAGTATCCAAAGTATTTGCATAAGATAACTCACCAATGGATGGATATGAGTCACAGGTAGGAGCGAGGTCATACTGGAGGTTGTTGTCATTTATGATTGCAAAGGAACTTGCTAATATAGAGATATAATATGTTATCTTGGATTATAAAAGTTTTGAATATTTTTAAAGTTTCTATAAGTGATAATATCTATCTCTTTTTCAAAAAATATTCACCAATCAATAATTTTTTTTAATAAATATAAGAATTGTATCAAATATAGAGATGAGAAAACAAATAGAAACTTCAATTTTGTGGTGTCAAAATATAGAATATGTGCCAATGTGAATCATGCAAAGAGAAACAATAATAGTAGGATGCATCTTATATGGAAGTTTGATTTACTGGGTCTTCATTTTATACATAAAAGAGAATAATATCTCTCAAGAGAACATTTCAATTATTTATATAAATAATGAGTTATATTCAAATCAAATCAAAGTGCTCATTGGGATCTAAGCTTATTATGCATATATTGATGTAATGTTTGACATGATGTAAATCAAAATTCATAATTCCAAGTGAAAGATAAGGACATCATCGAACATATTTTGAATGTGTAATCCAAAATATGAATCTTTCCAATGAATGAATCAACTCATAAAATGAATAATACTCCAAACTAAATAAATATCTCCAAAGAGTAATTACTTCCAAGTTGGAATGGTGATTTCACTCTAGATATATTTCCTCTATTTTTATTACTCATCAATCCTAATGATTTATGATAATTATAAAACATACCTAGCAACTAAAAATTTTATAAACATAGAATACATACATGCATACATGAATTCATGTATGCATCCATCCATACATACATACATGGTATGAAACTCTGAAAATAATGGAATGAAGACTATGGGTAGAATGAAAATAATGAAATTTTGAAGATATTTTGGTGAATTGAGAATGTTAGTGGGTTTTCGCATGGTCTACACTGCTAGACCATTGAAAACATGTAAGTAGGGTGGATGGAAAAATAATGGATTTTTCACATGGAATGTACTCAATAGCCAATGTAACATTTTGACAAAAAATAATTATTGGATGAATAACTATGCTCATATAAGCCTAGGAATCCTACTCTAATACCATATGTCAGTTTTACCCCATGTCTGGAAAGAGGAAAATATCTAATGTGCAATGTACAAATTAATTCAAATGTAATAGTTAATTAATAATATAAAGTATATTATATAGAGAAGTGATCTCTTAGTTTTATGGAGTCAAATATTATCTTCTTATCTCCCAAAATCTCTCTTTTTATCCCCTAAATATCTCACAAAACTATATCCTACAATTTTTCTCCTAATATCTCTCAACAATCCTACAAACTCCATATATCCTACATAATTTTACTTCCATTATGCATAATTTTTTCCACTTATTATTTTACCACACACCCTAAGTAATTAATAATCTAATTTGGATCATATAATCATCTATGTGAGGACTAATTCCTCAATGGTTCTCATTGATGTCATCCACATATAAGGATATATTATATAATTGTTGAATATAATCCTTAATAGTAATTTTTAATCACAAATTTGCTAACTAACTAGATTAGTATTTTGAGGGGTTGTTTTGATAGTGCATTTGTATCTCTATGTAAACAATGACCATGTTAAAAATGTGCCCTTATTTTTTTATTTTTGGAACACAACCCCATATACCAAATGATCTTAGGTTCTAAATAAAGGGATGTCATGATCACATTTTTCACACATGTATGATGTAGATAAAATACATTGTCTATTTGATTAATCCAAGTGAGTGGATCCTTACCATAAACCTTTCACTTTTACACTTTTATAGCATGTGCTTTGAATCAGTGGAGTTCTAATTATTTGTATTGGGTGAAATTTGTTGGAGTGGAAGAGGATTATGTTTTAAATATTTTTCCATAATAAATGTTAATTTAGCACTCATAATTGACAAGAGATCCTTCATAGAATCCATTTTCCATTTCACTACATAAAGATCATCCTTCCTCACCATGATTTATATATCTTATTGAATTTTTTGAACTACCTCAGAATGTAATGGATGCAAAGTTCCAAACTTCATGTCATCCTTGTGAGGAGTATTTTGAGGGTCTTTACCTTTCCCACATTGATGACTTTTAGGACCATCCATGCATAAACCCTAAGATAAAAATTTTCTAGTTTTAAAAGTGTAAAAGTAAATATACCATTTCAATCATCTCATTAAGATGAATCTAATCACTACTAATTTTCACAATGATGGGTTTTTAAAGAATTTGAAAAATACTATAGTGGTGGAAAAATTATATTCTTATTGTATCACTAGTTATATTTTTTATATCCTTCAACTCTTCATATTATTCCAACACTAGATCCAAAAAAACATCATATAAACTCAAAAAAATTAATGATCTAATGCTACATGTAAAAAATTACTTGGATATTCCATATTAATAAAATAATATATCAGAAAATTAAGATCAAAACCATCATATTCAAAATAATAATTAAAAAAGAGTAGAATACCTGATAATTATGACTAAGTTGATTTCAAGGGGAAACCTCCACAACAATGAAATAAGAGTATAATTCACAATATGATGATAAATTACTAACCATTACATCCTATATATACTCTACTTTGACATGCTTATTCCATAGGTTGACCAAACTAACAACATAGATGAATATAATAATATAATATGAAAGATATGTAAGCCATAAGTTGACCACACTTATCCCTAGATTAACTATAGGTTAAGGGTGTATTAGGTATCAAACATTAAATTAATGGAATTTACCATGGTAAATTATAATTATTAATGTTTGATTGAATATTTAATTAACACTTCATTAAATAATGAGCTCAAAGTTGTTGGTAGGCATTGATTTTAAAGTATAAATTGATAATGAAAATAATAAAAGGATATGAATAATTTTAAGCCATTGAATAATCTAAGTAATTTTATAGTAATTTATAATTATGCATGTACTAATATTCCCTTAATAACTATTTATTAAACAATTTTACTTAGGCTTGAAGACATTGTAATATTCAATATTATACAAAATCACAAGGTATAACTAGGAAGCTTGAACTTTTTGAATACCACTAAATTTTAATATTTAAAATGAAAGAATTATTTTATATTAGGATGATATTATTATTATTCTTAAATTAAATTTCTACCAAGGTAGAGAAAATTAGATTTGGCTTACTGTACAATTTTATGTAGGATTTAAAGATCAGATAAAGTTAATATCATGTTGGGTAAAAATAATAACTATTCACATCTACTGACTTACTCACTAGAAAAATATAAAAAAGTGAAGTATTTATTTATTTTTAAAGTTGGTGTCAAAGCTTTATGTTTAAAAACTAGGGAAACTTGGAACAAAATATAATTTTTCATTTTGTGTAAACTAAGAATGGTGAGGACATGAAGTAAAAGAAACTAGTAAATTATAAAAATGTTCATGATTTTAGAAATAAAATATGGGGATATGTTGGGGGGATGGAAAGATACTAGGTAAGGAGGATAGAATAAAACTTGAATCAAGATTTAAACATAAATCAATATCAATATCAGGAATAATAGGAAAACCCTCCTCCACACTCTCCTATAAATAAGGAAAAATTTTATTTAGGGAGTCTTTTGGGTATTAAGGGATATCCAAACCATATGAGAGGATAATTTATACTATTTGGATGATTTATTTGGACATCAAAACCCAAAACACAAATAAAATGTGTAAAGGTGAAAAAATGCATCTAGAATAAATGTGTCACATTGTTTAATAAGTAAACCCATTTTTAAGACATAATAATAAGTCACCTCTTTTGACATATAATGAAAGTGAAATATAAATTATGTATTGTTATGATTCATGGTTATTTTTTACTATGACAATAAGTTTGGCTACAAGATATTAGTTCCAAAATAAAGGCCCACACTATTGTATATCACTTGAAAGGTGATGTTATGCTATGGTGGGTCTATTTGGTTTAAATTAAAGGATATGATCAAGTAACTATCACATGGGGAAAATTTATAAACATTTCAATATAATTTATATTTCATCTAATAATAGATAAATGAAATAAGCTAAATTATAACTGTTACAGTAGAATAGCATGTATATAGTCGAATATGAAACTAAATTTTTTGATCTTATATGCTAGGTGACTTATATGAGGAATGAAGATACCAAGGTTACAAAACTAAAATTTTGGAAAATATAAGTAATAATTCATGAATTAAACCTCAAAAATCCTAAGATTTTTTCTATGAACATAGAATCAACTTATATGGCTGAAGAAAAAGAAAAATATAGAATTAAATATAAGCATGAAATGAAAAGTAATTTCAGCCCAAAATCTAAAATTTACACTTAATAAATTGTTTCAATAGGTATGATTTTATTAAATAAATGGTAAATTCAAGATCAGCTCAAGAAGGTTCCAAATAAATTCAAAATGAGGGTCAAAACCTTGGAGTTATCAAAATAATACTCCTAGTTTCTACAATTATAAACCTTCTCTAGGAGACAATCAGGTACCATTACCATAACGTCAGACAAATCAAAGTTTTTTAATTTTTGGAAAGGCACAGTATAATAAATATTTCTAAGAATATTATGTTAATATAGAGGCCAACCAAATAGTGTATATAAGTAGGAAACCACCATGCATAATTATAGGCCACTCTAACTGAAATAAGAGGTATGTTATCTAGTTATTTTTTGTCACTATTAAATAATTCTAGGATTTTTGACAATTTTGTTTCTCCTAAAGTTTACTATGAATGTAAAATTAGACCAATAAATATTATATAAGTGTGTAAAATTAAGTTTTGTACATGGGCAAATTATTTGGTAATAGAAAAGATAGAGTAAATGGAACTAATTATGGGAGTCTTTAAGAATTAATTAAACCTAAATTTAGTCCCACTAGGATCATACAACACCATTATAGGCATGGATTGGATTCATGCTTATCATGCCCATGTAGACTATTTTTAAAATAGAGTCCAATGTCTTGATAATAAGTTAAATATAGTAATTCTTCTAGGAATGATAAAATATGCAAAGTCTTCAAGAACTATTTCATACTTAAAATTCAATAAATTTGTAAGAACCTAAGGAAATAAAACCTAACTTAAGAGAAACATAAGGAGATAAAACCTAACTTAAGAGATTACTCTATTTTACCATAATTTAAGTACATTTTCCTAGATGAACTACCAGGTTTGCAACAAGTAAGGAAATTTAACTTTGCCAATGAATTTGTGCAAAGATATACGCCCACTCAAATATATATATATATAGGATGAACACTAAATATATATAGGATCATAATGTTGGGAGATGTAAACCGGAAGCACGCAATTGATTACCAAACCAAGCAACTTAATATGCAGAAATTAACCAGATTCACCAAGTAACTAGAATTCAAAATAACACATGATATGAGAGACAATACACAAATTGTATTAACACTTTATATAGAAAATAATACAATAAAGAAGATGCCACTTCTTCTCCACCACCTTACAGAGGTTTCCCACACCTCAAGTGAATAGTAAATCTTCTCCCCAAAGCTCTCCCTCTCAGGTCCCAACACCCAACTCAAATACAGAGTTGGTGTTCACCTCCCATGCTCCACGCACAACACAAGTGCTCCACGCACTCCACAAGCACTCCACATGCTCCACAAGTACTCAAGGTACTTCAAGTAGATCTCCCATGAACCTGTAATAACCTGCACTTCAACAGACCATACTTATGGAAGGAACTCCCTTGCCTTCCTCTTAGCTCTATCCGAGTACACACCTGTACTCCAAGTAGATCCTGCCTGATATTGCTCCCTGTTGTGTTGCTGTCTATATGATCCTACACACCTACAAATCAAACCCGGTTCTGCTCACCTGTGAACCTTGACCTTGCATGCACATACACCTGCAGATCAACGATCTTACTTACCATGTAGATCACTCTACACCTTGAATAACCCTTGTCCTTGCCTCACCAAGTCCTTATGATTCTCCAACCAGTACCAAGCTTGGCACTGATAGGGAACTAGGAGGAACACCCTTACTCACTTCACACACAGAAGGAGCAAACTTTGCTCAACTCAAACTAGAACACTTTTCCAATACAACCATGAGTCTATTATATAGATATCATCCAAATAATAATTAGACATCTAATTACCATAATTAGATCCGCAGCTCTCAGTCTAAAAATAGCTCTCTTCATGCAAACACTTGGTTCGTTAGCTAACTGCCCGTAATAAGCGCAGTCCAAACCACACAGGCGATCGACGTCGGTCCCTGTCTGCCTGGGGGTCGCCGACGCTGGCTGATCCATGACTGACGTCAGTTACATCCTGTCTCCCACCTATCGATGCCGGTTGGCCAGACCAATGCCAAAGACTTCTGACACTCAGCAACTCATCCTGCAACCTCCTCCATGTCTGCATCAGTGAAGCTTTTAGCTCCACAACCTAACACATAATATTGACTATAATAACCTTTTGATTTAACCTTTTATGGTTTTAATAGTGTAAATTCTAAGTTATATTAAAGGGTTGAGATATCTAAATTAGTTGAATAATATGTAATAATTATCCACTAATTTATTATAGATTTTGGCTTATTTTTCCTTTGTAAAAAAAGTAATATATATGACAAAGTAGAGACTTATTTGGAAAATGATTGTCATAGAATATTTGGGTTTTGTAAACTAGGTTCAAGACAGGTTTGAGTGTCATCAATAGGGTCCCTATGTCTGATTATTCACTATATAATAGCACCATGTTGTTTTAATGTCCTTAAAATGATGCTAGTTTCACCTATATAGGATTATTCTTATTTTTTGGGATCATACGCATGTATGTTTCTAGGTTTTATTCCTATGTACACCAAATTTGGAAATATGTATTGTTCCTTAAATATATGATTTAGTATGCAAACCCTAATCCTCCTTGAAACTATGGCATGAGATGAAAATCTATGTTAATTAGTAGGATAAGCTAGACATCCAAGACACCCATCTTTGAAGAGAGTTTCTTACATACCAATACTTCAAGGAGGTAAAAATATTTATATAGTTATCCCACAACTAGTGCTTGGTGTGAGTGTAAGTGAATGCTAGAATGAGAGTGATCTTAAATGCCTCAAGTTTGATTGAGATTGAAAATATTTGAAATATGGGCTTAGGGAAACTATATACGGTAGTATTTATAAGTAAGAAAAAATAGGGATCAAATACCTTAATTATTCTCAACTTATTTCTTATTTTGATAGGCTTTTACATGTATTTTCCATCTAATATAAAGATGTCAAATACTCTTGTATTTATAGAGACCTATTTCTTGTGAGGATAATAAAATATACTTAGGCTGACCTTATGAGGGGAACACATTTGAAAATATATCCATTCAAGAGATTTAGGGAAAGGGACACTAGCACTAAGTTGGGGACACTAGTGCCATGTGGTTTTAGTGCCCTTAATGTGGCACTAGTCTAGCTAGAAAACTATTGGGCACACTGGGTTGGGATCTAGGAAAGTTGTTTTGGGATTGTGTTTAAGCTAATAAAATATGTTTTTGGCTTTCCCAATAGATTAAAAAGGCTCTATAATAGGTATAGGGATAATATAGTAATAGGTTATCTCAAGAAACACTCTTATCATCCAAATATGACTTTTAGGTGATTATATTTCCTCCCCTTTTATTCTATAAATTAAAAAAATTAAAATGACTAGTATAAAGGAAAACAAGTACACCTAAACTTACCTAGGAAGTGAGTCCCATATTAGTTTAGTCTGGGTATGTGAAGTTGGGTCTACATATGTGAAACATGATCCAGAGTAATGGCATGTAATGAAACATGCAAAAATCAATCCTTACTTAAGAGATTATCAAAATCAAAAGATTATGCTAAATAAAGTAACTGAGTAAAGAGATAATAAGAGGAAAGAAACAAATACATCTCAATCAGTATGTGAATAAATGCATAAACTAGGTGATAAATTATGTGTGATTGTACATAGTGATAAAATCATTTAAAATATTGGACTAAGATTATAACTTTCTCAATCATCATATATGGATGGATCAAAAACTCAATCCAATTTTGACTCCATCATCGGCCACCCCTACTTGGTTAATAATGACCTATGAGTCACTTGGGTAAGACTGTAAGTATGTCTAACCCTCTAATGTGCATCATTGAAGAACTCAAGTATGTTATGACTCCATCATTTCCCACCTATACGAAGTAGATGCATCTAAAACTAAACTATGTACAGTGATGAAAGTATCTAACTAGGTATATATAACTATGTATGTCAACTCCGTGGCCACTTGGGTACATTAAGTAGCTCTAGGCCAATAAAGAATGCAAACCACTATGGATGGATTAAGGAATGAAACTAGTGATAACCTATAATATGATACCAAGTGTATACAGTGTAGATAATGACATGGAGTTTATCATTCCATTTGATCAACCTATGTGTGACTAAGCATATGGAAACTATGTGCCATACACATACCCCAAATTTTATACTCGAGTATACTAATTTTAAACTATGTAATAATAGTATTTGTGTATCTAAACTAAATGTCAGAGTGATCTTGATGTGCATGATGCCCCCAAATTTGAGTAAATGGTATGGATCTAAGCTAAAATGAGTGTATCTAAGAAAAATCTAAACATAACTATTAAACCTATGATTATACCTATGCAAATTTTACTATACATGGTGTACTACTATAGATAATCTAGATTGCCTTAAAGATAGGGCTAATGGACACAACTACCATGTAGTGGGTAGTATCACCTTGTGGTAATAGTGTCTGAATTTAGGCACTAATGTTTTTCTTATCTAAAGTATAGGTAATATGAACTACTGTCTTACTCCCTACTTTTTCTATGTCTAATCTATGTTTGATTTATGAAATTGAGACTGTGTGTTAAAAATAATTTGTGAATAACAATTTATAATCCTAATATCTATGACAAACCCATGTGAATTCACCATATTTTGAGGTCAATTATGGAACTTGTGTAAGAATTATCCTCAAAATAAATATCTTTGCAAAATGTGTTAGCCAGAGCATAAATGATAATTGCATGATATTTCAGTATAATGATAAACATAACATCTAAATGTAAAAGAATCTAAGCATAAGTATGTAATGTATGTTAGGTTGTGGAGCTAAAAGCTTCAACCCTTTGCAAACTATGGAATAGAAGGTTGCTGAGATCCAGGACAACCGGCGTCGGCAGCAGGACTGACATCGGTCGAGACCAGTGCAGAAGGCCACCGGCGATGGCAGGAAGTCGGCCGACGTCGG
Source organism: Torreya grandis (assembly GCA_037957365.1). Lineage (NCBI taxonomy): Eukaryota > Viridiplantae > Streptophyta > Pinopsida > Cupressales > Taxaceae > Torreya > Torreya grandis. The sequence continues at coordinate 1,223,000 of JARHVA010004559.1, read as the reverse complement.
CAAAACCAGACAAGCAGGGACCGACGTCGATCACCTGTGTGTTCCAAAAGTGTTCATTTCACGGATAGTTAGTTAAGTGAATGAAGAGTTTGCATGTTAAGACCAATTAGAGTCTTGGGCTGCGAGGATAATTGTCTAAATTAAGAGTCTAAGTTATTGTTTAAGTTAGGGATCTATTTATAGACCCATTGGCATGTATTATTTAAGGCATGAGATAGAAAGGAAGAGTTCCTTCTAGTTGTAAGATCTGTGAGTTACAAGTTGTTGCAAGCTCATTGGGGATCTACATGTAAGTTTGGTCTTTGAATTGTAGGTTGCAAGTTCATGAGAGATCAGCTTGAAGTGCTATAGAGTGCTTGGTGTACCGGCAGGGTTATTACTGACTGGTTGGTGAGGTGAACACCAATTCTATGTGTGAGTTGGTTGTTGGGACCATTTTTTGTGTAGGAGAGTGTGTGTGAGAAGAATTACTATACACTTGAGGTGTGGCGAACCTCTGTAAGGTGAAAGAGTGTGGCGGCTCTTTGATGTATTCTTTTCTGTAAAGTGTTAATACAAGATAGTGTATTATCTCTCATATTATGTGCTATTGGTGAATTCTAGTTACTTGTGTTTCTGGTTATTTTCGCATATTCAATTGCTTATATTTGGTAATCATACTGTGCTCTTTCTGAGGAGCAAGATCCTAACAGGTGGAATTAGAATAGGTGTGTTTGTTCTTGGATTTCTCTTCCACCCTCCCAACAAGTGGTATCAGAGCTTTTGGTTGGGATACTAACAGATTGGTTTAGATCTGGGTAGTGTGTTTTGATTACAGGTTACTCACAGGGTTTCTGTTTGAGTGGGAGTTGAGCAATGGCAGAAAATAGTCAACTACGAATGGAAAAGTTTAATGGCAAGAACTACCAATTATGGAGGATGTATATTGAGGACTATCTGTATCAGAAAGATTTGTACTTACCGTTGGGTGGGGTTGCTAGCAAACCCTTGGATATGAAAGATGAAGAATGGGAGGTTCTTGATCGGAAGGCTCTGGGATCTATTAGAGTGAGTCTTGAATCATCTATGATTTCTAGCTTATCACAGTGTAAGACAATGGTGGAGTTGATGAAATCTTTGGCAAATTTGTATGAAAAACCCTCGGCTTCTAATAAGGTATTTCTTATGAAGCATTTATTTAATTTGCAAATGTTGGAAGGTGGATCTGTTCATAGCCATCTTAGTGATTTCCATGGTTTGGTAAACCAGTTAAGTTCCATCAATATTGTATTTGATGATGAAATTAGAGCTCTCTTAATCTTGTGTTCATTACCTGAAAGTTGGGAAGGTTTGGTAATGGCAGTTTCTAATACTGTGTCTCCTTCAAAAGTCTTAAAAGTGGATGATGTTGTGAGTGTGATCTTGAATGAAGAGATACGCAGGAAAAGCACAGGTGAATCATCTGGAGATGCTTTGAGTGTTGAAGGAAGAGGAAGGCCAAGAGAGAAGATAGAGCGTGGGAGATCAAGGTCGAAGACAGGTAGAAGATCTAAGTCCAGGTATGGCAGAATAACCTACTGGAAATGTGGAAAGCAAGGGCACTTAAAGAGAGATTGCATATCAGGTGAAGATCAGCATGAAGGACATGGAGAAGAAGTAGATGTTGTAGGTTACGTTGCATAGGATGCTCTGGTATGTTCTTTGGATAAAGTAGAATCTTGGGTTTTAGATTCTGGTGCCTCTTTTCATGCATCCCCACATAGGGAATTTTTTCATGAGTATGTCCAGGGAGACTTTGGAGAAATTTGTGTAGGGGATGGTAATCCTTGTCAGATTGTTGGCAAAGGAAAAGTGAAGCTGAAATTGCAGACAAGTGACACATGGGTGTTAAAGGAGGTCATGCATGTCCCAGTTCTGAAGCAGAATCTAATTTTTGTTAGAAGTTTGGGTGAAGAGGGTTGCACAGTAACTCTCACAATGGACTCTTGGAAGGTTACCAAGGGTACACTTGTTGTAGCTAGAGGTAAGAAAGTAGGTACGCTTTATCTATCTACTTGTTTTACTGATTCTCTTTCTGGGTTATCTACTTCAGCTGTAGATTCGGAGATGTGGCTTAATAGGCTTGGTCACATAGATAAGAAGGAGATGTTAGTTCTTGAGTCAAAGAGTATGCTTTCAGATTTGGAAGGCATGGATCGTGGTTTCTGTATGTAGAAGAAGAAGGTGAGGTTTCTTGAGGAATCCGATGTTAGTGACAAGAACAGGAAAGCCTTGGTTTTCAAGGAGAAAGTGACAGACAGAGTTCAGCACAAGGTGTAGAGGAATTCTAAGCAGAGCAAGGGTGATTTGGACAAGGGTTTGATCTAAAAGGAGCTCGCGAGAAAAGGTCAGGTCTCACTAAAAAAACACAAAGACCGACATCGAAAGGAAAACCGGCGTCGGTGTCCAGACAGGGACCGACGTCGGCTATGTGCAGCCCAACGTCGGTGACTCAGGGCAGATAAGGACCGGCATCGGCCAGGGGAAACTGACGTTAGCAAGGAGGCAGTCGCAGGGAACTGACATCGGTCAGCTGTAGACTGAGATGTGACTGGCATCGATTACTGAGACAAATTTTGGGTGGACAGCTAGTTGTCATGGAGTCTCAAGCGCCCATATGGAGGACTGAAGGTGTAAGTAAGTTCTTAAATTCATCATTTCCCTTCTTTACACTACTTTTTGCTCACTTATGGTATAGAACCAGGAAGTTGTTAAAGAAGTAGAACAAGGAGATCCAGGAAATAGTGGGAGCTTAGCATGGATGAGGATGTGATTCCTTGGAGGAGAACCAAACAGGTGTTTTGGGTAGAGTTGTCAGCTGGAAGTAAGCACTGAGAGACGAATGGATGTTGAGGATGAAGAAGAGCAGAAATGGATACGTGAGATGGAAGATCAGGGTATATGATCTTGTATTAGCTGCAGGGCAATGGAGGTTTGATCATTATGTTTCTCTTTACCAGGTTGGATAATATTAGCTACATTATCCTATTTCTGTATGATGTGCTTGTTGCAGGGTTACATATACAGGTATTGCTGAACTAAAGGTAAAGCTAGTTTAGGTGTATGTCATGGAGAATCTAGGAGCAGCAAGATTCTTTGGTATGAGTGTGTTCTAGAGACATGGAGGTCTTGTTGACTTTGTTTCAAGATGATTGTGTGAAACCGGTTATCACGCCGATGGTTAGACAGTTCATAGAATAGGTGTCTTGATTCACATAATGAGGTTGAGTGCATGGTATGTACTAAACCTAAGTTTTCCCAAGTAGTGGGAGTTGTCACAAGTTTGGAGTCAAATCCAGGAAAGTAATACTGAAGGGTAGTTCAGTGGGACTAGCAGCAGGTGCACATGCTATGCAGGGTCAAGTTCTTTTTCTACATGGTTGTAGATGTGGATGTGGCAGGTAATTTGGATGACAGGTTTTGCATTACAGGAGTTGTAGTGGTTGGTCTTCAAGAGTGATCTTGAGGAGGAATACAAGCCAAGGGAACAAACTAGACTGAGTACAGGTACAGGTACAGGTTGCAGCTATTTATCTCCAAGTGGGAGATTGTTAGGTTGTAGAGCTAAAAGCTTCAACCCTTTGCAAACTGTGGAATAGAAGGTTGCTGAGATCCAGGAGCACCAGCGTCAGTAGCAGGACCGACGTCGGTCAAGACCAGTGCAGAAGGCCACCGGCGACGGCAGGAAGTCGGCCGACGTCGGTAGAACCAGACAAGTAGGGATCGACGTCGGTCGCCTGTGTGTTCCAGAAGTGTTCGTTTCAAGGACAGTTAGTTAAGTGAATGAAGAGTTTGCATGTTAAGACCAGTTAGAGTCTTGGGCTGCGAGGATAATTATCTAAATTAAGAGTCTAAGTTATTGTTTAAGTTAGGGATCTATTTATAGACCCATTGGCATGTATTGTTTAAGGCATGTATTGTTTAAGGCATGAGATAGAAAGGAAGAGTTCCTTCTAGTTGTAAGATCTGTGAGTTACAGGTTGTTGCAAGCTCATTGGGGATCTACATGTAAGTTTGGTCTTTGAATTGTAGGTTGCAGGTTCATGAGAGATCAGCTTGAAGTGCTATAGAGTGCTTGGTGTACCAAAAGGGTTATTATTGACTGGTTGGTGAGGTGAACACCAATTCTGTGTGTGATTTGGTTGTTGGGACCATTTTTTGTGTAGGAGAGTGTGTGTGAGAATAATTACTATACACTTGAGGTGTGGTGAACCTCTGTAAGGTGAAAGAGTGTGGCGGCTCTTTGATGTATTCTTTTCTGCAAAGTGTTAATACAAGATAGTGTATTGTCTCTCATATTCTGTGCTATTGGTGAATTCTAGTTACTTGTGTTTCTGGTTATTTTTGCATATTCAATTGCTTATATTTGGTAATCATACTGCGCTCTTTCTAAGGAGCAAGATCCTAACAGGTGGAATTAGAATAGGTGTGTTTGTTCTTGGATTTCTCTTCCACCCTCCCAACAATGTAAGATGTATTTTGTAATTTATCATTCGACAAGGGTGTTATGATAGATCTAATCAATGTGTATAATAATAAATTTGAGTATCTACTTAGGGGGATGGGGCATGATATCCATCACACACCTAATTAGGAAGGGTAGATGCATGAGGTCCCTCATGGAATTAAAAAATAGTGTGTGTAACAAGCAAATACAAGTGTCATGGTGAAAACACACACAAGAAAACATAAATATAAAACACATGAGGCACGTAAAATTAGGCCAAGGGGCCATAATACAAGGGACATGGGCACATGTCACTAAATTTTAGAGTAGAAAACATACTAGGACATTTTCAAATGTCAACATATGAAATAAACAAGCATTTTGGATTAGATCCACATAAAATGACATGTTCAAATGTCCACATATACAAGCATGAAATCACACACAAGGGATATGAGAAATTTTCCAAGACATATAAACATAGAAGTGGATTAGAGCCAAAGATAAATGGCATATTCAAATGACCTCAAATACAAGAAGCGTAGGAAACACAATCAAGTCTAATGTAAGAAATATAGAAATGAAAGTATTTATGACTATGTAATACAAATATATGTAAATGTTAGGATGTACATTTACTAAGTTTATCTAGTGATAGTCGATAAAATTTTTGTCAATGAGTATTAATAAAGAATATCAAGTTATATCAATGTGTAAACTAGAATGTATAGTATGTAAGGATACAACCTAGTAGTATAAAATATGTAGGAGATGCACCTAAGTGGGTAGATGTATCAAATGAATAAACTTGGCTTGATGTATATACCCCCAAAGGGTATATTATAGTAAGTTTGGATTATTGTAGTGGATTAAATTCCTATATGTAATCTACAAGAACTCACCAAGAACAAGTGAAGCATATATATGTGATAAAACTAACTATAGTATGATATCTAGCAATATGCAATATTTGAAAATTATTATAAATGTAAACATAGAGATACATATAGTATATAAATTTTGTGTTTTTAAGTAATATTTTAATGTATTTGTGTTTTGACATGTTATATTATTTTTGTGTTTTATGGATGTAATTTATGTACAAGAAGATGAAAATAAACTATGTACAAGAAGCAAGAGAGAGAAGGAAGTATGTACAAGAGTAGGAACCATACTAAGCAATGAGTCTCATGGGACACTCATTATCACCATGACCTATGTCAAATAAGGTAATTTTGAATTTGTATGTTTTGTAAAATTGTAACTTTGATAGATTAATCTATTTTGCATAATGATATGTGTCTTAATCTTCTTGTGTAGTGATTATATGAAGCTATTGCACTAACTATGATGCCTTATAAACTGTATGGGTATTAATAACCCATCTAGTATAATAATAATTTATAGGTGATCTAGGTATCCTATGTTGAGAACCCCTAAAACCTAATAAAACTAATCTTAGCATAAATTGAATAGAGGTAGGTCCCCTAAAATCTATGATTTAGGGGTTTCTCAAGTAATGGTCTTCATTAGAGAGTATGAATACGCGTTGATAATATAGGAGTATACCTATCCTACACTGATGACTCTTTTGAACACTATGATGTAGGCATAATATTTATACTCTCAATTATAACTAATAACCATGTAATATATGGTAATGGTTCTAGAACTGTAACTAGTGTCTATGTTATAATTATATGTGGGATGGGTAGAGATAATCATATGGGACACCCTTAACCTTAACCACCTAATTATCATGTATATACTTTAGGAATTAATTTAATACATATGGGATGGCTTGGACCTACTATAACCATGGCATTTGTAATAATATATTGAATAAACCTACACTAGGTATGAATAGGAATATAGTGGCTATTTGTGTTTGTTCAACCTATAATGAAAGCACAATCTCACTGATGGATCTTTGAACATGTCCATTAAAACCACTAATGACTATATCTATGGGGAATATATCCCACTCTATGTAACCCAAATTATGTAAGAGTGTCATATTTCATGTTGTCACCAAATCTTGTACATTAGAGGAGGTTTTTAAAGCCTACTCTAAGATTTGGGAAACATTGTAATACCTCTAGGCCTATGGGTTGTCTATAATAGAGGTAGACCTATAGGTTTAAGGGTTAGATCCCTATATTGCTCCTTAAGTGTTTATCACCTACACTAACTAATTAATTAGATGAAAATTAGAAGAAATAGTCATAAAATTAAGATCTTCTATGTGGATGATACACCATAAATATATCCACAATATTACCATACAAGTCCATTAAGAGATATGAAATACAACACTAGTCTTATAATCCTTAATTAATCTAACATTAGTATTTCAAACATGGATTTACTATGCATAAAACTACTTGAGGTAGGTGAACCAAAGATTAGTTGATGACACTAAGTCTACTAATACACTTGAAAATAGAAGCATAAACATAACAACACTTCATGTGACCTGATAGAGTGGAATAACTTGCATCAAACATGGAAGGATTGAGAGAAAGCAAGGATATATGTGAATCACTTGAATTTTCACTCTAAATCACTTCACATACTTAGACAAGATATTTTATGAGCTAAAAAATAGATTGTATATATATTTCAAAGGCAAACTACAATATCAAACTAGTAGGGCTTCACCATAATAGGTGTGGAATTACAATATAAGATCCAAAATGGCTTACATTTATGGAATGTGAGAAAAGAGAGAAGAAAGTGAATCTAAAGGGTCAAAATGTAAAATTTCAAGGCATGAAAACTAGTTAAATTATAGAAAGATCAAGTGGGGAATATAGGTCTAGAAGATCCTTTTAGACAAATGTCCACCTAAAGCATGAAAACTCTCCAAACTTGGCATGGGGGTCTTCAAATGGATTCTTGAAAATGGCCTCATTATTAGGTCTCTTTTGGATACTCAAAACTAGACTAGGGATGGTTAAAAAATGTGCACTATTATGGAAGGGCTAAAAACATGCCTCAATAATCATCATATGTGTCTCTAACTCATGTCATTTTGGACATTTGTCTCACTATCTACAGTCACCATCACTAGCCTTATAGGTTTGTCTTCACATTTTTAATCAAGATGGACTTTAGTTTCTCAATAAAATATATGGAAGGAGTGTTATGACACCTATAGAGAGTCAACTTCCCTTCCAATTTATGAATAATATCTTAAAAGGCCCCCCAATTGGACTTATCATCCTCTCACTTAATGATCATTTCTTATTTTCACTATCTACCACAAACTACCTGAAGTGAATGAGTTAGAATAGATGTTTGTGTGCCTGTCTAAAGTGAGAAATGGACAAGGATAGTTATTATAGGTCCCAATTTACCTCCCTTGATGATCCTCATCCTTAAACTCTCCTCTACACCTATAAAACACATAAAATCCTACAATCAACCCTATTTTCACCTTGTTTGTACAAGTAGGGTATAGACCAAATATGTGGGGAAGAGCATGTGAGAGTCCTCTAAAGGTTAAAAATCATTTTCAGACCAAAGTATCCCTTTTTAATGCATATTCACTCATTTATTTCCAATTGGTTCTCAATTAAGGGTTTAAGATTATTTTGGAGGGTTTAGACTCTTAAAGATTGTTCATATAATCTTGACATCCAACCTCCCAAAAAAAATCCACAAATTAAAAGTGTAGGAACCTCTTCAAATTTCCCCAACTCCTTAGGTTATAATTCAACTAGTTCATATAAGTATGAACACACAAAGATGGTCTAATAATCTCTTTAAGTGTATTCTATATACCCTTCACATGTTCTTAGGCCAAAAGTGACCTTTTGTATTCCTTATATATACTAAAGGATAAAAATATTCTTATATCCTCCCCTAAATGTTATCAAATGCATTGTAAGTTTCATCTTTCCTTAGTAATGATTTTAGACCCCATTAGGGTTTTAGGCCTAGTCTAGGCCTAATAAGCTTGACTATGTTCTTGATGGCCATAACCACCTCTGAGTGGTTTACCATGATTACAAGGTATATTCCATCCTTTTTCATGTTAAAAAATCATTATAAACCCTTATTTATATGTTTCAATCCTTCTCGACACATCCCCTTCTTACTTACCTACCTTTGCTTGTATTATTACCTCTCTAAGGGTGTCCTATATCAAATATAGAATAGAGGGCATATCCCCAATGTGATTATAAATTATTAAGATATGATAGGCTGAAATATGTAATTAATTAATTATGTAATAAATTTCATAGTTGAATCACACCAATAGACCCTTTAATTCTTCAAAAACTTCAAGATAGACTTCTCAAGTTGATGACTATGCAAGGTTTATGTAATGATAGTAGGTCATATATTTGAAAATATACTCTACCATATTTCCCTTATATGAGAATAATTAGGTGTATATAACCATTTTTAAGGTATTCCAAAACATTTTCACCACCCCAAATTCTACAAACTTTCTCAATGTACACTCTCCATGACTAGGTTTAGTTGGCAGACTGTGTGACTGTATTAACCACTTAGGAAAATGATATACCTATAGGTGTCTTAGATGATGAAAATTTTACATAATTCCTAGTTTCCCCTTAAATTCATCAAGGTAATATCCAACTTTTTTTAACTCACCTCATGTCATGCATCAGGGCTCCTGTTCACTGCCCTTCTATTTTTAGGTAGCCTGAGTTGGTCTCTCCACTATAGTAAATTGTAGTTGGATATCCTTAGGCCATAGAGACAAATTTAGGTGATATTATAGATTATAAATTGATTTACGTGCCTTAGGTTATTACTTTAATCTTTTATATCATCTCCAAACTACTTGAACTCAAATCTCATGCCTGAAGACTTGTGCCAACATCCAAACTATTATGTCCTAGTGTATTGTCAATCTACAGGAAAACTATAGGTGTTAATTCTAAGAGTAAAATAACCCTTGTATGTGTTAATATAAATAAATCTTTGTGTGTCAAATTCCTCAATTATTCTAGTTGTTATTAGTTCCATCTTCATTTAAACAGACTAACTTTTCTTCAAGTATGCTTCCATTGTGTCACGTGGTGTTGAAAGGCCATTTAAACTCAAAATATTGTAGAGTATATTGAAATTATACAATTAGAGAATGATTGAGATTTATATATTTTTATATTAACTTATTTTCATAAAAAAAACCAACCTATCATGTCAAATCATTATATATTTGCCTAGGCTACATGATGGAAACCACCAAACTTATCTAGACCTTAGATATCTTCACCATGGAATGATACTATGTGTAATAAAAACACAACTATAGCGAAACTAAGGTAAAGTTAACCATTTTTCATTTGATTTAAGTCTATATTACATAGATGTTGTTTAATGTTCTTGAGCCATTCACCATTATCACCAAGACATTTTTTACACTCCTAGACCATCATAAAAACCTTTCATGGGTTTAAACACCTCCAAAGTCTCTTGATACTCTTCCTCAAACTTATACAATTAGGCTTAAGTGTAGCCTTATTTGTCCATACGTAGTATATATATATATTTCAATAAGACATGTATGTGAAGTCTTTTAAAGCATGGTTTGAAACATGTAATTAAAGTGAGTCTAGGGTGAACACTAGGTATTCTGTGGACTATGGGATCCCTCATAATGTGAATATCCTATAGACAATACTTCAATCTCCTATAATTAACTCTTTCAAACCTTAAACATGTCAATCATCCTTTCAATACTTCAACCTATCTTCATATGTATGATTTAGACCATTAAATTTAGGTCATCCTTTCAATGACATTCTTATCATCATATTAATAGCTTACTTTAAATTGAAGGCCCCTTTAGGAATATAAGTCCTACATTTGATGGAACACAACTTGTATACTAGTAATGGAGTCTCTTACTAGCAAAGGAGATGGTTTGCTTACTTCATGATATCTACATGTGAAAACTAGGAAAGGAAAATTGTGAAAATAAATATCATGCCCCTTAGGATCACATTCAACAATTTATTTACAAATACCAATCCAAATTGAGTGGAAACCTAAAGGTGATGGGGATGAGTAGGAAGGAAATAAAAACAAACCTTATAATCAATTATTCATAGAGCACAAGAAACCACTTATAGAACTTTAATAATGTATTTGAAGTATACAATGAGTAATTTCATCCCTAAATAGAATTCAACTTTATTCTTCTCCTTCTAGTCATACCATCAAAAAAATTAGTTGACCATTTTTACTTGCCTAGGAGAGTGATAGAGAAGAAGAATGGTTTTATGTCATTTTTAGGTATTTAAAATATGTTAAAGCATGAAAGTGAGTTCAAGGGACCTAAAGAGACACTATATAAGCAATCACATGTTCTAAAACTCTTTCATAATCTATACAATTAATTAAAATACTTTCTCATGTTGATGGTCAAAAGACTTACCATTCTTATGTCTTCTGTTATTTTTAAGTGTACTACTTTAAGCTCTCAAAGAAGTTCTATTTTTCCTCCCAAGGATCTTGTTTGAAACTAAAACCTTATTGACTTCCTCCATGTCTGATTGGCACTTCTCAAGATATATATTAGGGGTGATCAAGACTGACTCAACTTAATTCTCTTCATTATCATGATGTACTTGATTTATAGTACCATCAAGCTTGCTCTCTTGATTCTCTATCACATTTGATAGTGATTCAATCTCAGGTTGAGGTGTTTACTGCACCTCAAACATAGAATGTTATTCTTTTTTTATTAATATTCTCTATGACTACATCATTCATGATAATGACATGGTTCTTATCTTCATTCTCAACAAGACATTCTCCTTCATTTTTGATAAGACACTCAACAACCCACTTATTAGGCTCATCAGCAAACTCACCATTAAATATACAGTTCTTAGGAGGATAAGTAGACTTACCCAACTACTCAAACTATTGACTTATGGAATTAAACCTTTGCCATAGGTCATCTTCCTCCTCATGGCTATCATGTTTAAGGAATCCTTATTAAGTGTAAGTAGAATAACATTGTTATTCTCACCATAGTGATCTATCATATTTTTCAAACTATCCTACTAAAATTTGGCACTATTTAACTCTAGGATTTTTCCTTTGAAAGACCATTACTCCCCCACTCACAATGCCATTTTAAATAGGGGGAAAATGTATGCTTTAAATTTTTCTCACCCTACTAATTACACTAATTTCTAATAATTTAATCTAATTCTTATATTTCCTATTTAAAATAACTAATGGCCTAATAACCCACATCCCATTCCTATATCCCACAAACCTTTACCCCATGATAAAACCAATTAATCTCCCCATTAAACCTCTAATAGATCATGTTACCTAATAACCTATTACCTACTAACCTACTCCCTAAACCTATTAGCCAGTTTAAAATTCATATTTTTTCAACTATCACGTTAGTTACCCTACCACCCTAGCCATTCCTACATACCTATGAATCCTAAACCTCATTAAATCCCATATAATTCCCTCATTATCTCCTAAGTTAATTAATAAAACTCTAAAACTAGGGAAGATCCAATAAAATTTTAGAAGTCTCTGAACTAAAGACTTCTAAATAATTTTAAATTTCCTTAAATTTCCCTCCATTATTCTATCAAAGGCCATCTTTGGGCCTTATCCAAACTAACTAAAAATACATAAATCCATCATCTTGACATTATCTTGCATCCTTAACAACACTCTATCACTCATCCAAGCCACTATAAATCATATCCAACCATTGGAAGCCATTGTCAAGATCTATCAAGCAATCCAAGAATTCAAAATTTTGGACATCAAACAATTCAAGAGTAAATCTTGGAATGGAGTCATAAGCAAGAAAAAATTATGGTAATCATGTTCTTATTGTTTTCATTTTCCTCTTTTATCCATTCCTATTAGTTTCATTGAGTTTTATGTTTTTATTATTGAGTTTAACAATCATGTAGGTTAACCCTATAAAGCCATAGATTGTGATGACAATATCATGACTAAGGGAAAAACCATCAATCATGGTATTTTAAAGGTGAGTTTTATGTCATTATTTTATACTAAAATTCATATAAATATTAATAAAAACTAACAAAAATCAATAAAATCATTGAGTTAGGGTCTTGTTACTCACTGTAGGTTAAGCATCTACCTCCCTTTAGTGTTCCCAGACTCTCTCACCATGATGGGAAGCTCAAGGTAGTCATTCCATGGTTTCACCTAAGTTATCAAATCACCAAAGTCAATAGATGAAAATGACCCACTTTTAACTCTTCTGTCCTATATTACCCCTTCCCAATACACCCCTAAAAACCCATTACTAACACCAACTATCCCTAATATCATATAATAGCCAAATTATCCTTGTCTACTAAATTTTAATCACCTTTTAAAATAATTTAGGGAATTAAATGTCCAATCCCTTATCATCCACCTTATCCTACATCAAGGACTACATTGGCTTGAAGTCTTTTAGGACTACGTAGGATGCACTTGGTTCCACTTTTCATGCTTGTTGATACCTTGACTACTTTGTATCCCTCATCACTATCCCATTTTTTGATTAGTAAATCAATAATCAAATGTTAGTTTTAATCCCTACGTCTCATGAAAATTATCTCTCTGTACCAAATCAATAATCATAATCACTATTATCCCCTTTTCAATCTTCCCCTAGTATGTGCCCTTGCTATGGGACTTATAATTAGCTTGAACCTATCCTATTTTTAACAACTTCATCCTATCACTCTCAAAAATTTATAAATAGTTATCATTTGTATAGAACCCATCACTTGAGCTACTTTACCATATTTACCTTTGGGGAATTTTAATCATCAATATTCATTGGGGCATCCCAACCCCATCTTTTTATGATCCTATTCCACCTTGGGATTTTTGTTTGAGTGACCATCTAGGTTAATTTCTCCTTGTATACTCCATCAAGGGGGCATAATAACTTACAAAAAATTTACATCATTTAACATCAATATTTTTTTATTTGAAAGACCTTTACTCTTCCACTTGTAATGCCCTTTTAAAGAGGGCTAAAATATATGCATGAAATTATGTTCACCCTAATAATTACACTAATTTATGTAATTCCTAGTTAAAATAACTAATGTCCTAATAACCCACATCCCATTCCTATATTCCACAAACCTTTTCCCCATCCTAAAACCAATTAATCTCCCCATTAAACCTCTAATAGAGCATATTACCTACTAACCTACTCCCTAGACCAACTAGCCAATTTAAAATTCACATTTTTTCTACTACCACCCTAGCTACCCTACCACCCTATCCATTCCTGCATCCCTATGAATCCTAAACCTCATTAACTCCCATATAATCCCATTATTATCTCTTAAATTAATTAAGAATCTTCTAAAACTAGGTAATCACCTATAAAATTCTATAAATCTCTAAACTATAGACTTCTAAATAATTTTAAATTTCCCTAAATTTCCCTCCATTATTTTATTGAAGGCCATACTTGGGCCATGGAAAATCTGGCTATAAATCCATCAACCCATCATATTTCCATTATCTTGCATCCATAACAACACTCTATCACTCATCCAAACCACTTCAACCACATCCAACCATTGGAAGCCACTATCAATATCTAGCAAGCAATTAAACAATTCAAAATTTTAGACATTACAAAATATAAGAGTGAATCCTGGAGTGGAGTAATAAGGAGGTAAAAATGATGGTAACCATGTTATTATTGTTTTGATTTTCATCTTTTATCCATTCATATTGGTGTCATTTATTTTTATGTTTTTATTAATAAGTTTAGTAATATTTCTTGAATCTATAATTTCGTGCACACAAACTATCATAATCATACATATGAATGAGTTAATTTCCTTTAGAATCTTGTGAAAATTAATGTTCAATGCTTACCTCAAAAATTTTATATGCTTCCTCGTGAAGGATGTATGTACCAAGGTTAGTTTTATTAAAGTAGATGTATGGATCATGTCTATAGGTTGTCTTCACCATACTCATCCAAAAATAGATTAGATATGACCTCAAGCTTATAATATGTTCCATCATCCACAAAAAACTCCTCATGATCATTAATGACATAATTCATATTGGATCTTGACTCTACGTAGGGATCAATGTGAAATTTATATAGTGGTTAAGTTCTAATGGTTAATTTGTTCCATACCTTATTTTAAAGGCTAATAAATACCAATCATCTGAGAATTAACCTCCTATCTTGGCTATGAAATCCCTTGAGAGGAAGATAGAAAAGTTAACAAGCAAGTCAACAACCATAATGTCTTGAAATATGGGGAAGCTAGGATAATCATGAAGGAAAAATTTTAAACTCTTGACTAGTCGTAATGACTTAGTAGGTGTCCCATCAAGTTTTAGTACCCCATTGCTATATGGTTCATATTTTAGTCCCAAGTTATTAGCTACAACCTTGGGCATCACTGAAGTACTATCCCTAATATCCACTATGTAGTTGTGAATAATTTTATCTCTCATAAAGAGATCAAGGTAAAAGGGTGGAATATTTTCATATTTGGAAGAGAGATCAATAATATGATTAAGATCATTGGTGAGAAAAACATCACCATGAATTTATGGTTAAGGGCTAACGTGAATTTGAGATATTTGTTTTTGTAAAAGATCCTTTTGGCCAGTAATGTGAAGGACATCCCAAAGAGAGATAGATACCTTAGCATTCTTCAATGAGTCAACAATTTTCAAATAAATAGTTCTTAATTTTTCTTGTGTCTTTGGTGGAAAGAAGTCTTTAGATCTTAGGATATTAAAGCACTTTGATTTACCCTTCCAACATTCTTATTTGAATAAGGTGTAGGAGTTGTAGGGATTGCCATGCCTATAGTCATAATTGTATACCTTATAAGATGACTATTTACACTTGTAGGCATACCATTAGCATCTCCTAGAGCCTTCCTCTTAGATCTATTATTATCTAAAATAGAATTATTTTGATTGAGGACATAAGTATCTTCAAATAGAAAGTTGGTGAAAATCACTCCTTGAGGCTACCACACTTCATTTACTTGTATGATAACTTCATTTTCTATTGATAGTTGAGGAGTGACTCTTAATTTAGCAACTAAAGCTTTCTATTTACCTTAATTATCATCCATGAATTGACCTTGATACCACTCTTTTCCTTGCACCAAGTTGTTATACACCAGTACCATATCTCTCATATTAGAAATGGAAGTGGGATTATATTCACTAGCAATCCTATTGAATTTAGGTTTCCATTTATATCTAAATTAACCATATTATTGATGTGTGAACCTCTTTCCTTACTGAGGATAGGGTTAAGGATTTTTTTTAACACCTTGTTATAGATTTGTTTGTCTAAGATGAGCTTCTAAGAACTGAATCCTTGCATCTTTATCACTAGAATCTTCTACCTTTTTAGGAGTAACTTTAGGCTTAATGTTGGCATTTAGAATTTGGGAAAAAATTGGAATAGCAGAAGAAGTATTTGGTGGTAGAATCATGGAAAATTTTGGAGGAAACTTTATTACTTGTATGAGTCCATTCTTAGCTCTAATGGTAATGTCATATGATTCAAGTAAGGTATAACCACCCATGTATTGAAATATTATAGGTATGATAGTTCCAATAGTTCTTAGATGTGTGGGAAATATAAATATAGTAGGTGGTCTGATGGTATGAGGCAACATATGAAAATTACTTTGGAATCTTTCATTAAAATCATATGCTGTCCCCTTAGGGGATATGTGAATTGCATTGAGATGATGGATGAATGATGTGTGATCATTCTTGTATTTAAACCTTGATGTTAGAATCTCTCCAAAATCATCCCATGTTATGATACATCCACCAAGAAAAGTCCTATACCTATCAAGTGTTTTCCATCTAAGGGACATGGTAAGGAGTATAATGGTAATGTTGAACTCAATGACATTTTTAAAACTACATAAGTTTGAGATATCACTAATATGCTCACTAGGAGTGACATTATCTTCACTATTGAATATGGGAACACTCTTTATAGCATTAAGGGGTATGTCATCATATGCATTGAGATGAATTAGATTTTTTGTGTTAAAGGATAGGAAGGCATGATACCTAGACATGTTCTCTTCAAGTTCATCTTAATTTTATTGATCTTCTTGGCTTATAAAGTCCTCTTGATCTTCAAAGGTCAAGATACGTTGGGGATGTTGAACTTTAAGAGGAAGTTCACAATGAAGAGGTGGATTTATGGGATTGAAAACTCTACTAAAAGATGACATATTAAGGAAAATGAATTATTAACATAAGGATATTAATAAAGAATTTTATAAATCTAATTATTAACTTGAATGGAGTCACCAAATGCTGAGTAGAATATGATACACAGTTGTGATCTTGTCAATACTAGCATTCACTTTGACAAATTATCTTTAGGAAAATGGTCCCACTAGGCATTCCAAAACTATTATCACTAAATATTTCACCTTGATAAAAATTTTCAAGCCTAATCTAATATTTGGTAAACATTGGAATACCTCTGGTCTTATGTGTTGCCTATACTAGAGTAGACCTCTAGGTTTGGGGGCTATGTCCCTAGATTGATACTTAAGTTCTTATCACCTACACTAATTTATTACTTGGATGAAAAGGGGAAGAAATAAAAATAAAATTAATCTAATATGATGGGGTGATACATCAAAAATATCTCCACAAGATTACTATATAAGTACAATAAGAGACATGACATACAACACTAGTCTTAGAATCCTAAATTACTCTAACATTAGTATTTCAAACATGGATGTGATATGCATGAAAATACTCAAGGTAAGTGAACAAGAGATAATATGATGACACTAAGGCTACTTGTAAAATTTAAAGTAAACCCATATATTTCACAACACTTCATGTGTCTTATTATATTGGAACAACTTACATCAAACATGGAAGGATTGAGAGAAAGTAAGGATAGATGTCAATCACTTAAATTTTCAATATACATCACTTCACATACTTAGATAAGATAGTTTATGAAATCAAAAATATATTCCATATCTATTTATAATGCAAAATATAATTTCAACCCAATACGGCTTCACCATATGAGGTGTGGAATTACAATACAAGAGAAAAAATGGCTTACATTTTTAGAATGTGAGAAGAGAGAGAAGAAAGTAAAGCTCAAGGGTCTCAATTCCATATGTAAAGGAATTAAAATAAGATAAATTTTATAAGGATGAAGTATGTAATAGAGGTATGGAATATACTCTTGGAAAAATTTCCACCTAAAGCATGATAACTCTCCAAACTTGGCATAAGGATCTTAAAATTGCTTCTTGACACTGCCCTCATGATTAGGCCTCTTTCAACTACTTAAAAATAGACTAAGAAATTTTGAAACATGTGAAATTTTAATTAGGGGTTAGAAACATGCCATAATAATCAACAGATGTGTCCTTAACTCATGTCCCTCTTTTAGTTGCTTATTCTCACCATCTATAGTCACCATCACTAGCCTTATAAGTATATATTCACATTTTTCATCATTATGGCCTTTATTTTTTAAATAAAATACATGTAAATAGTGATATGACACCTATAAGGAGTCCCATTTCATTCCAATTCATGAATCCAACATTAAAAGACACCCCAATTTGACTTATCATCCTCTCACTTGGTGGTCATTCTTCATTTTCACTATCTACCACAGACTACATGAAGTGAATGAGTTATAAAATATGTTTATGTACTTGTATAAAGTTATAAATGGACATATATATTTGTAATAGGTCCCAATTTACCTACCCAATGAGCTTCATCCTTCAACTCTCCTTTACACCTACAAAACACAAAATCTTAAAAGAAACCCTATATGCATCTTGTCTATACAATTAGGGTAAAAATAAAATATTTGGGGAAGAGAATGGGAGAGCCCTCTACAAGTTCAAAATTATTTTTAAACCAAAATATCCATTTTTAATGCATCTTCACTCATTTCTTTCCAATCATGTATCAGGCAAGGGTTTAGGTGGGCTTTGGAGGGTTTAGACTCTTAAAGATTGTTCATGCAATCCTAACATCCAACCTACCAAAAAACTCAAAAACTTTCATGTTTATGACCCTCATTAAATTTACCCAACTCTTTGGGTCATTATGCAACCAATTCGTATGGTTATGAACATCCAAAGATGGCCTATGGATCTCTTTAAGTGCATTTTACATACCCTTGAGGTGTTCTTAGGCCAAAAATTACCTTTATATGATTATTTTTATAGAAAAAAGACTTAAAATAGTATTATATCCTCCCATAAAGGTTTTCAAATGAATTGGAAGGTTCATCTTATCTTGGGAATGAGTTTAGACCCCATCATGGATTTATGCCTAGTGTAGGCCTAATAAGACTGACTATGTTCTTGATGCCCATAAGCACCTATGATTGGTTTCTCATGATTGAAATGTCTATTAAATTATTTTTCATGTTCAAATAAAACTGTAAACCCTTTTTTAAATGTTACAAGCCTTCTCAAGTCATTCCCTTATCACTTACCTACCTCTGTCTATAGTATTGCCTCTTTAGGAGTGCCTTCTATGTGAGATAGAACAAAGGACATCTCCCTTATCTAATTATACAATATGAAGATATGAGAGGATAAAATAGGTTATTAACACCTTATTTATATAATTTCATAGTTTAATCACACCAATATACCATTCAATTCTTCAAAAACCTCAAGATATACTTCTCAAGTAGATGACTATGCAGAGTTTGTGTATTGATTATAGGCTATATGTTTGAACCTAGCCTCTACCATATTTAATTATTATGATAATAATTAGGTGGATATAACCATTTTAAATCTATTCTTAAACATTTTCACCATCTAAACTTATACCAACTTTCCCAATGTACACTCTCCATGACTAGGCTTAATTGGCAAACTATGTGACTGTATTACCCACTTCAGGAAAAGGATATGCATATACGTGTCTTCCATTTTAACTCACCTCATGTCCTGCATTAGGGCTTGTGTTCACTACCCTTCTATTAACACTATCTTGAGTTGGTCTCTCCACTGTAGCAAATTATAGGTGGCTATCCTTAAGCAATAGAGACCTATTTAGGTGAAATTAAATCTTAGACATGGATTCTCATTCCTAAGTATTTTATTTTAATATTTGAGATCATCTCCTAACTACTTGAATTCAAATATCATGTTGAGATACTTGTGCAAACATCCAAACTATCATATCTTAGTGTATTGTCACTCTATAGTCACAATGTAGGTGATCATCTTAAGAAAAAAAAAGGACCCATATAGGTAATAATATATATCAAGCCTTCTGTCTCAACTTTCATAATTATTACATGGGTTATTAGTGTGATCCTAATTCAAATGGAGTAACTTATCTATAGGTATGCTTCCATTGTGTCACATGGTGTTGTAAGGCCATTTGAACTTAAAATATTGTAAATTATACTAAAATTCTATAGTGAGATAATGCTTGAGATGGAGACCTATCTATATGACCTTATTTTGATCAAACAACCAACTTATCATGTTAAACCATTATCCCCTATGCCTGGGCTACATGATGGAAACCAAACTTGTCTAGACCTCATATATCTCCACCATGGCATGATATTGTATATAAGCAAAAAAAAACATCAAAGAAACTAAGAGAATGTTGCCCATTAGTCATTTAATTAAAGTCTTCATTGCATAGATGTTGTTGGAGGTTCTTGAGCCATTCACGATTACCACCAATATATTTTCTACACTCTTATACCATAATCTAAACCTTCCATGGGTTAAAACACCTCCAAAGTCTCTTGACGCTATTCCTCAAACCTCTACAACTAGGCTTAGTTGTATATTTCTTTGTCTATACTTAGTCTATATATTGTAATGAGGCATGTATATGTAGTATTTTAAATCATGGTATAAAACATGAAATTCAAGTGTGTCTAGGGTGAACACTAGGTATTCCATGTACTTTGGGATCCCTCATGATGAGAATATCCTGTAGATAACACTTCAAGCTCTTGCAATTAACTCTTTCAAACCATGAACATGTCAATCAACCTTTCAAGACTTCATATGGATGATTTAGACCATTAAAATAACATCATATTATCAATGAAATTATTCTCATCATCTTAATATCTTTCTTTGATTTGAAGGCCCCTTCAAGCATATAAGTCCTATAGTTTGATGGAACACAACCTGCAGACTAGCAATGGAGTCAATTACTAGCAAAGGATATGGTTTTCTTACTTCATGACCTCCACACATGAAAAATAGGAAACTAAAATTTTTATAAAAAATATAATTCCCCTTAGGATCTTGTAAAACAAAGTATTTTCAAATACCAGTCCAAACTAAGAGGAAACTTGAAGGTGATGGGGATGAGCAAGCAGGAAATGGCAACATACCTTATAAGAAATTGTTCAAAGATAAAAAGAAACTAATGATAGAAATTTTACCATGGATTTAAAGTATTCAAGGAGTAACTTCATCCCTAAATATCATTTAGCTTGATTGCCCTCTTACTAGATGTACCATCAAAAAATTGGTTGACCATTTTTACTTGCCTAGGAGAGAGATAGAGAAACATAATGTTTTATGTCATTTTCAAGTGTTTCAAATATGATGAATCATAAAAGTGAGTTTAGGGTACTTGATGAAACACTATATAAGTATCCACACATGCCAAAAAAATTTCATAAGTTGTACAATAAACTAAAAACTACCTTTAACTACTTGATTTTATTATTTTGAAATAAAAACCTATAAACTTCATTTATGAAACAATTATTTTGACACTTACTGACACATGGGATGATGAAGAACACATTAAAATCCTTATCCTCTATGGTAAATTATACAATTCTATTAAATGGACCAAATATGACCCCAAGATGACATAAGAGTAAGTAAGGACTATAAATGAATATGACCAAAGATATAAACATAATGAATGACCCTAGTGGATCCCTATATCAAGTTTTAAACTATAGGGGGTTGACTTAGTTTTACTTGTGGTAAAAATATTTGATAATTAACATGCTTATTCATGACCCATTGTTAACTATAACACTCTGAAGGGGATGGTGGTCTATATATGCTCATATGAAGAGTGCATGTAAATATCTATCATCATATGCAATTTCCTTATCTAAAAATGTGAAAGTGGTCTAGGTATCACTATATAGTGATACATACCAATAATTCTATGAAGTGGATGTGTCTCCTCTATATCTATCTGATATGAATCTAGTGGTGGATGCAACTAGTATATATAGTGAACCCTTGATGTGCTTCTTACCTCATTCATTATATGATTAGGGAATGGAACTAAAAATATAATTAGTGCCTTAGTATATATTTTATGTTTTTTTTGTTACATTGTGTGTATGATCACATCAATAATATTAGCCTCAATTAGATCTTGTATCTTGTGATTTAGGTTAATGCATATGTTTATTATATGGCCTAGTGCCCAATGATACTCATATAATGCTTTTGAATCATTGTTATTTAAAATATTCCACATCTTATCAGCTTATTTAATGTGATGGAGTGATATTAAATTTCATTCCAAGAGATGAATCCATTTTGGTGACTCTGGAAGATTAGTGAAAACATTACACTAAGGAGTAGATAAAACCAATCTATGAGATGGATCAGAAGCTACATTGATTATGGCCTTTTGATTACTTTTATTATTTATGTACCTATTATTAATTTGGTTTTTCAAAGCCAAATTTATACCCCTATTATCCAAAACTTTTCCCAAAATGGTTAATTTTCCCAATATAGCTGGTCAAACTGGTCAATTATGGACTAAAAGTGTAAATTATGGCCAAAAATGTCAAAAACGGGGTAAAAATAATCTAAAATGTATAAAAAGTTATAAAATTGTGCTAAAATATCTTTATTTATATTCAAAAAAGATAAAATATCCTAAGTCCTAAGTTTCAAGTCATGATAAAGTCATTTGATATGTTATAATAGCCAAAAAGGGCACCAAAACCACTCCCACATGCCAAATTGTCAATTTTAATACGTAAAAGGTGTCAAAAATATGAAAACTTGCATTTTAAGCTACGAATTTATTCTAAAATGTTCTATTTTAAGTAGTGGAAGGTGTAATTTTGGCTTTAAAAAAGCAAAATGAGGCTCTTTTCCTTCACTTTTTAAGTAATAGTATGGAATCCATATGAAATCTATATAATATAAGGTAGGGGAATTAATATAAATAACATTTTAAAGCTTAAAAATAAATTTAATGGAATTTCATGGCCATACAAGACCTAAATCAGCCTCTTTTTAGTTTCCTACTTGTTATCATAAAGAGACATGCCTATATATTTCTTGATGGTACAACCTACTAAAGGAGGGTACAACTCTCGAATTTAGGTTGAAGAAAATAGACTCATAGATATCCTTTTTGGTTAAACTAGTTTCTAAATTTTATTCTCCATGTTCATTAACCACCTAGTTAAAGTTAGGATTAATTATGTTGCCTTGCAACTAGAAAGGCATCCAGTTTTCTTCATTTTCTCTTCACCTAGGTAGAGTTTTGGGAAAATTCAAATAATTTTAGAATATTGAAGACTTTATCTACCTTTACATATAATTATTAAGATGTTATTTTTCAAATTTAAATTCAAACAAAGGCCACAAACTCAGCTAGTATAGATTTATAGTTTGACACGCTTACAAGGTGAATTATATGGTCTTGGAGGTTAAGAGCAGCCTTAAATGATCAATTTTTTATGATTTTTAGGGTTTTTATAAATATTTCATGGTTTAAATTCATAAATATCATATATTATTCAATTATCATGGCTAATAAAGTCCACCTCCTTATTTTAAAAGTGTCTCAAGAAGTTATTTTAGCATATTTTAAGGTTTATTTGCAAATTTTGATATTTTTTGCAAAATTCTAGGTTTGAATTGGGTTCTCTTGCCTTCCTTGAAATAGTCTCCAAATTTTGATGGTATGATGTTTTGGTGTACATGATTTCATACACCCTTTCACCTTGGTTTTTCCATGCTCCTTAATGTTCCTTTCCCACATCCATCTCCTTTCTCCATACCATTGTCTACCACAACCATTATTACTATGTTTTAACCTTCATTCGACCCTTCATCATGTTTTCTCCATCATCCATCATGTATTTCCACTCCACTCACCCTTCATACTCATCCCAATCATAATAATATTTTTTAAGAGAGTTAAGGGATAGTGTACCCACCATGAGCATGAAAAAGAACATATGGTCCAGTCAAATCACCAAACTCAGACAAAGTCAAAAGGCATCATATAGTAGGGGTGCAATCAAAAGGTGAAAATTAAAGTATCATATTCTATGTTCAAGATGAATAAACTAATTCTTAAAGGTCTAGGTATGTTCAAGATGATCACTCTATAAGAGGTAAGAATCTATAGACTCATGAGTAATTATTAAGGTGTTTTTAGACCTTCAAGGGCACAGGTACAATAAAGGATACCTACAACAAGAACTAACATAGTTAAGGTGATATCATTCAAATGAAAAGTGACCTTTTTTAAAGTTTATCATGTCAAAGAATCCTACTCATTAAAGTAATCTTAGCTATGGGATGTTTGGGGTTACCATGAGCATAGACAAGGGTTTCAAGGCCAATCAAGACCAAAACATAGTCATGGAAGCCTACAAACACCAAATACAGTCATGAAATTCCATCAAATACATCAATTTAAAGTGGAAATTAGATTTATATAAAGTTATATAATAGTTAACTCATCAAACTTAGTTAATATTTGAATAGGGGTCAAAATATGCCTTTGAGCCGTTCTCATGGTCAGATACAGGTTATTGTCTATACAATGTACCTTTAAGAAGAGGCCTATAGTTTCCAATCATACTTGGAATGTTTCTCAAGGTTATTTGATTAATTTATGTTAGGTTATAATGTTTTTAAATTTCCCATCATGATTTTAAGATAAAATTTCACTTGTCATTCTATCAACCTCATGCCTAAGTACCCTATACTTCTTAAATGCACCTACAGGCTTGTAGGTGTATTCAATTGAATAGATGAGGGTTTGGTCATCTAAGGATATTTTTAGGGTTTATAAGGGAACCTAATGAAATTAAAATATAGCTTATAACCTTAATAAATCTTTTAAAATATCAAAAGGGATAAATAAGGGTTTTTCATGAATGACCTATAGCCCTGATATAGGCCTACAATCACTTGTAAAATCAACCTATAGTGAGCTAGGGTTCTTAGATGGTTTGTGGTATTATAATATAAGTAACAGTCAGGAGACATAATTGGCATTAATGTTAATTAATTCAATAGTTACAAAGAAGTATATTTTAAATACATCTTTCAAGACAAAAACCTTATATCCCCAAATGAGTACCTACAGACCTGTGTCATGTACAAACACTTTTTGGTTATAAATTGGACTCTTAGATGCTTAAACAAGTGTGTAATTTAACAAGGATATGATTAATTTTAATAATAAATTATTCATGAATTAGTAATAAATAATCCATAAGATGTTTCAATGAAGGATTTTTACACTAATTTACACCTACAATTATCCTATATGTTGATCTACAATAGGCTTAGGACTTCACCTACTGTCACAGTCAAGCATAGCAAAAGAGGGTTTATTCAAAGGAGCATTTTGATGATATATTATGATGAAAAAGGAATAATATAATAATAAAATGACCTATTGAGGTAAAAGGATCATAATGGAGGATAAAATTTTTCTAAGACAACATAATGATAAGATCTTGAAGCCTATAGTCAACTCATATTAAAACCTACAACTGCCTTGAAACACATTAAAGTTAAAAGGATATTTGATTCTTTTGGAATAAATTTAGGATTAAAAAGACATCAATTATGGATTTTGAATATTAATTAAGTATAAAGAGGAGATATAATACTAAGTTTCAATAGAACTTAAAGAAGAGCAATGGCCCACCTATAGTTAGGTTATTAAAGGAGTAATCTACGATCAAAGTGGCTAAAGGGTATTAAAGTGCTTATTGAGGGGTATTGAAATTAAGAGGAGGATAAAATAATATTTAGGTGTATATTATTCTTTAATTTCATTTAAATCTCAATCCATACACATATTATTCATGAAATTGCCCACCTAAAGTCCCGAACAGTGCATCTACAAGTTTGTGCCTTATGAGGTAAACCTATAATGCCAAGGCACTCACAAACCTCAACTAGTTTAATTAAGACATATATATGGTGGATGATGAAATTATAATAAATGAGGACTCAATAATACTATGAATTTTCAAGAAGGGATTAATATGAGGTGACTCTATCAAATCAAAATCATGTTATAGTCAGCCCAAATAAACACTTACAGTCACTAAGCATACCTACAACCAAACCCCAAAGGGAGGGTTATTCCTATTTATATAATTTTCAAGAAATTTAAATGGTTTATAACACCTTAATAGAGGTATAAGTGATATTTTAAATCTATTATAGATGTGTGGAAGGTCAACATATAGTTCAATACCATGAAAAGTTGTAGGTAGAATACGAGGACAAAGTTAAAGAATGGTAAATAGGGTCCAAGTTTCATATTTAGCTCTTAAGGGTTTATTATAATGATTAAAAAAAAATTATATGACACTGACATAGGTTTTAAAGTCATTTTTTTAAATTGAGATCCATTAGGAAGCCATGAAATTGGCTTGAGGGTTTCTAGACCTCGTAGACTGCAAGAAGTGGATCTCAAATGCCAACTTCAAAAGCTTGGATATTTCACCAATGTTTCCATAGGACATAAATATGTTTAGAAAAGATGTAGAGGGTCATTCAAAATTCATTAGTGTAATTTTTAATAAATTCCAATGTGTAACCTTTATGAACAAAGGTTAACACCAGAATTCATTTACAACCCTTGCAAACCTTCCTTTTAAGACCCAATTGAGGAAATGACCATATAAGTGCATTAAATTGGGAAAATTTGACCAGGAGTATAAAATAGAAGATATTACCAACTTCATGAGGATAAAATATATGGTATTATATTGTATAGAATCTATATGGATGGAGCAAGAAGAGGATTTGTTTGAATTTTTATTGTGTCTTTTAGGTCTTGAAGATGATCATGAGATTCCAACCACTTGGGATGATAGTCTTGGAATTTAACCAAATCCTTATTCCATTTAAAAATCTTGTAAATACTCACAATTATCCCTGATATATCTTTCATTTTAGTCAATCTAATGGGTAGGCAGTGTACACTTTGGAAAAATGATGAATTTTCCCCTAAAAAGATTTGTAACATTGAAATTAGCTATCAAAGGGTTAAGAAGGAGTTTTCATGTTGAATAATTTCTTATCCATGAATAAATTAATTCATAAAAGGTCTATTTTCATGTAATAAAAGGCTATTTGGAGCTAATTAATCAGGACTTAAGTTGCACTATTTGTTAACTTCATACATCTTCTCTTGATTCATGTCTTTCAAAGCTAAGTCAAAGCATAAAATGTGGCATAGAACTTCATGAAAGGATATTTTAATTTTCAAATGGACCCCACTACCTCTTTCCTATGCAAAAGAGAGAAGCATGCAAAATGGAGTTAGTGGAGGTTGACTTGTCAAAGCTTGTTCCTTGATTTCAATGCAAAAGAGAATGTTATCTTGTTTCAAGCACCTTAAGTGGAGTTCCTTTTGAATTATGTCATAAATTCATGCATGAATAGAGATATTTATATTTAAAATCTTGGGCCCACTATATTCCTATGCCATGTTTGGAGAATCATAAATTTATGTAAATTGTTTTAGATCTTAAGTTAATTAACCAAGACTAACCCTTCCCCTTTTTCAACTCCACTTAGGGTTGTTTTAGGTTTTGAATCATATTTATTTGCTTAATAAATTAATTTTTAGAAAAAATCTTGGAGAAAAATATAAATTATAATATAGACCATTTATCAATAAAAAGAGTTTTTATTCTATATATGTGTTCAAAAATAATAATACTATGTATTTAATTATGTATGAACATATAAGTGAGATTTATCTCCCTTTAGCATGTTCCTCCTCACCTATATTTCTTTATCTCACCTTATACAAGTCATTTGAAGAGGTTTTCAACCCTTAATCTGAAACATTTTTGCTTAAGGACAAAAATAAGAATTTTACTGATTATATGTGTACATTAATTATAGTAACTTCAGAGAATATGAACAATTTAGGTGCATCACCCCTATAATTAGGATCTCCTTTCAGTTTATCTTCCCTTTTTCATCTGAGAAATCATAGTAGTCAAATTTATTGAAAAATATTAAGGGAACCAACCCTCTCTAGAGGTTCTTCTCATCAAAGGGTTGCTCACACTCTGAGAAGTTCCCATTGTATCAACTGGAGTGAGGGTGTGATCTAAACATCTTCAATTAGGGTATAGTCTAAAGTGATAATAGGACCTTACCTTATATGGAGATTTATTTTAACTCTTAATAGTTTATTATGATTCATTTTTATGCTTGATTTTAGCCATTGATAAGAGCTTAACCTCTCTTTCCTTGAATTTATGGCACAAAAGGGTAAATGTAGGAAACTTCTTAAACAAGATAGCTTTGTGCAATGCTAGTAAGAGACTTTGTTTAAATATGTCCTAAATCTCTCTATATTCCATGGGACTAGTCAATTTGGTTAATATTATCTTCTATCATAAGACATAATATGTGATAGGCTCATTCAAATTTTATTTTATATGTTCCACTTATGCATATGATGTCTTATCACTAATGTTGATAAATAAGTGTGTTAGAAACATGTTGGCTAAAGGATTAAATGCCATGATATATTGATTTCGTAAATAATATAACCATTGTAGGGAGTAATCATTAAGACTAATATTGACATATTTATACCCATGGTGTTAGAAAGAGTCAACCTATACTTAATAAACACCTGAGATTATCTTTGGTTATCTTATTGTGTCTTTGAAATGTCTTAACAACCAAAAAGAGGGCCAGTTATCCTTAGGAAGTGAGGCAACATGTTCAAATAATGAGTCATGTAAAAAGTCTTAAGGTGGTTCCCATCTCAAATTGTTTGAAGTTGTGTCAAGCCATAATTTTGTGCTAATTGTGTATAATAGTCTATAATAATACTTAAGGTGGTACTTATTATCTAAATGTACTCATGGAAGGTGATTTAACACATTAAAATCCATATCTAGTCATATGCTCATTTGAGCATGCCAAGAAACTACATAAATGGGGGGCATAATTAAAGATATTAGGGGATATTTTGAGGAAGGATGATGACCCTTGTCTAATTACTTAACATTCTTTAACGTTATTTATTAGATGTTAATGTGTTTTCCTCAATTGATGTTTCATTTGAAATTATGCATATTCTGCCTTCTAAAAGGTGTCTAAATCACATCCATTATATTTTTATGAACCATGAGACAACATTGAGACATTATCAGGCATTAAAAGTCTCCAAAAAGACCTTATTATCATTATAATATCTTTATAAGACACTTTTACATATGGAAAGAATTTTTTCAGGAGACAAATGCCTTTCATTCACTAGGAAGGGGCCCACATGTGTGAAAAAAATGAACCTTCAGATTTATTCCATCCATAATGTATATTTTTAAATAATTTTTGACTCCTCATTTCCCTCCTATTTCTCATCAATGGAATTTCAAGATCTCAAACCTGGGAAAATGCATAAAAATAATGTTTTACAGGCATTCTTAGACTTGTATCGACTTTAATGGTACAATCAAGGTCAGAAGAGGTCATACACTTCATATGGGGTATATTATAGGAATATTAGATAATATAAAAATCTCAACTATGCAAAGATACATAAAAAACATAACATGATCTCCATCGAGCACTTAGCAAGCTCACAGGGCTAGTTTGAGATAAATAGTATAATCTATACAGGGGGAGTTATCTCCCAATATCTCAGCTAGAGGTATTATCCATATAGGGATTTAAATTAGTGTCATTGTTTTTTATCTCAAGGCCTTGAGGTTTATGAAAAATCACTAAGACACCAAGGTGGTCTTAAGCCCTTTGCAAACCCCATAAGCTTAACTACATGCATATTTATCAAAAGTTTGAGCTCATTTTGATAACTTGAGAATGGATAAATGTATCTAAAGGCATTTTGAGTTTTTTAATCCCTTATTATCATTTTATCATGATACTTACAAGGATATATCAACACATAGTCTCATTTATAGGTAGGTTACATTCATGTGCAAGGTTCCTTTATTTTCATGAAAGAGTAGAACATAAGTATGATCAATGAAAATTTACGTGGATTCATCTAGGTTCCTCACATACCTCACCTAGTAATCATTTTGTGAGAATATATCCCCTTAAACCTTTTCAATATTCATAATTTTAAGGGAGGAGAAAGGTTTCAAAGATAACCTAGTTATTTTAATGGCAACACGTATTAAATCTAAGAGACTATGAATGGTGTCTTATTAAATATGTAGGAGTATTATAGGCATGTTTAGGATCCCCATATCTTAGAAGAATCAAACCTCCTTATGGATCTCAACACCAAACCCCATTAACTAGCTCTAAATGCATTCATAAGAATTTTAGTAGGGTTTATGGTTTACTAGAATTGTTTAAGTTTTTTGTGGACTCCTAGGTTTCAATTTCCCCTTCAATGTGTCTGGTTAATTAGCTCCAAATACATTACCTTGTTGAGTATCTAGATAGGTATGTTTAATATCTCAATAGGTAGTCTTTGAGGGGGATAAATGGTCCACATTTGGTTTCCTAAAATACATCTTCTATATAATGACTTCATCAAGATATTTTCACCTCATAATGAGTTTAGACTCACAACTTTAAAATAAATATGTAATACACCTATAGGTTTATGTCCTCACACACAATCGTATGTGTGAAATAAAGGTTGATTTTATAAAATTTCATGAAAGGTATTTGGAACCATGAGATAAGAAGCCCATTTAAGTGTGGAAATTGTTAAGAAGCCAATAAAATAGTTTAGAAGATTAGGTCCATGCCTACATTTTAAAAACTCCCCCAAATCACCACCTATAGATGAACCTAGGTAGATGTAATAAAATGATATATAATTGTGAATATGAATACCTTAAAAATATTATTTAGGTTTGAGGAAGGTTAACTAGGTTCCCATCATGGTGTAGAAACCCTTCTCTTACTCATGGACCTATAAAATGACTCCATTTATAGTCAAATGTCTCAAACCCACACCTACAAGATGGTAGTCCATTTACTTTATAACATGGATATAGGAGGCCATATAAAAATTATGGAGGAATATAAATATAAATATCATATTATATAGGTTATACTATTGAAATACAAAGGATACATAAAATACTGACCAGAACAAGCTAACTCAGGACCCTTTAACTCTATAAAAATAGTTGGCTTAATGCATACAAGTATGCTTAATAAGATGGGATACATATGTTGTTTTGAATGAATAAGGTAACACACTATATTAAATGGGTTTTATAGTGGTTTTATTCCATTTTTATAGCCTTTAAAATCCTTCAAGATAGATTCAGGTTAAGAGAGTTGAGTAGGCCTGACTAAGGGTTCATAACACATAGACCTATGTGTGTAACTAAGAGAGCATGTTGTTATAGGAAGAATGGGAATAAATAATAAATAAGTGTTGAAAAATATTAAAATTACATTCCATCAGTATTTTAATAGTAATTAAATAATACCACTCAAGTCTTTGACATCAACTAGTCTGAGCACTGATTAAAGGCCAAGGATGGTCATCGAAAACCTAAAAGAGAAAGAATGATAAAGGTAAAATCATGATCCATTATAAAATATGGAAATGGTTTAGTACTCATATAAAATTATTATATAAAATAACTTAGGCCACCATAAGCACATATATTGGCCTAATGTCTTGAGGCTCAGTTCAGGCCTATAAGTCCTAAAACCCTTCCTAAGCCCTCAAATCCCTAGCTCTACTCTTGTGACATATCAAGTTCCTCATGAAGATACGGGTCCATAAAAATGATTTTATATGGTGTCATAGGTATTAATAAAGGTTTTATAGGTAGAATAAGGTAAGGTAAGTGTAAATTTGGCTTAACTTCCTCCCTCAAGGTCCATCACCCTAGTCTACGATTTTGAGCTTCTAGTTCAAGTGCTCATATCTTACATGGAAAGTTACATGGGAAAAACTAATATTAAGTGAATTTATGGACCTATATTTAATTACCATCCATGGTATAGAGATTTTATTATATCTGGGAATATCTATGAACAATCTTTAACACCATGAGCATGCCCAAAATGCCTAGTCATGACTCAAAGGATGCTAACTTTTACTCGAAGATCATTGTACAAGGTGCATGGGACCATGAAATATTAGGGTGGTTTTAATGGGTATATATACTCAAAATTTATGTCATTAAGTTTTAATTCTAAGGAATTTGGTTTATGAACCATTGTTAAGATGGTAGGCCACTCTAAACACTCTAAAACATTAATGGAGAACCCAATGGACAAGAGACCCTTATTAATGATTCAAATGACCATGAGAAATAATGAAAAAAATATTAAATCACCTAAAAGTCATGTATTCCCTATTTAAATCATAAATTTTTAATGTGTGAGACCAAATATTTAAGAAAATGGCTTTTGAGGTCTAGTTTTGGGTCTATTTTAATAATTCCAAACATGTTGAGGGTATTGAGTGAGTATAAAGGCCTCTTGGGATTATAAATAGGTAGGATGATATTAAAAACATCACTCTTCAACTCCCATAGTAGTGAAGATAATCCTAATAAGCAAAATTCAACTTAATTGGGTAGATAAGCTTCATTTCCACCAAGAAAGGAGTGTTACAGGCCTATCCACATAGTGATGAGACTCTTAAAGGAAAGAAAATTATTTTACCAACCCCTTAAATCCATTATTAGAATCATACATTACCTAAAATACTATAAATCCTAGGTCTCTCACCCATTAGGAGAATAATGCATTAAATGGGCTAAGAATGGTATGGAGGGTGGCAACTAGGCAAGAATGGAAAAGCTCAAGCAAGTAACTACCTCTCATAATGAGTGCATGACCTCCTATTGTATGATAAGGAGTGATGGAGTAGTTTAAAGTTTCATGGTATCTTCATAGGGTTAACTATGACCAAAAATAGGCCATATACCACACCTCTATGCCCAAGGGCCCATTAAAAACCATTTTTCAACCATTTAAATGCATGTTTGATTTCATGGAGATGTTACAAATCCTTATTCATGTTTATAACTTATTTTTGAGTGAATGAGGATCATTTTGGTCTCTCCTCCACACTTATGTGCTACATTCTCATTCTCTCCCCTTCTCATATTATATAAATTGGGATTTAAAATCCATTATATGGATCCCTCAGTTGGGAAAGAAGAAAATATACCCAATTTTACCTTATAACCTTTGAATTAATATAAGGACTGGTTTAACCTCTCCATGATAATCTAGTGTGTTTTATACTTGTTGATTTGCACAAGTGGTTGAGTCTTATCTCCCTTTGTAGGTTTTTATTTCTCACCTAATTTCTTGAAGATTATTCTATGTAGGCCACATGGTGTTTGAAAGTATTAGTGATTATGATTGGAGTGGGATCTAATTGGTAGTGTCTTGAATCAGACCTCCCATTCATCACCCTCATCTTATGTTCATCTATCATATCCTCCATGTGAAACACCAATTCTTAGGAGTCTTTTAGAGAGAGTGGTTTAGTCACTATCCCTTATATTATTCATAAGTGTTATTTAAGGGTCAAATAGAGGGCACATAACATGTTGGTGCATCACATCTCATATATTAGGTTTGTTTCATGCATATTTATATCCTTTCTCATTGGAAAATAACTAGGTTTAGGAATTAATCCTATATTATGCATTAAGGGAGCTAGCCTCTAAATTAGAGGTTCATCTCTCTGAATAGGCTACCCACACCTAGAAGTGATCTCATTGTATCAAATAAATGAGGCAATTCTAAAACACCTTTGCCTCAAGGGTAAAATATAGACTAATAATATATTATAACACCACTAGTGGGACCAAAATTCAAGCAAGTTGGAACAACTACTTGTAACATTGGTGATCTCAGGGGATTCAAACACTCTACTAGCAGAATTACATTCAAATTTCATGCCAAAAATAGTCACAAGGTCTTGATTAGAAGGTAAATAAGATGAGGTTGTTGAATTATCCTTAGATTTTTATAGGAGTAATAGGTAACCTAGGTCTAATCCCCATCCTTTACCCCCTACTTCTCTTAAGACTTCTCAACAAAATATAGCTTCAAATCCTAAACCCCAAATGGATTGGCCTATAAACCAAGAATTTGTGCCATTTAATGGTGGAATCCCTCTAAACATAAAATAATATCATGATATCCTTGTTTATACACTTAATATCCTTCCATACTTCACATGAGAAAAATCTACCTCTTATATTGAACACATTACAAACATAACCAACCTTTTCTTAGTACATAATTTGACTCAAGAAAATGTAGCAATGAGGTTAGTAGATACTTAATTGAAAGGTAAGGAATTTCAATGGTATAGAGGTATAGGACCTACATCTATCAACACTTGGGATCTATTTTGGGAGCACCTATGTAAGCATTTTGAGGATAAAAGTGACTAGATGTCCCTCGTGGAGCAATTGACCATAATCAAAATGGATCCTCAAGATTTTATGGTGGAGTTTAATTATAGGTTATAGAAAACTTTGGATATGATCTAACTAGTAGTTAAAACCACTCATAATTATGCCTTTTATACTATTTGAGATCCCTCAATTATGATATAGTAGTCATGATACCATCCATGGGTGGGAACACACTACTAAATGCATATGAAGTGGCAATAAGGGTATAAATCTATTTAATACAAGAATGAAAAATTACACCAAGGACCCTCATACCATTTTTCATAGAGATACAACCTCTTGTTCCTAAAATTTCTTGCATACTAATGCCAACCAACCATGAATAGGTAGATGTTAGTCAAGTAGATAGATTAGTTAAACTTGAAGGGTTGATCAATGTACAAAGAAACAAGATAGTGGCCTTGGATAGGTAGAAACTTACACCTCATAGAACATATAAAGATACTTGTTAATCCACCTATTAACCTTATCAATTCAAAATGACTCCATATCAAGCTAATTCAAAAGATCAATGGTAGATCACTTAGTCAAGGCCATACAATAGTTTCAATCCTAAATCTTCCATCACTTCTAGAGCATTAGTTCCTACTCAAAATAACTATGATTAAAAAGGCCAATACTCTACATAACATGGGAAATATCATGATTATTCCATCATACCAGTTAAATGTGATTATCAAACTTCTCTTATGCATCTAAATAAATCTCCTCATTTTCAAGACAATTAACCTCTTATGCAACACAAATAAGCCCCTCTTGTACAACATGGAAAGATTCCTTTCATGACTCAATCTGAAAGACCAAATCAACAAGGAATGAGTAAGGGTCAATCAAAATCAAAGACTACCTTTTCCAACTTTTAAGAAGGATAAAATTATTTTGGATAATGTGCAATCAATCAGCTTTGGGGTGAAACTAAGGGGGACAGTCCCATTTTAGCTAATATAAGGGATAAAATAAGGATAGTGAGTGGTGATTCAGAGGTTGAGAGTGCAAATCCTTCATCATCTTAACCACCTTAGGAGACTAATTTATAATATGCATCCCTCAAAATCCCACTAATTCAAAAGGTTCATAATGAGAAGGGGAATAATAAGAAGGGTCTATTCATAACTCATTTCACTCAAGATTCAAGTAGTACTATTGATCATAAGTTGAAATCAAAGGTTACTAGCCTTTACATCAGCATTATAGATCAGATGAAGAAGGCTCATGTCACCATACGAATGTGGGATACATTTATTACTCTAGGATAAAAGTATATCCTCTAATAAGAGTTGTCAAAACTTCACATCTTGAACAAATAGGCCAAAAAAGTAAGTGCAGTCTTAACAAGCACTAATCAACCTAATGAGCCCCAACTAGACAAGGTAAACAAAACCCCTCCTTTCTATCTCTATATTATAATAGGATACTCCTTATTACATAATTTTATGATAGATAGTGGAGCTAATACATATTTCATGCCAAAATTTATAACATACAACTTGGGGTTATGGTATGAGCCTAATTATAAAAGAGTATTGAAACTAGATGGGTCTCCTACTCATATTGTTGGTGTGCTCAAAGATATGAAACATACCTTAGTTTCTTTTCCCAATTATACTATATCCTAATATGCGGTAGTGGTTGACCTTATCCCTTATATAACTTATGTTTGTCTATGGATTTCACTACAAAGATAGGAGGCTCCATATCTTCTAATTAGTTTTATATGTCTCTAGAACTAGGTATGGAACTAAGGTCACCATCAGGTTTAAGCCTATCTCTAGTTCAATTTAGAGACATACATGCCTAATTTATCTAATTTCAACTATAATATTATTGATGAATATGAGTACCCCAATGATCAAGATCTATTTGATCCACTTGAGGGCATATTAGACCTACTTCTTGATGAGTGGGGTATAGATAACCATGTTTATGATCCATATAAGAGCATTGAATAAGTAGGATTGGGGATACACTATATGCATGAATCATAGGTAGTCATACCGGCCTTTACCAATTGATGTCAAGAAAATTATGGAGTGTGAAGTTTTTTTTATGGTTCTAGATGAAATAATGGAATTAGAGTAGTTGTCATGTTTATCTCTCCTTTTAAGCAAAGATATTGTTTTCCCATAAGATTTCAATTATGTTGAAAATTCAACATAACATAATATGATGCCCTTATTCATGGGATACAATATGAAATAATAAGAGATATCAGGATACTAAAAGCCATGGGAGATAGTGAATTAGTAGTACATCATATGAGAGGGAGGAATTCAATCAAAATTACACTCTTTAATGCATATAAGCATAGGGTTTGGGACCTGTTAGAATGTTTTGAGGCCTTTGACATTAATTCAATCCCAAGAGAATCCTATCAACATGCATACATGATGGAATATATAGGGATATAATATGAAATCCAAAATAAAGTCAAGAACATGAAGGAACAACCATAAATAAAGGTGTTTTGAAAACCTTCAGTACTTGATAATAAAGTCAGCTGGCAAGTCTTTGACAATGATAGACAGATAACATATTTATTGCAGCAAAGGGTAGAATTTTACTTAAGGAACAAGTGTAGATTTCAATAATAGTATGGTGATCAAATTGTTTAGTTGAGGATAAACATACTTCCCAAGGGATTATTGACTCTTGAAAAGATCTTCAAGTAATATGATTGATTGAGGAGATATAAGGTTAGCATGTCAACCCAGGAAGATCACTATGATAAGGTCACCATCTTTAAGGATATACTACTCAAACTAGTCAAAGTGAACACAAGGGAAGAAATGGAAGCCTTCATAGAGTTGTGTAAAGATATTTTAGACATATTTTCTTGCGAATATAGTGATTTGAAGGGGTTTGACCCTAATTTTGCTCAACATACTATAGAATTATAGGCAAGTGCTAAACATGTAAGGTAGAAGCAAAGACTAGTCAAACCTAAGATTACATTACTCACGAAAAAATAGTTAATTAAACTCATTCAGTCCAACATCATCTTCCCCATCAAATACTCTTCATGGGTGGCTAACCTTGTGCCTCTAAGGAAGAAGAATAAGGAGATAAGGTTATGTGTATATTTCAAGAATCTCAATAGGGTATCATTGAGAGACCTGTTACCAATCTAGATTGTACCCTTAAGGTAGTGGTGTTTATAACTTGCTTCATCTAGATAAAACAATGGGATCACTTATATATGTGGATATCCTATTTAGTGAAGTGAAACTCTAGTTTTGTGGCTAGATCCCCTAATGAATCATCTATTAGATTAGTTCCTAAACCTATTATATTATTGATGTAAGGGGATAGAAAATGAATAAAATAAACCTAAGATATGAAAGGTGATGCACCAACATGTTTTTTCCACTCTAACTGACCCTTAAACAATACTTTTGAATCAAACAATCACTAGTGACTAAACCACTCTCTCTAAGAGACTCCTAAGCATCAATACTTAACATCAAGGTTATTGTATATAGCTAGAACTTAAATGTGATGAATGAGAGGTATAATTCAATACATTACAAATCAATTTTCACTTCATACATAGTAACTAACACTTTCACACATCATATTACCTATTTAGGAATATAAAACTCATCACTTATGAAAATCAACAAGTATGAAACACAATATTGATTCAAAGTTTACAAGGTGTAATTTGGGTAGAGTTTTTTTATACCCAGTCAAGGGATCCATATAATGGCTTTTGAGCCTCAATTTATAAAATAAGAGAAGGGGAGGAGAATATGGTGTATAAGTGTGAATGAGAGTCCATGATTATCCTCATTTATTCAAAATTTAGTTAAAAACATGTAAAATGATCAGTAGTATCTCCTTAACCTCTCCCATGCACTCCCTTGGATGCATAATAACCTTCAATGAGAGTATGGCATAGGAAATGGTCTAGTGGAGGCTCATTCAATCTTGTTTGACCCCATTCAAAGCATTATAAATCTAACCTAGTCAACCACATCATCTCTTGTCAATTATAATGGTGTAATTATTATATAATTGGCCTCTAGGAAGCATTAAGTAGCCTTCCTCTCTCCTTTAGATGTTAATAGGGCTTGAGAAATTACCCAAATATTCCATAATGGATAGGAAATATGAATAATAACCT
Organism: Torreya grandis; assembly: GCA_037957365.1. NCBI lineage: Eukaryota > Viridiplantae > Streptophyta > Pinopsida > Cupressales > Taxaceae > Torreya > Torreya grandis. The sequence goes on along the minus strand of JARHVA010004559.1, from coordinate 1,184,708 downwards.
CCATGAATCATTTACAAGGATGTTTATGGCCTTGAATTTACTCCCTTATCATCCCTCTATGCCAATAGACATCTCCCATAGTTGACCAAATAGGCCTACTGGGCAACTAGGCCTAATCACTTGGTGCTAGTTACTTGGATGGCCATGAGACTTTCATATAACATTAATAATGGGTAATTAATCATGTTTCAACTATAAAATATCATATTACACAATGAATTATTCCTTTTAAATATGGCATGCTTGCAATTCTTGCTCATTTAGGTGACTAGGTCACCTTTCACTAGCACCTCTAGACTACTTGCTTAGTCTAGGCCTGTAAAAGCATTTCAAGGAGGAATTGAGAGTAGTTTATGGCCTCGGAGGGTGGAATATGTGAACAAATAATAAAATAGGGGATATTATTATTATTATTTTAGTAATATAAAATCAAATCTAAATAAACACACTAAATGCTAACACCTCTAGCCTAGACACTAGGGAGAGCTTAAGTAATAAAAACTAGATGAAAGAACAACTAAAACATAAAATACACAAATAATTTACCTAATTTGGGAGATCCAAATTATTTATTTAGTGGTGTTCCTAGGTTGTGAATCAATAAATCTTTGGTAAATGAAGCTTGCTAGATCCTTCTCTCCTTAGCACCAATGGTTTTGATGCAGCTTATAATTTCTTTGGCTCAAGATTTTGGCATTATAACACTATTGTAAAGCTTGTCTCTCCCCAAATTATCATTAAATATTTATACTATGAGAGTTAAAAATAAATGGGCATGGTCTTGTATTTATAGATTTAAGAATTAACTCTTACCCAAGGTGAGTTAATGTTGATTTGAGTTAAAAGTTGTCATGTAGTTATGAATTTTAGTTACTAGTTATAGTTATCAAATTATAAGGTTGAGTTGAGACTAACTCTAGTTGATTTAAAAATTTTCATACAGTTACGAATTTTAGTTACTATTCATATTTCTCAATGTAGACATGTTAGGATATTTTGTCAACTCATAAAGATAATGATGAAAGGTTAGGATATTTTGATTTTTGGAATTTCCTTTCTTAGATATTAATTAATTTCAAATGGATCATTAAACTAGTTATTTAATATTTTTTAATTTATTTTGATTAGACTTTTATCTCTTTCAATATTTAATTATGTGTGAAATTTCCCTACTTAATGGGTCCATAGGCCAAATTTCTAGTTGTGATATCGTAAGTGATTTGAGATGAACTTGTGAGAGGTTATTATTGTATATGGGATGGTACCCAAAATAGGGATGCCTCAACACAATTTTGAGATTTGGTGAATGATGCATGACCAAATTTCAAACATTCCATGATTCTTATACTTAATTTTCAATGTTTGGAAAGAATTAGTATGAATCCCAATCAAAGCTAGTTACAGTTGAAATTGGGTGTCTACAATTTTCCCCTATTTAGGAAGGCATTGTAAGCTATAAGAATAGTAATGTCTTCTAAAATAATAAAAATTTCATGTATACTTGCTACTTTAATGGTAATGGATGAGCTCTATATACCCATTCAAGGGAGTGGTTGGCAAAAAGGGTTAGTGATCGATCCATCAAAAGGAGGAAACAATGGGACCAAAAAGATAAAATCAGGTGGAAAAGACTAATTTGCCCAAAGGCAATTCTAATTAGTGGCATAGTTGGGATAAAAAGGTAATGATTTATCCAAAGGTAGTTATAATCATTAGTAGGATAAAACCATGGCATAGCTAGGTGGATAAAGATAATTTTTTGACCAAAGGTGGTTATAATCATTATCACAATGAAAACATGCCCCAAGTGGGCAGAAAAAAGCAAATGATTTTCCCAAAGGTGGTTATAATCATGAATCTCTTTGTGGATCAAAACACAATGACTTTCCCATAGGTATTTATAATATTTTTTTGTGAAATTGGGATGGTGCATGACGATTTTCCTAAATTTAGTTATAATCATTAACATTACAAGTGGGAAGAAATATAGTGATTTGCCTAGAGGCAATTATAATCATTGGTACCCTGATAATGGCAAATTAGAATATGGGGTTGGAAAACTAAATCCATAACTATAGAATAAGTGTAAGCCAATACAAAAGATAAAGATGAATTTAGGCAACCTACTAGTATGGAGATGCACATCCTAACTAACAAGGATTAAAATCATTTGTGATTTAATTTCTCTATATGTTGATATGATTTGGGTAGATTAGAGATGTTTTAGGTGCTAAGGAGATATATCATGGTTATATCGCTTATAAGACTTCTTGAGCTGATTTTTGTCATATCACTTGATGGTAGGCATCATGATATAAAATAACATGATAACTTAGCCAAAATAGGCATAAGGACTGACACATGATCCAATACTCAATAAAAAATAATGCACCAATGATAAAAATGAGTATGATAATGTTGGCAAATGAATATGGATAGATTCAAGAATAATGTGCAAAGGATTACCCAATAAATGCACCTAAAATAAATCAAGGCACAACAATAAATCAAATAAATAGGAAAATAAGCAAGTAAAAAAACAAAACACTAAGAAAATAAAGAATAAAACAAAGAGAATAAAATGAAGCAAAAACAAATATTGACTAAGTATGATGTCAAAAAAAATAGAAGACAAACAAGATGATGATCATTGCCCCTAGGTGATATAAGACAACAAAGCAAATAAAAAAAATTGGGAATAGAAGAAAAGTAAGGGGTAACTGAGCTGACTCCAAATATACTAGGCAAGTGGACATTGCCTATATAGTTCCATGGATACAAGGTCTAACAAAAACTTTGGGCCAAATATAGTTCTCCCAAGACATGGGATAAAAGAAAATGATGAGAAGGAAAACATGATTATATTATCGAGTAATGATGGGAATGGGATTTCAAATAGTGAGAGCATGGGATGTTAGGACAATAAGTATGGGGAAACTAAATGATAATTGGTTTCTTATTATATAGCTAGGGATCCTAGAATCCTTAAGGCAAAAAAATGGTTGATTTGATTTTTAGTATTTTCTAAATTGTTTGCAAATGTTTTTGGATTTTCTATCTTTTTCAAATGTTTTTGGAATTTTTGGAGTATCTCAACTCAATTGAGAATGAAGGGATACAAAATAGGCCACTCACAAAACAACAAGAGTGTTCAAGCTTAAATTTTCTCTCAAAATGGTGATATCATGGAAAAGTGGTGACTGAACTGACCTCAATGTGAATCAAGTGCTACCTACATAGTTCCATTAGGATGGGACCTCAAGTCACTATAGTTCTACCCTATAATAATGGAGTTTAATTAGGTAGCAGTATAATTGAAAACAATAGGCAAAGAAGGTAAATGGAGTAGTATTGTATAAGAATAGCTAGGTTGTACTTCAAGGCATGATAAAAGATGTAGTTCCTAACATTCCCATAGGTAGATATAATGTGGAAACAATGGCAATACTTTGATTTACCCAAAGGTAGTTATAATTAGTAGATCTTGAATATAATGAAATAAGAAATAAAGGATGTAATTGTCAAACCACTATCATACTATTCCAAAAATGGACCTCTGTTTATAATATTAAATCAACTACTGAACTTGATCTGAATCTTTGTGATGAAAGTGCTCTATGAACTAATGGAATGGAACCAAGGTTAACATGGTTGGGTAGGGAGGGTTAAAACAACTTTGGTTGATGTGAAAGGTATGGTAGAATGATATATGGTATGGTAAAAATGAGGTCATAATAAGGTATAAAATAAATGGGCCTCATAAATAATATTTCAAGTCTCTCAAGTGAAGTAATGTTTGAGGTGTATGATGTTCATCAACTCATCAAGTTCATCTCTATCGGGGGTAGCTAGATTGTATTCTTCAGAGCCATAATTTTAAATAATGATATAAGGGCCCATCCAATTGGGTTTAAACTTGCCCTTTTTCTTCTTCTTCTCAACCATGGTGTGATTTTAATTTTGTTTTAGAACAAGATCTCCAGTCTTGAACTCTCTATGTTTAACCCATTGATTATAGTGGCCACATAGTCTATTTTAATATGTTTGAAGGTTGTTGACAATAGCTGTGTGTTTTTGGTCAATTAATTCTAGATCTTACAAGTGAGTAAAAAGAAGGTAACTCAACCTCAATAGAAAGAATGGCCTTAGTGCCATAAACTAATGAATATGGAGTGGCTCTTGTTGGGGTATGGTAATTAGTGTGGTATGCCTAGAGGGCATGAAAGATTTGGAAGTGCCAATCATGGCCTGTATCATTGATAATCTTTTTGAATATGTTGACAATGGTTTTTTTAGATTCTTCCTCTTGGTTGTTACCTTGTGGTTAATATGTTGTTTAAAAATGTTGAGTAATATTGTACTCGATATATAGCATTTTAACATCCTTGTTTTTAAATGATCTACCATTATCAAATATAATGTTGGGAGGAATACCATAAAGACAAATGAGGTGATTGAATATGAACTTGGAAATTTATTTTCTAGTCACATAAATGAGGCTTATAGCTTCAACACACTTAGTAAAATATTCAGTGGTAGTGAGGATGTGTTTATGGCCATCAGACTAGGTGAGGTTTATCTTCCCAATGAAATTGACGCCTCATGTATCAAATGACCTTGGTTTAAGTATTGGTTTCAGAGTTTTGGTTGGGGCATGAATCATATTAGTATGCTTTTGACTTTTATCACATATTTTTATGTACACTATTACATTTGCATCCATTATTGGCCAATAATACCTAGTACATAAGAGCTTTTTGGCTAAGATCTCCCTAGTAATGTGGGCTCCATATATTCCTTCATGAACTTCATGTAACGATAATGTTGATTCTATTGAATTTAAACAATGAAGTTGAGTTCAATCGAAGCTATGATGATAAAGGGTTGGGCCAAGTAAGTTATAACATGTAGCTTTGTAGGTAAAAACCTTTTTCTATTTGCATGATAGGTATAGTGGTATGATATGGTCATGTAGGTAGGTAAAGAGGTCTGAATACCATGTAAAAATGGGAACAATAATATCACAAATCATTGTGATAGTGGAACATTAATGGAAATTTAGATACAAAATAGGCCTCCTAAGAAATTAATTAAAAAGTAATTTATTTTTTATTTTACAAATAATTTAAATATATATAATAATAAATTACTTAACTACATGAATTAAATGGGATCAGAATGAATTATAAAAAGATTTAATTTACAATACTTTCTATATTTTTTATAATCGTTAAGTTATTTTCTCTCTTAAAAATAAAAATCAATCTTAAATGATTTTATCTTTTTGTAATTCATATCTTATCAATATAATTTATATTTTGAAATAAATATAATCTAACTAAAATATTAATTCATCAATACATAAGACTTTCTTAAAAAAAACATAATTCTTTCTTTTTCAAAAATAACGATACCTTCTAAAAGTTTCTTTCATTTCTTTAAAAAAAAACTTTCTAAAAAAATTTAATATCGTGTCTTTTTCAAAATAAAATCACGATATCATAACCTTCTTACCAAAATGAATATCGTGTCTTTTTCAAAATAACAGTAAATGCACACTTTCACCATAATTTAAGTTAATTAAATAATAACATCATGATAATGATGGGATTTCTTCTCGATTATTATAAATTCGATTGAATTCATATAATAATTGTTACATAATTTGATTGATTATAGTCTTGGTTAGGATTTTATCATGGTAAAAATATTTTAAATATATTTCTACTTGTGTATAATAATTTTTTGTAGGTCACATGGAATTAAATTTTATAAGCCATTTGTTGGTCATTATTCCTTTCTTTCTATTCCTTTCGTCCATTATCTATGACATATTTTAAGTACATTTTTAAAAAAATAAGATAAAATTTAAAAAATTTACATCATTAATATTTTTGTTACAAACATTATAAAAAATTTAATAAAATAAATTTACATAACATTCATCATATGAATTGGAAAAATAAAAAAACTAAAGTAATGTGAATATTATTTGTTATATTTGAATAATAAATACATTTTATGGTATGTATCGTTTAAAAATAAAAGGAAAACATTTCAATATGTTTTTTTTTTTTTTTTTTTTCAAATAAAAATATAAAATAATAAATTATTTATATATAATATAAAGAACAAATTTTTTTATTAAAAATTATTATATAAATTAATAAAAATTAAGAATTGTATATATATATATATATATATATATATATATATATATATATATATATATATATATAAGTTTAGATATTTATAAATTAAAAAATAATAATAATAATAATAATAATAAAAATAAATAAATATTCAATATTAATATTAAAAAATAAAATAATATGATTAATTAGATATATTTTATTAATAATAATAATAATAATAAAAATTAACACATTGCATTTAACAAGACCCTTCTTATATTATGTTTAGTTTAATTTAAGAACATAAAAAAAAAAATAATGAAATAATTTTTTAAAAACCAAAACAAAGTTTTGCCATGATTGTATGGTATATACTTGATGTGAGTGATCACACTGTCGACCCTACCTATCATAAATTTTTCAGATGATAAATATATATTGATAATTACTTTCTAAATGTTAGTATAATTCATAGTAGAATAATGCAATATTAAATATAATTTATGTATTTATTATAACCCTTTGTATTTTTTAATGGTAGGTTCAAAGTTTAATCTTATATATAATATAACTTTATATATTTTTTTACGATTTATTCACAATTTATTCTTGCATATAATACAGCCTTATATATTTTCTACTATCTATTCAAAATTTCATATTGCATCAATGCTTTTGATAGTATATTTAAAATTATATTTTTAGATGTGACCTATCATTGAACTTTGTATGTGTATTTCCCCAAGCTTTGATTCTCTAATTGAAATACCTTGTCATTGACCCTCACCACCACTACCTAACTTACCTTAATATCTTTTATCACTTGCATGTTCTATATGGGCTTGCACTTCCCTGCCCATTTGTCATTCCTCAAGTTCACCATGAAATAAAATTCCTCCTCCATGCATAGCACATTGCCACATCATATGAAGAAATATGAAACCTCATTTTTCAATATTAGCTTCATAAAAAATATCATCTTTTTGTTTCTTAATGTTTTGTGAGCAAAATGATAGATGGGGTCAACATTGATGAATTTAGAGTGTGATATGATTGGAAATTTACACTCTTTCAATTTACAAATACTCACTTTACTATTTTATTATTATATAATATTAATTATACTCTAGTTAATATTATAATATTATAAAATATTATAGTTAATATAGCTATATAATATGCATATTGCATATAGTTTATATATGTAATAATATGATATATTATTAATAATACTATTTTTTATTTATAAATAGTATACACTTAAATACTAAATAATAATAATAATAATAATAACAATAATAATAATAATAATAATAATAATAATAATAATAATAATAATAATAATAATAATAACAACAAAAATGATATTTTTAGTTTTTACCGATAAAAATTCTAACTTGACATAACTAAAAAAATATGAAGATCAATTTTCATATGGTAAATGAATTTTTACTTTCAAAAGTTCATAGACTAATCTTGTTGAATACCTTAAATTAGATAACTAAAAGCATTATCCATTTTGAGGATGACGTGGCAAATAATTTTGATAGTGATGACCTAATAAATATTAATTATTAATTATTAAATTTGTAAAATTATTTTAAGAATATGTCAAATCAAACTTTCTAATTCAATGTAAGGAGAAAAAATTGGAACAAATTGTTATAATTTGTATGCATGTAAATTTGCTTGCCTCATTACCATTAATAACACTCCTATTAATCGACACTAATTCCACTAATCCCATTTATTTTAATTCATCCAGCTAATTAACCCCCCCATCTGAACCATTTATCTAATATTCCCCTTCAATTATCCTTAATTCACTAACCTTATTTATTCCACTTCTTTCATTAATTTTTCTAAATCTCCCATTATCCTAATCTAATTCTAGTTATCCATTATATGGTAATTTTTAATTCCCATAACCCCACCTACCCACCTATTACCCTACACCCTATCCTTTCCTGCATCCCTAATCCTTAATCCTCACCTAATTCCTATCTAAGCCCAACTAATCCTCCATTATCCCTAAGCTAATCAAGAAGTCTATAGAATTTGAGAAGCTCTTCCAAATTTATAGAAGTATCTAAGCTAGAGACTTCTAAGAAATTTAATATTCCTTGAATAATACATAGCCATTGGATCTCCTCATCCAACATCAAATATCAACCCTTGATGTTCCCTCCAAAAATCTATATAACCAAGGCTCCTCCTTCATGGAAGCCAAGGAAATATATTGTAGGGATTCCATCCCAAATTAGTCCTTGAATCAATATTTCATCCATCATCAAAATCCTTCTATCATGCCATCACTATGCCAAAAATTTGAGCCTTATATGCAATCACAAATCCATTAGAACATCTTGGAAGGAGGTGATATGAAGCACAGAATTTGATAGGGTCTATATCATTCTGATTTATTTCATGAATCTTTTATAATATGTAGTTTGTGTTTTGACTTTGAATTAGCTTGTTTAATTCATAGTGTGCTCAAAATCATACTACACAATCATATACATCAAATCAAACATTTTAATTCAGTATAACAAAAAAATATATATTCTAAATGAAACATATAATAATACCATGAGTATAAATATTAATTCTAGTATTTGATAAATCAAAATTTTGATTTTTAATTTTGTATAATTTACTAAAATTCCTAAAGACACTTTCCTTATAAAATTTCAGCTATTGTCATTGATCTAAGTGAAGGAAAATAAATATATTTTTCCATGATCAGAATCCTAACGTAAAAAACTGAGCTAGAAAAATCACATTGTCTTTTTTTCACCTCCAAGAGCATATTTCACACTTAATTTAATGACATAGTATAGTTTTTTCTTCCCAAGTGAAAGAATGGATTTAAGGTAAAATAGAGGTTATTGTTGGCCATTTTTTGCCCACGTGTGAAGCTCTTGCATTGTTTGATAAAGCAGTAGATCAGAAGGCTTTGGGATAGGTTTAAAGTATCTCAAAAACCATATGAAATGTCAAGAGTGCTTGTAACAAGTTTGGAAATGAAAGGGATCTATCTGGTTCTTCATTGTGTTCATCAAGACATCTTGGGTCTAATGGTATATTTTTTGAGTAGGTACATTGCTGACATCACCATTATCATGTGTGGATGAGTCAGAGAAAATTGGTCATATGGGTTTGTTCATTTTTATGCTAAGTTTATATGCACTAATTTTTAGTTCCTCCACCAAATCACATCAAAATTTATGGAGATCCAAAGTTGGCTTCTTAGCCAAATTCTATTGTTTTTCCATACTTAGTCATTTTTGAAGAGGTTTGAATAGATTCAAGTGAGCATCTTGATAAGGCCATATCTTTCATGTGTAATAGTTTCAAGGGAAAGTGGTCACATGGGTTTGTTCATCTTGGTCCCTAGTTTTTATGCATTAATTTTCATATCCTCTACTGAATCATAAATAAAGTTACACATGATCAAACTTGGCTCCTCAGTTAGATTTTGCTAAGTTTTCCATACTTTGCCAAATGAGTTTGACTGTCACCAAGATGTCATGGAGAAATGAGTGGACCAACCAAATTATGCATTTAATATCTTGCTTACGAATAATTACACAACTACTAGAATAAGTGCAATTATAGATTCACATTCCAAGATCATCCTCAAATAATTTTAGGCTTACACAAGCTTTTTAGCTCAAGATATAATTCTTCAAAGATGGACCTGTGTAGTGAGACATTCTTATTAATATCAATTTTTAAGCTTGAACAAAGTAAGACCTTTTGAGATTAAATTTGATGGTCATATGAATGTCAATGATGGTCACATGAACATCTTATGATGTCCTATAGACCATCAAATTTAAGATCATGAACTAGCCATTGGCTTTCAAATAGTGGGTCCCAATAAGATCAACAATCCTCACTCGATATTATATCTCAATCCAATGGTGAAAGATGAGTCAAATATCTTGATATATTGACATGTGGCATAAGTATGTAATCTATAAGACTGATAGTAGGATCCTTAGGATTAATGCATGTTTGACACATGGCATAAGTGGGGATAAGATTGAAAATTCAAATATAGATCTAAGGGCTCACATTTATTCATACCTAAACAATCTAATGGAGTGATCCAAGTAAAAGGGTCAATCATCTGAGTCAAATTTGGTACCCAATAGAAAAGGACAAAGTTGGGGCATTTTTGACTAAGGTCGATGGAGAAACTTGACTTGGGCAAAGAAAATAATAAGACCTGAGATGGTAAAAATACATAAAAATGAGCTCAAATATGATCCAAGTTAGACCAAAATGTGTAAAAGGACCAAAAATTGCTAGCAAAGCTCCTTAAAGGAAAAATAGGTCTTTCAGACTTGATATAAAGCAAAAGTCAACAAGTTAGTAGCTAAATGGGACCAAGCATCAATCAAAGTATGTAAGACTATAGGAAAACTAATGATATTAGAGTGGTTTTTCATCTAGTGTATATATATAAAAATGGAGTAGGTATGTGATAAATGTAAAAGGGTTCATCTATTGATTTGGATCCATTATCATCAAAGCAGGTACTCTACCATTCAAGTCATCTATTGATTTGGATCCATTATCATCAAAGCAGGTACTCTATCATAAATGTAAAAGGGTTCATCTATTGATTTGGATCTATGGCATGATTGTCAATATCATGATTGAAGGATTTGATCCTCATGAACAAATAAAGTGGACTTAGGGTCCAAATATGGTGAGCTACTACTTGGAGAGGTAGTTAGGATAATTTTATTATGCTAAAAAAGGACTTGGTCATCATGTAACAAACCCCTATCCTTAGTGGGACACTCTCAGCTAATAAGAGGAGTTCAGGGACTAGTGGAACAATAGAAGATTTGTTTATTGATCAAGGCATTCAAATAGAATGTAATCAATTGTTGCCACCTAAATTATTAATCTTGAATACTTTCATCCACTCTCAAATGAATTGTTCCCATTTCTCTCTCTCTTCTACTATATATACAAGATTTTGATCCAAAAAATGGATCCTCTCTATATTTTCTCTACTCCCTCTCTTGGGCATGACCAAACTCTACCAAGAAGGATCTTGTAACCTCTTGACATGAATAGAAGACTATGTTTTAGGTTTTATTATTCTTGTATAGTGTTTACATATCAAATTTGTGTATGTGGTAGAAGTTTCTACCTCATCAAATTATGATCTCACATAGTTGCTAGTTCATCTAGTTATGCAGGTCATGTTTAGTGTTCTATAACTCTTGATTAAAGCCTACATGTGGATATTATGACTGGTTAGTGTCTTAATTTAAACCTCTCCTTAATTTCTCTTAGTTTAGATAATTTTTTGAACCAATTCATAAAACACTAATGCATGATAGATATTTGATAACCTAGATCTAGTCTTTTAATTGTTTCATTAGTTTTCTAAGAGTCAAGTACAGTGGATCAACCATAAATTAGGTACATAACCACTGTTAGCTTAGGTTTCATTTTCATGTTTTCTCTCCCTCTCTCTCTCTATCCCATTTCCTTGGTCATTATTATATTTTAGTAGTGGGAATGAGCTAAAAAAATCCATCATAAGAGCTAGCCTCATTAATAATCTTAGAGGTCTGACCCCATTATAGGATACTAATAGCCTAGGGTCATTCCAATGTTGGACTAGAGTTTGAGTAAGGAGGTTTGAATAATATTATTGCTTAGATAGGGTGAAATTTTAGTCCATAATAGTTTTTGCATGTTAGGTAGTATAAGGTTTAAATGAAGAGGAATATTTTTAGCGTGTCTTTCCTCTATCAGCTTTTGGAAGCAAGCATTAGAACCAATGACGACTCCAAATCAAGCTTTTAGTTATGAGTAGATTGGGTGTATCTAAATGAATCTTTTAATCATTTTTTTCATCTCATTTGATATATGAGGTCAATATGAAAAAATATGGTGAATATCCCCATTATCCACCTCCTTATCAACAACTCCAATATGATCCTCATGATTTATATGAGTCTAATCATCCCTACCATGATTATTGGCAAAGCTATGAGTAACCTTGGTAAGTTTATCATGATCCTTATTATCAAGGAAATAAATCTTACCTTCCTCATGATCCTCACCAACAACATGAGGACCTATTCTAGTCATATATGTAATAATATTACCCTAATCCTCTATACGAATAACAAGCCCATCATAACACTAATCCTCATCGATCTTATCATGAGCCATCTATACTAATACATAATAATATTATAATAAGCCTTTACAAGAATGCACTAAAATTTTCCTCACATAAATATTATGGCCAAGATGTCCCTAATCACCTAATTTATCATATGAGAGAATCATTACAACATATAAAAGAAGAATGGACCCTTGTTGAGAGTGAAAATTAGAACAATCTCATAGGTGAGATGATGGATGTAGGTGGTTACATTTAGAGAATTGAGGAAAATATAAAAGGCCTTAAGGAATTGTAGGTCCAACCTTACCAAACTTATGTGCCGTCATATACACCTCCTCAACCCTCTTATGTGCCACCCATTCCTCCTCATAAGACCATTCTAAGTTCCCATTTGAGTATGCCAAGTTCCTCATATGTTCCTTATACATTTCCTTCTTAGAAATTTATCCAAGATCGTTATCAAATAAAGGAGGAGATTATTATAGGATAGCATGTTGTTGTCATCCAAGACTCTATCCTTCCTCAATAATCCCTTATGAAATCCTTCAAGGTTCTAAGATGGAACCAAGTGGTGAAGTCGCGGGGTAGGCCAAGTGAGGAAAATATGGATTTGAGGACCCAAGATAATTAAGTATTTTAACCTTTGAAAACATCCCTCATACCTCCGAAATATCCTTCTTATGTTTCCTATCTTCATGAAGCCACTAGCCACCTTAAATAGAAGCTATTTCAAGAGAATATAGCAAAGTAGATCAAAGATTTGGAGATGAGGAAAAGGAAAGATAAGGAGAACCAAAAATAAAAGGTTAATGTAGAACCTCAATTTTTCCCGTCTTGTAACCAAGTCATGTAGGCAATAAAATCCAAGTTCATTCAATCCCCACCACTCCCTCAAGAAGCTAGGTCATTTCCATCTTGCATATCCATCTAGAGCAATATGCCAAAGAAAGAAGAAGAAATGAATGTCAAAGATAATCAATTAAATCAAGGAGGCATCACAAATGTCTCATCTCTCTTGAGGTTATCTCAAAAATATCTTATGCCACTCCTTGAAGAGGTAAGAGATGAACTCCATATTGAACTCAAAATTGATAATGATGAATTGTCAGAGTCAAAAAATGAGATCATTATTGCGACACCACTTGGTGAGAGAAATAATCTCTTAGTATTTCATAATGTCAAAGAGAATGAGCTGTAAGAGCAAGTTCAAGTGTGAGATGAGATCCAATAAGGGGAAGTCTCAAATGTGCATCAAGAGGTTATTTCTCAAGAACCTCTTGATCACATATCATTTGTCTAAGATCAAGAATTTTCTTAAGATCTTTTGGTAGCTGATATAGATCAAGTATAGGCTCATCTTTCTTTGGAAGGTAGCCAAGAAGACAACTCATGTAGAACCATTACTGAGGTAGAGAGCATTCCTGAAGAAGATGACCATTAGTAGTAGTTATACTGTGATTTCATGAGGGAAATTTATGAACTCAAGTTGGGAGACTTGGATGATGGGATAATGCAGTAGGTGGGATCTTCTGAAGATTCCATTAATGCTTTAAATCATGAATAACACTAGCTTTATGACCTCATACATCAAGAAGAAAATAATGAAGAAGTGGTGGTTATAGATGATAATGAGGCAAAATATGATTGGCAACTACAAATGAAGTTTTATTGAGAGCTCAAATATCTTGGTCAAGTTGAGGATCAAGTGCTTGAGAAGGTGGACAAAGAATTTCCCATAGAGGAAAATGATCAAGATTGGGTAAAATATGTAGATCTCCTTGATGAGCCTAAATAACTTGAATCAAGGATAAGCCCAATCTATTAAGGAAACCATGTAAATCAAAGAGGTATGCCTTATTAATCTATTATTGGAGGTTGTAGTTGAGGATCCATATGAGAAATATGAGACTATTTGAATACACATAGGTGACCTATTTGGAGATGTTTGGTTCTCATTAAGCATCATGCTAAAGAGGCTAAAATTTACAATAAATAAGAATTAGGCATCAAGACCAAGATTCAAAGAACTACATGCCTAATTCAATTCCTCATCCCATAAGATAAGAAAATTGCCAAACTTTCCTTTTGATCTAGGTAGAAAGTACACATAATTTTAGGATTTATATATTAGATTAATGTTATTCAAATTATTATAAGTGTTGTTTCTAGAAAATTTGTTTGTTGTCCTTGTTTTAGGTTAGTTTCATTTTCAATAAGTCCCTTGGGCACTCCATTTTATTTTATTCTTTTTAGGTCCTTATATTTATTTTAATAGAGGTCAGAGCAGGATTAATATCAAGTTCCAAATCTAAGTCAATATGTTGGATCCAAGTAAAGACCCATTCCAAATGGACTAGCCTAGGCACATGGTCTGGGTTATTCTAGATAGATAGGCATGCAAATCCTATGAGTCACTAAAGACAATGGCCATTTTTAACCCACATATGAAGTTATTGTATGGTTTGATAAATTAGTGGCTCAAAAGGCTTTGTGATAGGTATAACATATGTTAGAAACCCTATTAAATGTCAATCATTCTTGGAAAAAGTGTGTAAATGTGAGGGGTCCATCTGATTATTCATTGTGTTTATCTAGACATTTTGGGTCTAATGGTATATTTTTTGAGTAGGCACTTTATTGACATCACCATTTCCACATGTGGATGAGTCAGGGAAAATTGGTCATATGGGTTTGTTCACTTTTATGCCAAGTTTTATGTGCTCTACTAAAGTGCATCAAAAGTTATGGAGATCCAAAGTTAGCCTTTTAGCCAAATTCCATTTTTCTGTACTTAGCCATTTTTTAAGAGGTTCAAACTAAGTCAAGTGAGCATCTTGACAAGGCCATATCTCACACATGTGGTAGTTTTAAGGGAAAGTGGTCACATATGTTTATTCATCTTGATCCCTAATTACTACGTGATAAGTTCCAAATACTCAACCAAAGTGAAAATGAAGTTACACATGATCAAAGTTGGCTCCTCAATCAAATTTTTCTAAGTTTTCCATACTTAACCAAATGAGCTTGGCCATCACCAGGATATCACATAGAAACAAGTGGACCAGCCAAGTTGTGTATTTAATATCTTGATCAAGAATCCTTGTACCACTAGTGAAATAAGCACAATTATATATTTACATGTTAGGATCATCCTCAAAAAGTTTTAGGCCTGCACAAGCTTTCTAGCTCAAGATATAAATCTTTAAAAATGGAACTATGTAATAAGGAATTCATGCTAAGTTCAAGTTTAATATTGAATAAAGAAGTCATTTTGAGTGTAAATTTAATGGTCACATGAATGTAAATGATGGTTGTGTGAACATCTTTTGACATCCCATAGACCATCAAATTTAACATCATGAACTAGCCATTGGCTTTCAAATAGTGGGTCCTAGAAAGATCAATGGTCCTTTCTCGATCCTAATTCTAAATCCAATGTTGTGAGATGAGTAAAATAGTCATATATCTTGAGATATTGACTCATGTAATAAGTGCATAAGATGGTAGACTGACAACAAGATCTTAAGGATTAATGCATGTTTAACACGTGGTGTAAGTGGGGACAAGGTTAAATTTTTTAAGATAGATCCCAAGGCTCATGTTTGTTCATACCTAAAAAATCTAATGGAGTGAGCTGAGTAAAAGGTTTAATGATATGAGTCAACTTCTATAGCTAATGGAAAAGGATCAATCTAGGGCACTTTTTACTAAGGTCAATGGAGCAACTCAACTCAGGCAAAGTAAGTAATATGACCCGAGTTGGAAAAAATACATGGAACTAATATCAGATATGATTTGATTTGGGATAGAATGTGTAAAATGACCAAGCATCATTGGTAAAGATCCTCAAACAAAAAATAGGTCTTTCGAGCCTGATATAAATCAAAGGGTGACAAGTTGATGGCTAAATGGGACTAGGCATCAATTAGAATATGAAGGACTATAGGAAAACCAATGACCTTAGATTGGTTTTCCATCTATAGTAGATCTATAAAAATGGATCAAGTATGTGATAAATGCAAAGGGGCTCATCTATTAACATGGATCCATCATCATCAAAGGAGGTACTCCACCACTCAAAGCATGGCATGATTGTTAGTATTAGGATTCAATGATTTAATCCTCATGAATAAATCAGGTGGACTTAGTGTCCTAAGATGGTGAGATATTACTTGGAAAGGAAGTTAGGGGTATTTTATTACACTCAAAAATGACATGGTCATCATGTAATAGACCCCTATCTCTAGTGGGACACTCTCAGCTAATGAGAAGAGCTCAAAGACTAGTGGAACAATAGAAGATCCATTTGTTGATCAAGGCACACAAACAAAAATAAATTAAGTGCCACCACCTCACTTCTTGATCTTGAATAATTTCCTCCACTCTCCAATGCATTATTCCCATTTCTATTTATCTCTTCTACTATATATAGAGGATTTTAAGCTAAAAAATGGATCTTCTCTATATTTTCTCTACTCCCTCTCTTGGGCATGACCAAACTCTACCAAGATGGAGCTTGTAATGTCTCAACATGAATGTAAGACTATGTTTTAGATTTCATTATTATGTTATAGTGTGTACATGTCAAATTTATTTGTGGTAAAATTTTCTCCCTCATCAAATTATGATCTGACCTAGTTACTTGTTTGTCTAGTTTGTAGGTCATGTTTAGTGTTCTTTATCTCTTGATTGAATCTTGTATGTAGATACTATGACTAGTTAGTGTCTTAATTTAGACCTCTCTTTCATTTACCTTAGATTAGATCATTTGGTGAAGCTATTCATTAAACACTGATTTATGATAGATATTTGAGATCTTGGATCTAGTCTTTTACTTGTTTCATTAGTGTTCTAAAAGTTAAGTAGGGTAGATTAACCATAAACTAGGTGAATTACCAATGTTAACTTAGGCTTCCCTTTCACGTTTTCTCTCCCTCTCTCTCTATCCCTTTTCCTTGGTAATTAATATGTTTAGTAGTGGGAATGAAATAAAAATATGCATTAGAGGAGCTAGCCTCATTAAAAATCCTATAGGTCTAACCCCATTATAGGATACCCATATCATGGGGTCATTCTAATGTTGGAGTAGAGTTTGAGTAAGGAGGCCTGAACAATCTCCTTACTCAGCTAGGGTGAAATTTTAGTCCCTAATAGTTACTATCTTCCTCTACTCATATAATTCATGATTTATACATCAAATTAAGTAAAAGATATATTGGTTCTATAAGATGAATAGAACACTATGTTTGAGGCTTTATGTTGGTTAAGAGATCTGCCATTACAACCTGAAACTTATAGACATTTGTTTTCTCTATGAGCTAAGTAATCATGAATTACTATAGATAGAAATATCCAAATTTTCAATTCACATCAAAAGTCAAATGGGTATTTTACATTGGCATTAGACATGGTAATCCAAGGTCTGATAACTTGGGAGTGCATGTGGAGTCAAGTAAAATGTTTGTAGGATTAATATCTCTATGAATAATTGGAACCAAAGTAGAAGAATGTAGATAAGCTAGTGATTTTGTGGTATCTATTATGAAATGTAACCTTGTATTCCATGTCAACAAACTCATCTCATATTTTCCATGGAGATGATAAAAAATTATACCATTGGAGACATATTCAAAGACAAACACTTGGATTCGATTTTCCAAGAAACAACCTAAGAGTTTTATAACATTTATGTTATTAATCTAAGATAGAATTATGACTTCATTAATGAATTGATTTATATATTACTTATCAAATTAATTATTTTATTTACGACCACTAATCATCCTTTTACTAGTTTGCCTTGGTAAAAATACACAAAACCTCCTACTCCTACCTTGAGATCTTCAGATATTTTGTGTTGCTATTACAATATTTGATTCTAATAAAATAGTTGATTTCCTTTGATTTGTGTCAAAATAGATGCATTCCTATAGAATAAGGCCTCTATTTTCAAGAACAAACTTTATTCTTATAAGCATCTAGTACAAACACAACTTTATGTGTTTCCAACGATCCCATTTGTAGTTTGGTTAATTTGCTTACTAGGTTCAGGGTCCTATTTTCCACTGTTATAAAAAAATCAAAATATTATTAAGAAATATCATAAATAGGCACATAATCTAAAATATTATGAGTATAATAATTTGAGCCAAAGGATATTCAATATACCATATAAAAATGTACCTAGTATCTCACTACAGAATCTGTAATTAACCCATAGTGTAAGGACATACCAATCTAAAATATTATTGTTTTTGATCTTATATAAACCTCCATAGAAGATAAATTAACCAACTTTAAATGTAATAATACTTCAATCTAATAGAATGGTTCCAATTAATTTAGATGCGTTACAATATGAGGTTACCTAGTGCTATTTATATAGATATGTAAATATATTAATGTAAAAATGAGTGGGTGGTGAGTCCCTATGAAGATGAGACTAAGAAGAGGCCATGAAAATTTCTTGTATAGGACTTTAATTATTAAGATATCCATTTTATAATAAAAAATCATTGAGTATGTAATATATGAGTATAAACTCTGTGGGCAAATTTGCATTATCACCTTAAAACAGAAAATGTTTTTGCCTAAAATCAACTGAGAGATGCTTTAGGAGTATCAAAAAGAAGTACCATTTAATCAAATTCCATTATAGAGAGGAATAATATAAAATATAATTAATGATAATATAAATATACTCAAATCTTAAAATCCTCTCATTGATATAATAAACTAGCATTTAGTTCTAGGCGAGTCTATAAAAAAGGCAATTTTTGTTTCTAATAAATTTGGTGGATTTTTTATTTGTATTTTATATATTTATTTAAAATAATAAAAAAAAATGAAAAAAGTATACTTTATATTAAAAAGGGAGAAATGGGATAAATCAAGTAGAGTCATCTTAACCAAAGTGAGTTAATTTATATAATTTAGTTAGTTTTATATAATATATAATAATTATTATATTTTATTCAAGGGGATATTAGATAAGGGATGATGTCATATTTTTTATGGTTTGCATTATTTTTATATGTCATAATCCATATTTTAAGTATTTTCTTAGGGTGACTATTTGTAATTAAAAAATCCCCAAATGGGTTCATGAGAAGGCACTAGAAGATTTTTTATGAGGAATTGATATTCTTTTGCTTTTGTTAGTGTGGTAGATTAAAGAGCCAATGGTGACCATGGCATCTATTATTCTATTATTAACCCTTGGTATATGCTTAAACTATATGTTAGCAATTTATTGTTTCAGAGTATTAACCATGGCCTTATATAGTATCAACTTATCATCTTTGGTATAAAAGTGGTCTATAACATGATTGATGATTAACTAAGAATCTCTATAAAACTTGAGATGTTAAATATTCCATTGTACTACCTCACAAATCCTTGCAATGAGTGCTTCATATTTAACCATGTTATTTGTATAAGGAAAACTCATATGAAATGATTTAGGGATAAGATCCCCCTATGGTGTAACAAATAATAAGCCAACCCATGATCCATGTGAGGTGAGTGATCCATTAAAATATAACTTCTAGTTCTTCTCCTCAAGAGGTTTTTCAATGATGGTCATGATGAAGTCATTTGGGAATTGAAAAGTTAGTGGTTTTGTATCTTCTAGGGATGATTTATCAAGTTGATCTATAAGGACTTGTCCCTTTATATCCTTCTAGTTAATGTACTCTATTTTTAATTCACTTAAAATCATGATCTATTTATCTATCCAACCTTGTAAATTTGGCTTGGATAGTAGATATTTGAGTGGATCTACTTTGGAAAAACCATGGTATTATTTTTAAGCATGTAGTGTCATAGTTTTTGGGCTATACAGACCATAGATAAACAAGCTTTTTCAATAGGCATATAGTTGTGTTCATATGAAAACAATGTATGGCTTAAATAATACATGACATGTTCTTTTCCATTATCATCATGTTGATCTAGAAGTGCCCCTAGGGACTTGTTTGTGGCTAACAGGTATAAATATGAATAACTTTCCCAGTATAGGTGATAATAAAATAGGTGGATTAGCAAGATAGTCCTTCAAATACTAAAAATATTTATAGCATTCTTTGTCTAAATGAAATGTAACACCTTTATTCAACAAGTGTTTAAATGGATGGAATTTGTAAGGCAACTATGATATGAAGCATCTGATAGATTGGATCTTACCTTGAAAACTACTACGCCCCTAACCTATCATGTATGAGGATAGTATTAGCCAACTTGTGGATTAATTATCCCTCTTTGACATTATATTACATTTTTTTATGCTTTATTTAGATTAGTAGGTCGGCCTATGGAGTAACCATGGCCTAGTTAGACTATATATAGGAGGTAGTGGGTAATCATTTATCATCATATTGTGAATATTGCTCTTATTGAAACTTGTGGAGGTTGCCCCCTCAAAGTGGCTTATCTATTACCATATATTTGGACATATTTCAGTCATATTTGGATATAATTCTACTTTTATAATTAATTGTTGAAGTAATTTCGTTACAAGTGGTATCAAAGCTGCGATTTGGGCAATCTTGTGGGTGAAACTCTAAATTTTTAAATTTTGTGATATATAAAAAATGGTTACTAATTTATCTAAAATTTTTTTACTGGAGGTTCAAAATAATCAAATTAAGCTTCCATTAAAATTTTAGCTCATTTGGATCTACTTTTTAAAAGTTATCGCTATTTTATGGGTTTTCATAAAATTGCTCTATAGTGCGCAATTCAAAGAATTTTTCTGAGTTGTTTACATTCTTGGAAATCTTAGAAAAATTTAGCTAAGGTTTTTTATTTGTATATTTTGATTTGAGGCTGAAATAATTCCAAAATCTCTTGGTCAAAGTTGGGTCAAAAGTGTCAATAAGGGTCGACATCGTAAAACCCTTTTATGGCAAGTCCACAAACTTGGGGCTGAGGAAAGGGTGTTGAAACTCCAGGTAAAAATCATAAAAAGGATGAGATGGAGTCAAAATGGGGATTTAATAGACCCTTTGTACAAGGGTTTTCTAACATAGATCACAAAGTGAGCCAGCTTGACTATAGTGTGCAAGGCATTTAGAGTGAGGTGCAAGACATACAATCTAATATGCAATCCATACAAGATAGTTTGGGAGATATCATGATGGATTTGAACATTAATTAGCCAAAT
This sequence comes from Torreya grandis, assembly GCA_037957365.1. NCBI lineage: Eukaryota > Viridiplantae > Streptophyta > Pinopsida > Cupressales > Taxaceae > Torreya > Torreya grandis. The sequence goes on along the minus strand of JARHVA010004559.1, from coordinate 1,163,245 downwards.
CATCAAGATAACTCTATTTCACAAACCCACCAGGGTGGTTCTCCTAACCAGTCTACTTCAAATCCAACTCCATGGCCACAGAGGAACCTATTACCAAAGGTGGATATGTGCAAATTTGATGGAAAAGATCCACTCAATTGGCTCAACCAAATGGAGAGTTTTTTTGACCTACATCAGATTCCAAGTGGATAGAAGGTTACCATGGCATCCTTGTATCTTTAACCTTATCAATTCATTTGGTGTCGATGGTTGTGTGCTCAAAAGAAAAAGATGACTCTCAATGTCACCTGGTCAGTTTTTACAAAGGAGCTACAATTACACTATGGAAATAGTGTGATAGAGAATTACTTCGGCCAACTGGAAAAATTACAACAAACTAGCTCTATCAAGGATTATATTCATCATTTTCAAAACCTATCCTTAAGTGTGGAGATAATTTCTGAAGCAAACTTGAATGACCTATTTTTGGGTGGACTCAAGGACCACATTCAAAATGAGGTATGCATGTTTAATCCACTTAATATTTATAAATCTAGTATCCTAGCACATAGAGCTAAGGAAAAATTCATAGCCAACAAGAAACAGCCATTCACACACTTCAAAGATCATAGCATATCATCACCAACATTTCCTCCACCTCCTGGATTGACCCCTCAACAAATTGAAGAGAAACGTGCAACACGATTATGTTTTTGTTGTGATAACAAGTGGAGTAAAGGACATAGATGTGCTAAGAAGAAGTTATTCTACATTGAGGGACCAAATGAAGATGAAGAAGTAGATGATGCCTCCAATGATGATGAGGAAGATATAGAGAAGGTACCTGAAGATTCCCAACCTACAATCTCTTATCATGAACTTGCAGGTATTAGCACTCCATAAACTCTTAAGGTGGTAGGTTTCCTCAAGAAATAGAAGGTGACAGTGTTGATTGATTCAGGGAGCACACATAACTTTATAAACCATAAGTTGGCCACTCGATTGAACTGTTTCATCTACCCAGCACCAGAATTTCAGGTCATGATTGTAGATGGTGGCACAATTAATTGTTCAGGAAAATGTCATAGTATTAAGCTTACTATGGGTGGGTACAATCTCGACTCTCCTATGTTTGCTATTCCCATGGGTAACACAGACATTGCTTTGGGAGTCCAATGGATCACAACCTTAGGTAGCATTGAGATGAACTTCTAAGAAATATTCATGCGCTTTCATTATGAAGGTAAGAAAATTGAACTACATGGATTACATGCAAAATCTCCACAATTGGTTAATTCACATCAGATGACCAAGATACTAAAAAATGGGGCAGAGGGAATTATTGTACAATTATGCTCCATAGAAGTTCAACCCACACATGTATCTACACATCCTGATCTACAAATAATTCTTGAAGACCACTCATATATTTTTGGGGCCATGCCAAAAGTACTACCACCAAAAAGAGAACATGATCATGCTATTAAACTAATTCCATGTAGTCAACCACCAAATATTAGACCATATATATATCCATATGCACAAAAGATTGAAATTGAAAAGATGGTCCATGAGATGCTGGAGGCAGGGATCATCAAGCATAGCTAGAGTGCATATTCATCACCAGTGGTCATGGTGCGAAAGAAGGATGACACATGGAGGATGTGCCCAAATTATAGGGAACTCAACAAGTACACCATCAAATATAAGTTCCCTATTCCAGTAATTGATGATTTACTTGATGAGTTGCATGGTGCTAATTATTTCACAAAATTGGATTTTTTCTCGGGGTACCATCAAATTAGAATCAAGGATGAAAATTTTCATAAAACTACTTTTAGAACACATGAAGGCCATTATGAGTTTTTGGTAATGCCCTTTGGTCTTAAAAATTCACCATTTACTTTTCAGAGCTTGATGAACACTATTTTTAGGCCTTTTTTAAGGAAGTTTGTGCTAGTTTTCTTTGATGACATATTGATTTATAGTCAGACATGGGAAGCACATCTGCAACATGTGAAACAGGTGTTGATAGTTTTGGAGAATCACCAACTTTATATGAAGCCATTTAAATGTGCTTTTGGAGTATAGGAGGTAGAGTACCTCAGTCACATTGTTTCCCATGAAGGGGTCAAAGTTGATCCCCAGAAGATCAAAGCGATAATGGAATGGCCCATGCCAAAAACTCTCAAAAACCTTCAAGGGTTTCTTGGACTAACATGTTACTATAAAAGATTTGTGAAAGGTTATGGTAGCATAATAGCTCCATTCACTACATTGCTAAAGAAGGATGGTTGCCATTGGAATGATGATGCCACCAAAGAATTTTAGAAACTAAAAGTAGCTACGTGCACCACTCCAGTTTTGGCTACTCCAGACTTCTCACAAACATTCACCGTTGAATGTGATGCTTTTGGGTCTAGATTGGGGGCAGTACTAATGCAAGAAGGAAGACCCATTGCATTTGAAAGTCATCAATTCAAAGGTAAGAATCTACAAAAACCTATCTATGAGAAAGAAATGATGGCTATTCTTCATGCAGTTAAACAATGGAGGCCTTATCTAATGGATGGACACTTTAAGGTGAAAATGGATCATGATAGTCTCAAATACTTTTTGGAGAAAAGATTATCATCTAAGGAACAACAAAAATGGGTAACTAAAATGTTGGGTTATGATTTTTAAATCATCTAATGTAGTAGTAAATGCACTATCCAAATGGGATGCATCCACAGAAGCATTACTTTGTGCAATGTCCATATTGCAAGTAGATTGGGTGGATGAAGCTAGGTTAGAATGGGAGCAAGACAAGGATACATAGGTTCTAATTCAAAATCTCTAGCAAGGTAATTTATCCTCTAAAAAATTTGAATGTAAAGGTAATGTCCTGTGGTATAAGGGTAGGTTATACTTGTGCAAAAATTTAGAGCTTAAGCATAAGATTCTTGCAGAGTTGCATGCATCTCCACTTGGGGGACACCCAAGGTTCTTGAAAACTTATCATAGAATCAATAAATAATTATTTTGTGAAGGACTCAAGGGAGATGTACAAAATTTTGTGGAAGAATGATTGATATGCCAATAGAATAAAGGTGAAATAGTTAAGACCCCAGGTTTGTTACAACCATTAGCAATTCCTAGTCAAAGGTGGGAGTAGGTTTCCATGGATTTCATCACTGGGTTGCCTTGTTCTAAAGGTAATAATTTTATTCTGGTCATTGTGGATAGGCTTACAAAATATGCCCAATTTTGTGCTCTCTCACACCCATTTTTATCAAGTACAATCACAGCTATTTTTATGGAAGCAGTTATCAAATTACATGGAATCCTAAAAATAATTGTAAGTGATTGTGATCCTATTTTCACTAGTAATTTATGGATTGAACTATTTTCTTGTTTGGGTACTCAACTAGCTCATAGCTCATCTTACCACCCCCAATCTGATGGACAAACTGAAGTGGTTAACAAATGTTTATAGGGGTGTCTCCATTGTTTTGTATCAGATAAACAAGAACATTGGGTTAAATGGATACCACTTGCAGAATGGTGGTATAACACATCTTTCCATACCTCTTCTAAAATGTCTCCATTTCTAGCACTATATGGTTACCATCCACATTCCATCACTTCTTCATTAAAGGTGCACACCAAGGTTCGAGATGTGGAAGAGCACATTCAACATCAACAAGAGGTTTTGGCTAGTTTGAGAGAGAATTTGGCCTTGGAACAAAATAGGATGAAGTAACAAGCAGATCAACACTGGAGTGAGAGAAATTCTAAGGTGGGTGACTAGGTATTTGTTCGTTTGTAGCCTTACAAGTAGATGTCCTTGAAGAAATAGAAAAAGGACAACAAACTTGCTCCAAAGTATTATGGCCCTTATCAGGTTCTACAAAAAATTGGAAGTGTGGCTTACAAGCTCGAGTTACCTCATTCATCTCACATACACCCAGTATTTCATGTTTCTTGTTTGAAGAAGGTCATTGGATAGAAAGTTTCCACCCAGACAGAGCTCCCAGAACTAGATGAAGAAGGACGAGTCATTTTAGAACCAGAGAAGATCCTCCAAACACATACTAAGAGGTTGAGAACCAGAGAGATTAAAGAATGTTTGATCAAGTGGAAAAACCAAAGCAGTGAAGATGCAACTTGGGAAGGTGAAGAATTTCTGCAACAACATCCCGAGTTGTTCAATGTTGAGGACAATGTTGGTTTGAAGGGGAAGGGCATGCTACACCCCTAACCTATCACATGTATGAGGATAGTATTATCCAACTTGTGGCTTACTTATCCCTCTTTGACATGATATTACATTTATTTATGCTTTCTTTAGATTAGTAGGTCAGCTTATGGAGTAACCATGGCCTAGTTAGACTATATATAGGAGGTAGTGGGTAATCATTTATCATCATATTGTGAATTTTTCTCTTATTGAAGCTTTTGGAGGTTTCCCCCTCGAAGTGGCTTATCTATTATCATATATTTGGATATATTTTAGTCATATTTCGATATAATTCTACTATTATACTTAATTATTGAATTAATTTCATTACAAAAACTATGGAGTTGCTTCAAATTGGAAGGTGGTGACATCTCAGTAATCTCATGTACTTTGGAAAGACTAACTTGAATGCCTTGATGAAATATGATGAAGCATATCAATTTACCAGAATTGACACCAAAAAATCACTTCTTAGGATTGAGTATAGCCTTATATTCAAGAATACTCTAAAATATTTTCCATATTATAGATGGATGATCATCATGAGTCTTTAATTTACCCAATATGTCATTGACATAATATTTGATAGTGTCATGTATCATATCATGAAATATGATAGTCATGGCTCTTTGGTATGTGGCCCTAGAACTTTTGAGACCAAATGACATGATTTGATAATAGAATGTTCCCCATGGAGTGGTGAACATTATTTTATGTTGGACATTTGGCACAATCCAAATCTGGTTGTATCTATAAAATCCATCTATTAGTGAAATAATTTAGTATTCGATCATGGAATTAATAATCATGTCAATTTTTGGGATATGTGAGTCATCCTTATGGTAGGATTTATTTATATCTCTAAAATTAGTGCAGATTCTAATTTCTTCTAGCTTCTTATTGACTAGCACAACATTTGAGATCCACTCTAAGTAGTCGATTGGTCAATTACATATCACTTCTAAGAGTTTTTACAACTCTTTATTTACTAATATATCAATGCAAGGATACATGATAAGTCAATTATATGATAAGTCAAGGTCTACCACATGGCAAGGTGTATTATGGGTCAAAGGCCCAATGATAATTGGAAAGTTGATGGTTCCTTATGATTCTTATTTTTCATTTTCATAGGCCTTGATAGTGATCATTTTTGGATGGAGATCAGCTATTATATATCTAAGTTATTTGATGAGCTTTAGAGATACAATATTTAAGATAGATCCATTGTCTACGAGGACACATTTTACTTTATGTTGTATGATGACAACTTCAATATACAATAGATTGTTATGGAGAGGGCCAATGGATGACATATCACTTTGGTCAAAGGTGAATTATTTTCTTGGGGCTAGATTTCCAACCAAAGATTTGAATTTTTCCTAGGTTGTGTCATTTGGAACTTGGGATTCCCTCAAGAATTATTTAAAGATGTTTTTATGGATAGTAGATGTATGCAAAAAATCTAAAATGGAAATCTTTGTGGGTTTCTTTTGAAGTTGTTCCACAATGTCAAAAGCCTTATCATTTACAATAATATTTGTATTGTTCCTAGCCATAATGTTAGGTTATATGGTTTTAGTGTTAGGTGGTAGTGGGTCAAGAATGGTAATCTTTGACTATTGAGTTGTGATTACATAATCAAGATTAAGTAAAGGACCATTTTTGCTATAAAATGATGGTGACGAGGAACTAGATGGGATAAGTCTTAGTTATCGATGCACTTATATTTCATCATGAGATAATGATGAGTTACTGGTATAAGGCCTAAACATAGTAATCATTGGTTGTTGGTGCACTTGTTTACAATCTGAGTTCAAGGAAGAATCACTAGAATAGATGAGTTGATTGGAATTGTTTATAAATTATACTATTTTTTAGCACTTGGTAATGGATTAATGGTGATAGTGGAAATGAGACCTATTTCAATATGACCTATTACTTTATTTTATTCATGTGTAACTACATGATAATTCTATTAATTATTGGTATCATTCTAGCCTTGGTTCCATCCATTTGGTTGACATTGTTATTGTTGTTATTGTTGATACTATTGTTGTTGTCTTAGTTATTGATATGACCTTTGCTATTTCTAGTTTTTATTAATGTTATGTTGAGGAAAAGGGTTTTTATAGATGCCCAAGTTATGATTGGATATAGAGGCTCTATTATCTATTATAATCTTCCAATTTTCTAACATATTCTCAATGACATGTTTTATTTTCACACAATGGCATAAATTATGTTCATGAACATGATGGTATTCATAGAACTCATTTTCTCTATACCAATCTAGATAAGGAATACCCTCTAGATAGTGATTCATTATTGGCCAACTAATTACATTAGTGATAGCTAATTATAAAACATGGATTTAATAATCTCTCTAAGGTCACTAAAAACTTGGTGAGTAGGCCCATTTTGCCTGGGAGGAGGGGTTTTCAAAGGTAATGGTTGTTTCATTTATTGAGCTAGTATAGATTACTATGAAGGCTGCACTTATTGAATGGGTTATTGTTAAGGAAAAAAATGAATTTGCAATGTAGGAAAATTAGATAGTATTTTCACCCTTTGGACATGTCATGACTCGATTAATCCTCTTATAAAAACATTCTTGTTGTGGATAAATTTCTTGGAGAGGTTGGTGCTGATGCTAGCACTTAGACTTGGCTATGGTTATAATTTTGGCTATTTCCTTGGTTTTGATTCTAGTTTTGGTTTGATGAGGTAATATTGATGATCCATTTATTAATAATGGATTTTTCAATTAGCAAACCTTTGTTAATGATATCCCTAAAAGTGTGCTCACACTACAAATCCAAATGGTAAGATATCTTGTGCAATTTTTTGGTGACCATAATGGCTAATTGCTTGTCTAGTAAACTGCCAATGAAATGGTTGGAAAGTGCTCTCCACCACATAGATAACTTTCAAAACTTTTTCTACCCTTTTATTTTCTTGAAATCTACCAGTGAAATCTCATGTTCATTATTGTAGGAGAAATGTTGCACAAACTTATCTTCAAGGTCATCAAAATAAGATACTAAGTTATTTGGTAATTTTAATAACCATTCTAAGGCCTATCCTAATGAACTCCACATAAATACAAGTAGGAGGTATATGTCACTATATGTTACTCCAACAACAATTTTTTTTAAAAAAATGGGCCTTATGGTCTCATTTACCCTTGTATTTGTCAAAATTTTATGGTTCGTACCCTAGAGGAAATGGTATTTGTAAAAAATAAATGTTGAATGGGTAGTATAACGCATCATCCAACTTAAACTTCTTGATCTTTTTCCCAACTTGGATGGAGATAATTGAATCCTTTATTTTCTAGAGGTCTTGTGTGATGAAATTGGAGGGAACATTGGCTTGAGGTAGAGGTGTTAGGATTGTGGAGCTAAAAGCTTCACTGATGCAAACAGGAGAGGAGGTTGCTGAAGGTTGCTGAGTTGCAGAAGAAGTTGGGGTCGGTCTGATCAGCCGACGTCGGCGGGATAGCACAGAGAAGCAACCGACGTCGGTCATATATCGGCCAACGTCGGTCATATATCGGCCGACGTCGGTCACCTCCAGGCGGACAGGGACCGGCGTCGGTCGCCTGTGTGGTTCGACTGCGAGCTATTTACGGGCAGTTAGCTAACGAACCAAGTGTTTGCATGAAGAGATCTAATTTTAGACTGAGAGCTGCGGATCTAATTATTGTAATTAGATGTCTAATCATTGTTTGGATGAGATCTATATAATAGACTCATGGTTGTATTGGAAAAGTGTGCTAAGGAGTAAGAGAGCATAATTATAAGCTCCTTCTGTGTGTGAGGTAGAGCTATGGTGCGTTCCTCCTAGTGCCACAGTACCAGGTGTGTTGGTGCTGGATTGGAGAGCCAGCTGGGTTCTTCAATAAGTAAGATCGTTGATCTGCAGGTGTATGTGTGTGCAAGGTCGAGGTTCACAGGTGATTAGAACCATTGCTTGATTTGTAGGTGTGCAAGGTCATACAGACAGCAACACTACAGGGAGCAGTATCAGGCATGATCTACTTGGAGTACAGGTGTGTACTCGGATAGAGCAAGAGGAAGGCAAGGGAGTTCCTTCCATAAGTATGGTCTGTTGAATTGCAGGTTGTTGCAGATTCATGGGAGATCTACTTGAAGTACCTTGAGTACTTGTGGAGCACGTGGAGTGCTTGTGGAGTGCGTGGAGCACTTGTGTTGTGCGTGGAGCACGGGAGGTGAACACCAACTCTGTATTTGAGTTGGGTGTTGGGACCTGTGAGAGGGAGAGCTTTGGGGAGAAGAATTATTGTTCACTTGAGGCGTGGGAAACCTCTGTAAGGTGGTGGAGAAGAAGTGGCATCTTCTTTATTGTATTCTTTTCTGTATAAAGTGTTAATACAATTTGGTATTGTCTCTCATATGCTGTGTTATTCTGAATTCTAGTTACTTGGTGAATCTGGTTAATTTCCGCATATTAAGTTGCTTGGTATTAGTAATCAAATTGTGTGCTTCCGGTGTACATCCTCTCCCAACAAGTGAGGCGTGGGAAACCTCTGTAAGGTGGTGGAGAAGAAGTGGCATCTTCTTTATTGTATTCTTTTCTGTATAAAGTGTTAATACAATTTGGTATTGTCTCTCATATGCTGTGTTATTCTGAATTCTAGTTACTTGGTGAATCTGGTTAATTTCCGCATATTAAGTTGCTTGGTATTAGTAATCAAATTGTGTGCTTCCGGTGTACATCCTCTCCCAACAAGTGGTATCAGAGCCTTGGTTGTAGGTTCTTGAGCTTGATACCAACAGGTGGTATCTGAGCTGAGGTTGGAGGAAGCAGGTTTTGTGTTTGGTTACAGGGCACTCTCAGGGGTTTCTGATCGAGTGGGAGTAGAGCAACTGCAGATCAAAGTAAGCTAAGAATGGAGGAGTTGAAAAGCACAGATGGTCACTCACGGTCCTATGGAAAGAAAGAGCAGGTAAAAAATTATTGTTGGTTGGTAACAGATCAGCATGAAGAAACTGAAGATACAGATGTAGCAGGTGTTGTTGCACAGGATGTGTTTGCAGGTTTCTTGGATAAAGTTGAATCTTGGATAAAAGATTCGGTTGCCTCTTTCCATGCAGTTCCAGGTAGAGGAGCTGGTAAGCCTTGCCAAAGGATTGGCAAAGGGGAAGTGAAGCTGAAATTGCAGGCGGCCAACACACAGGTGTTGATGAATGTCATGCAGGTCCCAGGTTTGGAGATATGGCTAATTTCTTCAGAAAGATTGGGTGATGAGAGATGCACAAGAACTCTCACAGTGGATGCACTTGAATTAGCTGGTGGTAAGAAAACAGGTATCCTTTATCTACTTGTTTATATTACTGATTCTTCTTTTGTTGCGGAGACATGGCTTCATAGGCTTGGTCACATGAGCAGGAAGGAGATGCATGTTCTTAAGCGGAAGACAGATATATTTGACAGGCTTAAGAACTGGAAAGCCTTGGTGTTTATGGAGGAGATGGCGGACAGAACCCAGTGGATGTGGCTGGATACTTCTGAGCAGGGCAGTTTGGACATGGATTTTGATTCAAAGAAGCTCGCGGGTAAAAAGTCATCACTCACAGGTGAACACAGGTACCGATGTCAGTCAGGAGGAATCGGCGTCGAACAGACAGGTGCCGATGTCGGTCATGTGCAGACCGAAGCTGGCGATGTCAGGCAGGGTAAGACCGATGTCGGTCATGGGACCGACGTCGGCAGTATGTAAGACCGATGTCGGTTATCAGGACCGACGTCGGCAGCAGGGACACCAGCGCAGGCAGGTTGGTAGTCAGGTACAGACGCATGAAACCGACGTCGGTCGGATGCAGACTGTGGAGTGACCGAGGTCGGTCACTGTAACAAATTTTGGGTGGATAGCAAGCTGTCAAGGAGTCTCAAACACCCATACAGAGGACTGAAGGCGTAAGTAGGCCCTCAAATTCGTTGTTCCTCTTCTTCATACTTGTTGCTGATTGTAGAGCAGGAAGGATCCAGGATACAGGTGTGAGCTTGGCATGGATGAGGATGTGACTCCTTGGAGGAGAACCAGACAGGTGTGTCTTGGTAGAGATGCCAGCAGGTATAAAAGCATAGAGACGAATGGATACCTTAGTAGAAGAATAGAGAGAACAGATACATGAGACGGAAGACCAGGGATATGGTCTTGTGGAGCTGCAGGACAGTGGTACCAGGTTTGACAGGTGGAGGACGGAGCATGGCTTCAGTCAGTGTCAGGTAACTACTATGTTTTGTCTTACCAGGGGGATGATGAGTCATGACATCATTCTGTTGCTGTATGTGGATAGTATGCTAGCTAGCAGGGGTATACATACAGGGTTTTGCTGAGCTAAGGGTAAGATTAGTTCAGTGGCATGTCAGGAGGAGTTTGGAGCAGCGGAATTCTTTGACATGGGAGGCATGGAGATCACAGGTTGATTTTGTCTCGAGTGGGAGCTGATGTGAATCAGGTGTTGGCGAGGTTCAGGTGGCAGAGCCGGAGCACACTAAGGGCTGGACAGGTACAGTGTCCGAAATCACATGAGGTCTGGTATAGACCTGAGTATTCCCATGCAGTGGGAGCTGTCAGAGAGTTAGGAGCCAATTCGGGGAAGTGAGTTCTCAGGTTTTCTGAGAGGGACCGGCAGCAGGTGTTGCTATGCAGGGTCAGGACTTCACTACATGTATTTGTAGGTTCGGATGTGGCAGGTTACTCGGATGATAGGTGGTACACCACGGGATGTGTGGTGGGTTGTCTTCAGGTGGGAGCTTGAAGAGGGATACAAACCAGGAAATAGATTAGACGGAGTACAGGTACAGGTACAGTGCAGCTGTTTATCTCCAAGTGGGAGATTGTTAGGATTGTGGAGCTAAAAGCTTCACTGATGCGAACAGGAGAGGAGGTTGCTGAAGGTTGCTGAGTTGAAGAAGAAGTTGGGGTCGGTCTGATCAGCCGACGTCGGCGAGATAGCACAGAGAAGCAACCGACGTCGGTCATATATCGGCCGACGTCGGTCACCTCCAGGCGGACAGGGACCGGCGTCGGTCGCCTGTGTGGTTCGACTGCGAGCTATTTACGGGCAGTTAGCTAACGAACCAAGTGTTTGCATGAAGAGATCTAATTTTAGACTGAGAGCTGCGGATCTAATTATTGTAATTAGATGTGTAATCATTGTTTGGATGAGATCTATATAATAGACTCATGGTTGTATTGGAAAAGTGTGCTAAGGAGTAAGAGAGCATAATTATAAGCTCCTTCTGTGTGTGAGGTAGAGCTATGGTGCGTTCCTCCTAGTGCCACAGTACCAGGTGTGTTGGTGCTGGATTGGAGAGCCAGCTGGGTTCTTCAATAAGTAAGATCGTTGATCTGCAGGTGTATGTGTGTGCAAGGTCGAGGTTCACAGGTGATTAGAACCATTGCTTGATTTGCAGGTGTGCAAGGTCATACAGACAGCAACACTACAGGGAGCAGTATCAGGCATGATCTACTTGGAGTACAGGTGTGTACTCAGATAGAGCAAGAGGAAGGCAAGGGAGTTCCTTCCATAAGTATGGTCTGTTGAATTGCAGGTTGTTGCAGATTCATGGGAGATCTACTTGAAGTACCTTGAGTACTTGTGGAGCACGTGGAGTGCTTGTGGAGTGCGTGGAGCACTTGTGTTGTGCGTGGAGCACGGGAGGTGAACACCAACTCTGTATTTGAGTTGGGTGTTGGGACCTGTGAGAGGGAGAGCTTTGGGGAGAAGAATTACTGTTCACTTGAGGCGTGGGAAACCTCTGTAAGGTGGTGGAGAAGAAGTGGCATCTTCTTTATTGTATTCTTTTCTTTATAAAGTGTTAATACAATTTGGTATTGTCTCTCATATGCTGTGTTATTCTGAATTCTAGTTACTTGGTGAATCTGGTTAATTTCCGCATATTAAGTTGCTTGGTATTAGTAATCAAATTGTGTGCTTCCGGTGTACATCCTCTCCCAACAAGTGAGGCGTGGGAAACCTCTGTAAGGTGGTGGAAAAGAAGTGGCATCTTCTTTATTGTATTCTTTTCTGTATAAAGTGTTAATACAATTTGGTATTGTCTCTCATATGCTGTGTTATTCTGAATTTTAGTTACTTGGTGAATCTGGTTAATTTCCGCATATTAAGTTGCTTGGTATTAGTAATCAAATTGTGTGCTTCCGGTGTACATCCTCTCCCAACAAGTGGTATCAGAGCCTTGGTTGTAGGTTCTTGAGCTTGATACCAACAGGTGGTATCTGAGCTGAGGTTGGAGGAAGCAGGTTTTGTGTTTGGTTACAGGGCACTCTCAGGGGTTTCTGATCGACTGGGAGTAGAGCAACTGCAGATCAAAGTAAGCTAAGAATGGAGGAGTTGAAAAGCACAGATGGTCACTCACGGTCCTATGGAAAGAAAGAGCAGGTAAAAGATTATTGTTGGTTGGTAACAGATCAGCATGAAGAAACTGAAGATACAGATGTAGCAGGTGTTGTTGCACAGGATGTGTTTGCAGGTTTCTTGGATAAAGTTGAATCTTGGATAAAAGATTCGGTTGCCTCTTTCCATGCAGTTCTAGGTAGAGGAGCTGGTAAGCCTTGCCAAAGGATTGGCAAAGGGGAAGTGAAGCTGAAATTGCAGGCGGCCAACACACAGGTGTTGATGAATGTCATGCAGGTCCCAGGTTTGGAGATATGGCTAATTTCTTCAGAAAGATTGGGTGATGAGAGATGCACAAGAACTCTCACAGCGGATGCACTTGAATTAGCTGGTGGTAAGAAAATAGGTATCCTTTATCTACTTGTTTATATTACTGATTCTTCTTTTGTTGCGGAGACGTGGCTTCGTAGGCTTGGTCACATGAGCAGGAAGGAGATGCATGTTCTTAAGCGGAAGACAGATATATTTGACAGGCTTAAGAACTGGAAAGCCTTGGTGTTTATGGAGGAGATGGCAGACAGAACCCAGTGGATGTGGCTGGATACTTCTGAGCAGGGCAGTTTGGACATGGATTTTGATTCAAAGAAGCTCGTGGGTAAAAAGTCATCACTCACAGGTGAACACAAGTACCGATGTCGGTCAGGAGGAACCGGCGTCGAACAGAAAGGTGCCGATGTCGGTCATGTGCAGACTGAAGCCGACGATGTCGGGCAGGGTAAGACCGATGTCGGTCATGGGACCGACGTCGGCAGTATGTAAGACCGATGTCGGTTATCAGGACCGACGTCGGCAGCAGGGACACCAGCGTAGGCAGGTTGGTAGTCAGGTACAGACGCATGAAACCGACGTCGGTCGGATGCAGACTGTGGAGTGACCGAGGTCGGTCACTGTAACGAATTTTGGGTGGACAGCAAGCTGTCAAGGAGTCTCAAACACCCATACGGAGGACTGAAGGTGTAAGTAGGCCCTCAAATTCGTTGTTCCTCTTCTTCATACTTGTTTCTGATTGTAGAGCAGGAAGGATCCAGGATACAGGTGTGAGCTTGGCATGGATGAGGATGTGACTCCTTGGAGGAGAACCAGACAGGTGTGTCTTGGTAGAGATGCCAGCAGGTATAAAAGCATAGAGACGAATGGATACCTTAGTAGAAGAATAGAGAGAACGGATACATGAGACGGAAGACCAGGGATATGGTCTTGTGGAGCTGCAGGACAGTGGTACTAGGTTTGACAGGTGGAGGACGGAGCATGGCTTCAGTCAGTGTCAGGTAACTACTGTGTTTTGTCTTACCAGGGGGATGATGAGTCATGACATCATTCTGTTGCTGTATGTGGATAGTATGCTAGCTAGCAGGGGTGTACATACAGGGTTTTGCTGAGCTAAGGGTAAGATTAGTTCAGTGGCATGTCAGGAGGAGTTTGGAGCAGCGGAATTCTTTGACATGGGAGGCATGGAGATCACAGGTTGATTTTGTCTCGAGTGGGAGCTGATGTGAATCAGGTGTTGGCGAGGTTCAGGTGGCAGAGCCGGAGCACACTAAGGGCTGGACAGGTACAGTGTCCGAAATCACATGAGGTCTGGTATAGACCTGAGTATTCCCATGCAGTGGGAGCTGTCAGAGAGTTAGGAGCTAATTCGGGGAAGTGAGTTCTCAGGTTTTCTGAGAGGGACCGGCAGCAGGTGTTGCTATGCAGGGTCAGGACTTCACTACATGTATTTGTAGGTTCGGATGTGGCAGGTTACTCGGATGACAGGTGGTACACCACGGGATGTGTGGTGGGTTGTCTTCAGGTGGGAGCTTGAAGAGGGATACAAACCAAGAAACAGATTAGATGGAGTACAGGTACAGGTACAGTGCAGCTGTTTATCTCCAAGTGGGAGATTGTTAGGATTGTGGAGCTAAAAGCTTCACTGATGCAAACAAGAGAGGAGGTTGCTGAAGGTTGCTGAGTTGCAGAAGAAGTTGGGGTCGGTCTGATCAGCCGACGTCGGCGGGATAGCACAGAGAAGCAACCGACGTCGGTCATATATCGGCCGACGTCGGTCACCTCCAGGCGGACAGGGACCGGCGTCGGTCGCCTGTGTGGTTCGACTGCGAGCTATTTACGGGCAGTTAGCTAACGAACCAAGTGTTTGCATGAAGAGATCTAATTTTAGACTGAGAGCTGCGGATCTAATTATTGTAATTAGATGTCTAATCATTGTTTGGATGAGATCTATATAATAGACTCATGGTTGTATTGGAAAAGTGTGCTAAGGAGTAAGAGAGCATAATTATAAGCTCCTTCTGTGTGTGAGGTAGAGCTATGGTGCGTTCCTCCTAGTGCCACAGTACCAGGTGTGTTGGTGCTGGATTGGAGAGCCAGCTGGGTTCTTCAATAAGTAAGATCGTTGATCTGCAGGTGTATGTGTGTGCAAGGTCGAGGTTCACAGGTGATTAGAACCATTGCTTGATTTGCAGGTGTGCAAGGTCATACAGACAGCAACACTACAGGGAGCAGTATCAGGCATGATCTACTTGGAGTACAGGTGTGTACTCGGATAGAGCAAGAGGAAGGCAAGGGAGTTCCTTCCATAAGTATGGTCTGTTGAATTGCAGGTTGTTGCAGATTCATGGGAGATCTACTTGAAGTACCTTGAGTACTTGTGGAGCACGTGGAGTGCTTGTGGAGTGCGTGGAGCACTTGTGTTGTGCGTGGAGCACGGGAGGTGAACACCAACTCTGTATTTGAGTTGGGTGTTGGGACCTGTGAGAGGGAGAGCTTTGGGGAGAAGAATTACTGTTCACTTGAGGCGTGGGAAACCTCTGTAAGGTGGTGGAGAAGAAGTGGCATCTTCTTTATTGTATTCTTTTCTGTATAAAGTGTTAATACAATTTGGTATTGTCTCTCATATGCTGTGTTATTCTGAATTCTAGTTACTTGGTGAATCTGGTTAATTTCCGCATATTAAGTTGCTTGGTATTAGTAATCAAATTGTGTGCTTCCGGTGTACATCCTCTCCCAACAAGTGAGGCGTGGGAAACCTCTGTAAGGTGGTGGAGAAGAAGTGGCATCTTCTTTATTGTATTCTTTTCTGTATAAAGTGTTAATACAATTTGGTATTGTCTCTCATATGCTGTGTTATTCTGAATTCTAGTTACTTGGTGAATCTGGTTAATTTCCGCATATTAAGTTGCTTGGTATTAGTAATCAAATTGTGTGCTTCCGGTGTACATCCTCTCCCAACAAGTGGTATCAGAGCCTTGGTTGTAGGTTCTTGAGCTTGATACCAACAGGTGGTATCTGAGCTGAGGTTGGAGGAAGCAGGTTTTGTGTTTGGTTACAGGGCACTCTCAGGGGTTTCTGATCGAGTGGGAGTAGAGCAACTGCAGATCAAAGTAAGCTAAGAATGGAGGAGTTGAAAAGCACAGATGGTCACTCACGGTCCTATGGAAAGAAAGAGCAGGTAAAAGATTATTGTTGGTTGGTAACAGATCAACATGAAGAAACTGAAGATACAGATGTAGCAGGTGTTGTTGCACAGGATGTGTTTGCAGGTTTCTTGGATAAAGTTGAATCTTGGATAAAAGATTCGGTTGCCTCTTTCCATGCAGTTCCAGGTAGAGGAGCTGGTAAGCCTTGCCAAAGGATTGGCAAAGGGGAAGTGAAGCTGAAATTGCAGGCGGCCAACACACAGGTGTTGATGAATGTCATGCAGGTCCCAGGTTTGGAGATATGGCTAATTTCTTCAGAAAGATTGGGTGATGAGAGATGCACAAGAACTCTCACAGCGGATGCACTTGAATTAGCTGGTGGTAAGAAAACAGGTATCCTTTATCTACTTGTTTATATTACTGATTCTTCTTTTGTTGCGGAGACGTGGCTTCGTAGGCTTGGTCACATGAGCAGGAAGGAGATGCATGTTCTTAAGCGGAAGACAGATATATTTGACAGGCTTAATAACTGGAAAGCCTTGGTGTTTATGGAGGAGATGGCGGACAGAACCCAGTGGATGTGGCTGGATACTTCTAAGCAGGGCAGTTTGGACATGGATTTTGATTCAAAGAAGCTCGCGGGTAAAAAGTCATCACTCACAGGTGAACACAGGTACCGATGTCGGTCAGGAGGAACCGGCGTCGAACAGACAGGTGCCGATGTCGGTCATGTGCAGACCGAAGCCGGCGATGTCGGGCAGGGTAAGACCGATGTCGGTCATGGGACCGAAATCGGCAGTATGTAAGACCGATGTCGGTTATCAGGACCGACGTCGGCAGCAGGGACACCAGCGTAGGCAGGTTGGTAGTCAGGTACAGACGCATGAAACCGACGTCGGTCGAAATCAGACTGTGGAGTGACCGAGGTCGGTCACTGTAACGAATTTTGGGTGGACAGCAAGCTGTCAAGGAGTCTCAAACACCCATACGGAGGACTGAAGGCGTAAGTAGGCCCTCAAATTCGTTGTTCCTCTTCTTCATACTTGTTGCTGATTGTAGAGCAGGAAGGATCCAGGATACAGGTGTGAGCTTGGCATGGATGAGGATGTGACTCCTTGGAGGAGAACCAGACAGGTGTGTCTTGGTAGAGATGCCAGCAGGTATAAAAGCACAGAGACGAATGGATACCTTAGTAGAAGAATAGAGAGAACGGATACATGAGACGGAAGACCAGGGATATGGTCTTGTGGAGCTGCAGGACAGTGGTACCAGGTTTGACAGGTGGAGGACGGAGCATGGCTTCAGTCAGTGTCAGGTAACTACTGTGTTTTGTCTTACCAGGGGGATGATGAGTCATGACATCATTCTGTTGCTGTATGAGGATAGTATGCTAGCTAGCAGGGGTGTACATACAGGGTTTTGCTGAGCTAAGGGTAAGATTAGTTCAGTGGCATGTCAGGAGGAGTTTGGAGCAACGGAATTCTTTGACATGGGAGGCATGGAGATCACAGGTTGATTTTGTCTCGAGTGGGAGCTGATGTGAATTAGGTGTTGGCGAGGTTCAGGTGGCAGAGCCGGAGCACACTAAGGGCTGGACAGGTACAGTGTCCAAAATCACATGAGGTCTGGTATAGACCTGAGTATTCCCATGCAGTGGGAGCTGTCAGAGAGTTAGGAGCCAATTCAGGGAAGTGAGTTCTCAGGTTTTCTGAGAGGGACCGGCAGCAGGTGTTGCTATGCAGGGTCAGGACTTCACTACATGTATTTGTAGGTTCGGATGTGGCAGGTTACTCGGATGACAGGTGGTACACCACGGGATGTGTGGTGGGTTGTCTTCAGGTGGGAGCTTGAAGAGGGATACAAACCAGGAAACAGATTAGACGGAGTACAGGTACAGGTATAGTGCAGCTGTTTATCTCCAAGTGGGAGATTGTTAGGATTGTGGAGCTAAAAGCTTCACTGATGCAAACAAGAGAGGAGGTTGCTGAAGGTTGCTGAGTTGCAGAAGAAGTTGGGGTCGGTCTGATCAGCCGACATCGGCGGGATAGCACAGAGAAGCAACCGACGTCGGTCATATATCGGCCGACGTCGGTCACCTCCAGGCGGACAGGGACCGGCGTCGGTCGCCTGTGTGGTTCGACTGCGAGCTATTTACGGGCAGTTAGCTAACGAACCAAGTGTTTGCATGAAGAGATCTAATTTTAGACTGAGAGCTGCGGATCTAATTATTGTAATTAGATGTCTAATCATTGTTTGGATGAGATCTATATAATAGACTCATGGTTGTATTGGAAAAGTGTGCTAAGGAGTAAGAGAGCATAATTATAAGCTCCTTCTGTGTGTGAGGTAGAGCTATGGTGTGTTCCTCCTAGTGCCACAGTACCAGGTGTGTTGGTGCTGGATTGGAGAGCCAGCTGGGTTCTTCAATAAGTAAGATCGTTGATCTGCAGGTGTATGTGTGTGCAAGGTCGAGGTTCACAGGTGATTAGAACCATTGCTTGATTTGCAGGTGTGCAAGGTCATACAGACAGCAACACTACAGGGAGCAGTATCAGGCATGATCTACTTGGAGTACAGGTGTGTACTCGGATAGAGCAAGAGGAAGGCAAGGGAGTTCCTTCCATAAGTATGGTCTGTTGAATTGCAGGTTGTTGCAGATTCATGGGAGATCTACTTAAAGTACCTTGAGTACTTGTGGAGCACGTGGAGTGCGTGGAGCACTTGTGTTGTGCGTGGAGCACGGGAGGTGAACACCAACTCTGTATTTGAGTTGGGTGTTGGGACCTGTGAGAGGGAGAGCTTTGGGGAGAAGAATTACTGTTCACTTGAGGCGTGGGAAACCTCTGTAAGGTGGTGGAGAAGAAGTGGCATCTTCTTTATTGTATTCTTTTCTGTATAAAGTGTTAATACAATTTGGTATTGTCTCTCATATGCTGTGTTATTCTGAATTCTAGTTACTTGGTGAATCTGGTTAATTTCCGCATATTAAGTTGCTTGGTATTAGTAATCAAATTGTGTGCTTCCGGTGTACATCCTCTCCCAACAAGAGGTTGGATGATTAAAGGTGGATTACCTTGACTAAGGTATAATGGAGGCATGGTTTGTTGTCAAATGGTGGTTGGGTTAGGGAACTAACCAAGAATATACATCAATATATTGGGATAAGTTTGTTAAAATTACACTTATTTTGGTGTAATATTATGGTTTGGATTCAATATACAAACCTAATTTTTAGGGAATTATGGTTGAGATGGAAGGATATGGTCTGGGTAACATATTATGTGTATTGGGTATGAGTAGGTATTTGCTACCGACTAGTCAAACCTAGTTGAATAAGGGGAAATTGTTGTGGACCAAGGACCTATCATTGAATCTATGACACATTTGGAATGAAAGGCAATTTTTTCGTAATTAGTACTTATGGGACACCAATACCGCTTTATTATCTGAACACCTATTTTGAACTAGATGTGTTTTGGATTCTTGACATTTATCATTGACCAATAGACATATGTTAATGATTTGACAATGTTTATGATTATGAAGGTGTCTGGGTTTGTAATTGTTGAGGTATACTTATCACTACCTAATGAGGTAGAATATTTTCTTCCCCCTATTAAGGTGGTGGGATGTTAAATCTCTACTGCAGTGGTATATTAGACTATGCATATTATTATGGAGTGTTAGTCATCACCTATTGAGGTGGATTAACATTCATCATATTTTGTTGAGGCAAAACACTTGTCTATGATTGATTACTTAATACCTATGATTACATGCTTGGTGAAGCATCTAGTTGAGGATTAGAAACAACTTATTATGGTTTTGATGTAGGAGTTCCTTCCCCTACTATTGTGAATCACTCATGGTATTAACTAAAGGCACTTGTCATGGAATAGTTGTTAGTGTAGTTAAACTAAATTGGCTTAAATTGGATATTTCTTGCATGTTATCCACCATGTTTGGCACACTATTTTATGTATAATTAATAGACACTTCATTTATAGATGGGGCATTGATCATGTTACCAACTGGATTACTTTGCATAAATGGGTTTATACCTAGATTTTCTTGACATGTCAATTATATGAATACTCCTATTGAAAGAGCTAACTTGATGAGTGGAAGATTTGACATGGCCATGTTATTAAAATTATGTGTGAGATTTAAATAGGTCTGATATGTTGTTTACAATTGTATAAAGTGGTCATCCATGAAGTCCTTTCCTTTGACCAATATATTAGGATTTTTATATGATATCAACATCAGTGTTTTAGGATTTCTAGAAGAGGCATGTTCAATGGTTTGGTTGTAAGGTATGTTGAAAGGCATTGTAGCTAGACTAAACAAATTTTCATGGGAGAAGTATGTTGGAAAGTTGGCCCTACCTCTAAGGTTTTGATTAAAACTTTTTCCTTGTATTCAATTAAATTATGATAAAACAAATATGGATCATATGTCAATGCCATATTAACATAATATGGTTATTATTAAACTTCATCTATAATTGATGGTATGCTGGCAAGGTATTTCACTACTTATTCTTGGTATTAACTAGAGTATGGAGGTGTGTTGACCAAATTGTGAGCCAAAGGATCTTGGATTTGTTTCCCAAATTGAATGTTTTAAGGAGGATAAGGATTTGTCTCACAAACTACATCATCTCCATAGGGGTCAT